>OY744524.1:122710632-122725632 GCA_963556195.1 Sepiola atlantica | reverse complement strand
TCAGTGCTCTTCGGGGTGCTGCCGTAGACAGTTGTGTTGTCAGCATAGATGTCGACAAATGATCTCAGAATATGATTTGGAGGATCATTCATGAGAATCAGGAAGCGGGTTGGGCCTAGAATGGATCCTTGAGACACGCCAGCATTGATCTCACGTGATCAAGACTTCAGTCCATCAACAAATACTTTCATAGAAGGAAGGATTTGATTATGTGTCGCTATCGAATCGTTTCAAACCCATCGTCTCTTTTTATTTTTATTTTTGCCATTTATACTTCCAATTTCATATGTAATATTTAAATAATTATTTTATTGCTGTTTTTTTTTGCGGTTTTTGTTTCGGTTGCGATCATTCGTTTTTGTCGTGACTCTCGGATGAAGGGATAAGATTGACGAATATAACATAAAGTGTTCTTATTCATAAAATTAATGTAAATTTCTCCGACTGTGCAGAGAAACTTACAAACTTGTAAGTTTCTCTGCACAGTCGGAGAAATTTTTCTTCTGGTTGAATTATTTTTAACAAAGGGAAGTCTCTTTTCCCGAAATATTAAATAATGATTTTTAATCAACCGGACATCACACAAACAGCTAAAAACACTCTTGCTGTTATATAAGATTTTAGGAAAAATAAATAGTAAGTCATATTTCGTATTCGATTTATTGTTTTTGTTCCTTATAACTTGCATCTTACCCGGAATCTGCATTGCGCACAGCCTTTCCAAAACTTACTACTAATATACCCAGCAATGCTTCAAGCAAACTACCATTCTCTACTATATATATATATATATATATATATATATATATATATATATATATATATATATATATATATATATATATATAGAGAGAGAGAGAGAGAGAGAGAGAGAGAGAGAGAGAGAGAAAATTCATTAGAAAAATAGACTAGGAGAATAAATCTAGGAAAAATAGAAGACGTAAAACTATTTGGTTCAACACACCATTTGCGATAAATGTCCAGACTGACATCCCTAAATACTTCTTTAAAATTATTGAAGACAACTTCAGGGCCCCACATCAAGACAGCGGGGGTATAAACAAACATTCAATTTAACTTTCTTTCTTGACAATACCAAACTTAGTACAACATATAATAGGATCGAATACAGATAAACTTAATAAAGCCCAGAAAATTAATAACATGATTACCCTTGTCACTATATGTAATTGTTTAGACAGAAACTCTCGTCCATTAGGAAATAACTGCATACAGGATAATGTTGGGAGGTGACGGTCGTTAAGTGGATAACGAAACGGACTGAAGACCTGGGTGTTCCAAGTTCGAATCCAGTCGGTTCCACAGTACCACTGTCACTTAGGGATGCTGGCAACCTTCTCGTGGTCCTTCCCGTAAGTACCCAATGTCTTTCCGGAAAGATTTCTAGCTAGAAAAACATCGGGGAAACTAATGCCAACACCAGAATCATCTGATTCACACGAAAGAAGAAGAAGAAGAAGAAGGATAATGTTGTATATAAATGTATAATTGAGCAAAGTATTAATAATAATCTTAAACACGCCGTTTCATAATAACAAGACTTTACTAAAAAATGTAACTTTTATTAATACGAAAGATCTATTGTCTCCGAAGAAAGATTTTGTACCCGAAAAATGTAAGACAAAAGTAAAAAAAAAGATAACTAAAAAAATATTTGCATCAGTGGATTTCGACGGCTTTTTGCTGTGTGTTCAAATTTAAATAATAAAAAAGATACTTCAAAGAACTTGCCCAGTCTAATTATACTTCCCAGCAGTACATGTTAAATTTTTGATTAAGGGTGCCTCAAATACACCATTTCATTATAACAAGAAGACACGGCAACAACAAGTGTGTTAACGGAATTTACTAAAAAAAAAGGTAACTTTTACTAATAAAAACACCTATTGTCTCTGAAGAAAGATTTTATAGGTTAAAATATTTAAAACAAAAGTAAAAAAATAATTAATAAAAATATTTACATCTTATCAGTGGTTTTCAACGGCTTTTTGCTTGATTTTGAAATTTAAAATATAAATATATATATTTTTAATATATATTTTTAATATATATTTTTAATATATATTTTTAATATATATTTTTAGGAAAGATGAATGTATGTATGTTTGTATGTGTGTTTTTAAATACATGAGTTTATTCGAATGGTGAATTTTCTTGAAAATATTAAAAAAAATGCTATTTCGAATAATAACAGTATAAATAGTAGTTTTTTTCGACCCCTTGGCCTAAGATATTATCAAATACATATGTTGTCTCCCATCACCTATTGTATAACCAGATGCTAAATGTAAGTGCTTTTAGATTGAGTAAAGTTTTTTTTTGAGGTGGGGGAATTTGTTTTCTAATACATTAAAATGTTTAATTAGAGCTATTGCAACTTAACTGATCGGCAACTGTTGGATAAATATAAATTTCCTGCAATATGAAAATATGTTTTCTTTGTTCTTTCTGCTCCCATATGTATTTTAAAGTTGAAAAGTATTTACTGTTTAAATCAGGGGCGGGCAACTTTTTCAGAGTGAGGGGCAGATGAGACTTTTGGAAGGAGATCGCGGGCCGGAGTGAAAAACGAAATCTCAGAATGACTATATTTTGTTTACATGAATAAATTGTACAAAAATTGCATTGAACACTCTACAAATCTGATATTTTTTCTCAAGAGACTTCTGTACGTGGTGTTATAAAAGGCGCCGACGAAGAGCCATTTTGGAAACATAAAAAATAATGACGGGGGAAGTAACAAGTTGATCCAGCATTCGTTTTGACACACCTCACATAAGTTCTATGTTTCATGCCCTTTCCTCGTCTTTCGTTTCCTCTTTGCCTCTCTCTTTCTCTCGTTCTATTTTTATCTCAGGCCAAGGATTTGAAATTAATCGTTAAAGAAAAATAAAATATACATGCATCATCGCTCGCTTTTTATCCCACTGTAAATCTTAATTGAAACCTACTTTTACGTCTATGTCACAAAATGATATGAGTTTTACTGGGAAATCAGCGGGCCGGATTGCAATAATAAAGCATAGCAGGGTGGCGGGCCGGATGCTAAGCCTTCGCGGGCCGGATGTGGTCCGCGGGCCGGAGGTTGCCCGCCCCTGGTTTAAATGATTATTATTTTCCTAAAACATAAAGCATCATTTATTAAAATATGATATTTGATAGAATTTTTTATAAACTTGCACTACATACTTTCTTTGAAAAATGAATCCATCTCTTTTTTTTTTTTTTTAAATATGTACATTTGACTTTTTAATCTACTAATCTTAACCTGCCATAAAAAAGTAAAAAAAAGTAAATAAGGTTCCGGATTTTTTTGGTTATTTTTGTATTATGTGTTTGTGATCATTTGATAATTCCATTGTTAGTTTTGTCTGTAACGAATTGATAAATAATTTGTGTGTACTGACGATTTGATCATGGACAATCAACATGCCTGAAACATATGTACACAACAATATTTGTTGAAGTTGAATTCTTTTCGAAGTATGATTACAAAATATTGATTATGTCATTATCATATGGGTTATAATATATTTATAAGTGGATAATTTATTTTATTTTAGTTACCATAATTATTCTCATTTTTAAATGTAACCTTAGCGGTTATTTTTACGTCCTAATCAGTAGAGAGTTTCCAAATGTATTCAATAACCACTTTTCAGACTATTGGATAAAGAACAGTTTAACTAAACTGGTTGCATTCTAGTGTTTCCGTGGAACCGCAGGTAGCGACAGTCGACCGATCGGATTAATGCATAGTGTTATATGATAATAATATTATTATTATTAATAATAATCTATACTAGCGGGGCCCGTGTAAATTACACGGAATGATGTATTCAATACTAATTATCTTGTTCCTAACTCATACATGTTTGAATAAAATAGATTAAATTAAATTTGGCTCCAATTCATGAGTAGCGTACAAAGATTCGGAAGGTCATTGCTTTTGATGTAAGCGTGACACACAAAATAACTATCGTCCCCTTCCTACCCCCCCCCTTCGATGTAGGAAAAAAATCTTAGAGGTTGGTTGGGATCGAACTATAAACCAGTTGGGGCGACGTCAAAATCCTACGTCGCTAACCGTTGCGTCAAAGGGAAATACTTGAAAATATTACGAAAATTAGGTGACTTGAATGCTTTTCCAAATTTAGGTGCGGCACGCATGCCCAGAGCTTTTGATGTAAGCGTGACACACGAACACACACGCTATCGTATTAATATATAGATAATAATAATGATATTAATAATAATAATAATTGTAATAATAATAATAATAATAATAATAATAATAATAATAATAATAATAATAAAAATTGTATATATATTATTTAAGTGTATACGTTCTCACACGGTTATTCTTAGATGAATGAATGTGTGTGGTCTTAAGTAACCAGAGCTAGACAAATTGTCCGAAGGATTCACCGGGCGATTGGTACTTAAAGATAAGTTCTAAAGATAAGATTTTATCACGGATAGATATATGTGTTTATATGTGTGCTGATGTAAATGTATGAATATGTGTATATACACATGTGTGTGAATAACAAATGCCCGAATTGCTCAGTTCAGAAAGTATCAGACTGAAAACATTGAGTGTGCGATTATGATTATGCCCTGCGATTTCGTTTTCTAAATAAAATTATAAGAAATCAAAGAATATATTTTTCATGTTTTCTAAATAAAATAAAATAAAATGTAAGTGAAGAATTTTGCTATATTTATTACGTAACGCCTCTCTGTCTGTTTGTTTGTCTGTTTCTCTTTTTCTTTGTCACTCTTTATCTCTCTCTCTCTATCCTTAGATCTATCTAATCGTCTATATAATAAAAGAGAACGCATGTGTGCGTATGTCCGTTTACAGAAAGATAGACTAGAGAGTGCACCTAAAATATAAAGATTTATACACATGTAGAATTATCCTAAGAACATTATGGAAGTAATCCTGACTTTCTACATGCCTTTAAAATAAATCTATGGACATTTTGCACATAAAATAAAAATTTACTTATGAGTGTTATTAGCAAATGTCTGTATTGCTCAGTTGGGAAGGTATCAAACTAGTAACATCATGTGTGCGGGTTCGATTCTGCACTCCGATTAAAAAAAATAGAATAAGATGAAATCAAAGAATATATTTTTTCATTTTTTAAAAATAATAGAAAATATATTTTTGCTAGTCTGGGAGGATTATATAAATGTGAAAGAACGACATACAATACAAAGTTAAAGTAAAATAAATTGTTTTGAACTATTAAAATAATTTCCATGCTATCGATAATTTATTTATTTTTATTATCGCTTATGTTTGAATTCATATTTTGAAACATGACGTAAATCATAAATTTATGACGTCACGCCAAAGCTATAATTATTGTGTTACGGTAATGTTTTAAGCTCTATTTGTAAGAAAATCTAAATAGGTTTGTTGAGAACAACAGACTGAAGATCTTAAGGTTTCGGTTCCGATTTCTGATTATTGCATCCGTTTTATTTGTTGGGAATTTTTAAAATTTATTATTAATGCAATATTCTCCATTTCTAAAAATAGTAAAGATTTCTGTTATTTCCAAATGAGACAACTTCCGCAATGTATTTATTACGTTAAAAATGTGACGGATGGACGGAGAATCGGACAAACGGACAAACGGACAAACGGACAAAATAAATAAAAGAGAGAGAGAGAAAGAAAGAGAAAGATAAATAAAGAAAGAAAGAGAGAGAGAAAGAAAGAGAGAGAGAGATAAAGAAAGAAAGAAAGAGAGAGAGAGAGAGAGAGAGAGAGAGAGAGAGAGAGAGAGAGAGAGAGAGAGAGAGAGAGAGACGAAATAGCTCCTATTTATTGGTCCCCCGATTTATAAAATCGGGGGACTTATGTTTTGAGGCATGTCCGTCCGTCCGTCCGTCTTTTTCTCCGCAATCATCCATTGAATTTCTCTGAAATTTTGCATGAAGTTGTAACTTTGGTCAGGTTAGAAAGTGGCATTCTCCGATTTTTGAAAAAAAATCTGGTTAGCCCCCCAGGGGGTCAAAAGGCCCCGAAATGGCCCAAAAATAGCATTTTTTGCCCCATAATCTTTCATCCATCAATTCAATTTCTCTGAAACTTGACCAAAATGTGGAGGCAATTGTTCCTAATAGAAAATAAGTATCGCTGACCTTGGAAAAAATCTGGTTCGCGCCCCCAGAGGGTCAAAAGCCCCCAAAATGGCAAAAAATGACCCTTTTCTCCCATAACGTTTGATCCATCCATTCAATTTTTCTGAAACTTGGCCAAAATGTAAAGGCAATTGTTCTGGATATAAAACGAGCATCCTTGACCTCAGAAAAATTCTGGTTCGCGCCTCCAGGGGGTAAAAAATGCCCCAAATTGCCCAAATTTATTGCATTTTACACTCGCCACATCGAGTCACACAGAGAGGGGGACCACGCACGCGCGGCTTGTTTCTATCTGTTAACTCATATTTTTGACACGTCTCGCCAGTATAGCTTCTATCATGAATCTGTTGTTATACTTCACAACCTCCTTCCCCTCTATAACATTTACATGCAACATGAATTAGAATGAATACATAGAAGATACTGCAAAGTCTGCTGCAAAGAAGGTTGTCTCCCTCTACCGGGCTAGAAAACTTCTCAAACCTGTCAGTATCCTATATCTCTATAAAACTACTATTCACACATGCATTGATAGTTGACACAGCTGGCCTGGTGCTCTAACCACTACTGTCTCCCTTTTGGACAGGGTGCAAAAAAAGAGTCTCTAACCTAATAAGTCCCGCACTGTCTAGCAAGCTGCATTTTCTATCTCCTGCGTCTCTTCACTTCCTTTCCCATGCTTCATAAGTCCCTTGCCCATTTTTTACCTCTTGAAATCAACAAATAGCTTTCATCATTGAACGCTGGTAAAACATCTTACTGATCGTCGCCCGCTGCACCATACCAGTAGATTCACCCACCTCATTCGATTGCACATATACACAAACCTAACAAATGCCATACCCACATATAAATTTAAATATACATACATTTACACATGACTCCCTACAACTACATATCTAGAAAACGGAGCTGTTAAAACTGACATCGTAATATGGGACAAAAGGGGGAAAGTAGCAACCCTAGTTGAAGTCAGTGTCCCTAATGATGCAGGATTAAACAGAGCTGAAAGGGAAAAGATTACGAAATACCAAGGTCTTATGTACGACATGAAAAGAAACTGGAATCTTAGGAAAATCTCCATCATACCAGTAATTATAGGAGCAACAGGACTAATGAAAAAGAATTTAAAAAGCTATGTGGCGAATATACCCGGTGAACGTAGTGGAAGAGAAATACAAACAATTGCACTTAAAGGGACGGTTAGAATCTTAAAAAAGATCTCTCGGCTGGAGTGTCTGAAATAGCAGGTGAATGTTGACACCCGGTAGGATTCCCCATCCTCAGCAAAAACAAAAAGATAAGAAAAAAATAATATGTTCACGACTAAAATAGAATTGTGTTCTAGACAGAAATGTACATGTTAAAATATTTTTATCCTTAGGTAAATTTAGTTTCATGTGTCCATTTCATAGATATATTGAAATAGAATACCTTTAAGCCCCTTTTCCTATGTGGACTTCCTCATGGATGACTATATATTCAGTAGCTCTTCTCGTCCATACAGTCTCTTTTCCACAGTGGAACCTCTCTCTGCTTTATTGTTATGTTCATGGTAGGCGCTCGACTGAGCTCTAATACCTGACCACTCCCCTGTAAAACATTCACAGCAAGAACTCGTATTAACTACAACCACAGCAGAAATCTTTCCCTTTCCCTCTCCTTACCAAAAAAAAAACAAAAAAAAAAACAAAAAAAAACGAAACTTCCATGAGCAGAGTTTCTTTCCTTGAACATCCCACCTGTGGAACAAGTTACCATGAGCCTGCTTCCCAGCTGACTACAGCATGAATGTCTTCAAGTCTAATGTGAACAAACACTTGTTGAGCCCTCCTCTTGGGTAATCAAATCCCTCTTAAGTAATGTCCTGCCCATCCCACCTACTGTTTCCGGCCTTCTTGTGGAGGCGATCATCGCCCAACTGACGATCTCTTTAACCCTTATTCCCGAGTGACCCTCGGGCCTTGATAAGTTGTGACCCATTAGTAAAAAAAAGGACCGCACAGAACATTGATCTTTCTTCACTAAGGTTCGTCTCTCCTTTATTGTACCTTTTATCACAATAAACTTCTCTTTCTCTCATAATATCGTGTTGGCTATTCCCTTTCTACTTGAATTACTAACCTGTTGATTGTACTCCTTTCGGAGGATACAGCAGTATCGACGAGTATTCGATGGTTACAGCAAGATAGCTCACTTCTACGTTTCTTCCGTCTCTGAATTCTATCGTAGCAAGCTTTTCATCAAGACATAGTCAACATAGATCATTTAAAGACCTAAAAACTGCGGCACAATTAACTATTTTCTACTTTACTAATTTATTGCTATGTATTTGTTCCCAGAAATAATTAGACAATGATGTATTAAAGCCGACCAACATTGTTTAAAGTAATACAATAGGGAAACACTTGTGAGTGTCTTTCTCTTTAATTTAAGTGTGTGTATATGTGCACTTCGTGTTCTCTCTCTTTTTTTTTTTTTTTTACTTCTCTCTGCATCACAAAAAAAAACAAATTAATTATTTCTTATTTTTTTCCTTCCTTTCTCTCTGTTCATTTACGTGTGCTTTTAAAACTAGTTTATTACTTTCTCGTCACCAAATTTCTTTCCATTTAATATAAACTTATTTTCTAACGTCATATCATTATTAAAATTGAACTTTTACACACGATATCTGTTCGCCCATTTCTTTTTCTTCCTCTTCTTTTCTCCTCATACGATGGCTTTTCCTAACTTCAAAGTCTAATTTTCCCGCCTTTTTAAAAATGTCTTTTAATTTTCATTTGATTCACATTTATTACACAGTTTTTTTTCCGTAATAACATGATTAAAATAGAAGCTTCGGTTAAAATTTAATTTGTCCGCCTGTGTTTTATCTTTTTCTTTATTTTTTTCTCGATCTTTTTCCATTTTTTAGGTTTCATCCTTGAACTTTTCTAGTCCATCTGCACTACCGGTCACCCAGTAAACTCGTAGATTCAACCACTTCAATCCAGTACATACATTTTATTTCTTTTGTTTCAAAATATATTCTATGGATATATTTTCTGACTTGATTCAAATATGCAAAATACATCACATCCTTGAAGTCTCTGGAATTTTATAGAACGTTCCATGACCCGTTTTTCCTTAGTCATTTACCAGTAAATATTGTTCCTCAATTTCACATCCCCGTGTTTAATAGTAAGGTAAAGGTAGACTTCACTGACCGCTTCTTTGATTCAATGGAGAAGTTAGCTCTATCAATCGTGTATGAGAACAAGGCAAGATCATATGCGTAATTCACGTCTGTTTCTGCTGGGTGACGTGAACGTCTTACTCTTTCAAGGGTAAACCGCAGATCAGTGTTTAGATCAACAGATGTCCGCAGGGTGTGACCTAGGAAAAATGATTAATAGGAAAGTGGTAAGTGTATCCCCCTGCAAGACTCCCGTAACAACGTTGAAGATCTCCATAACTATTGAGCAAGGGTTGTTCTACAGCATATGATAGCTAATACTGACTCATGTGGGATCCAATACGCCAACATCATCTCTTTGAGTTTACCAAGATGAATGCAATCGAAAGCTTTCATATTCATAATTATCCAAAATTCCTCTTGAAAACATACGCTATATAAAAAGGAATCTGTTCCGAATCAAGTTGCTCATAATAGACACCATTTTCTCTCCGTGCTTTCGTCCAGGAATCAATAAATTTCCAAATGCTCAATTTTACATGGGAATCTTCGGTTTGCAGCTTTGGTGTACACTCCCAGGCCAAAGAACTGAGCTTGACTAAGTTTGAATAAAAATATCAATAAAACTGAACTTGGTTAATTTTGAATACTTATTTTTGAATAAAATTTACAAAAAAACCCAACATATTAGCAAATTGACATTTAACTAATACCTAATAGACATTAGTCTTCCGGAACATGCTGTCTGTCAACTTTTTACATTGTTGCGAAGTGATATTTTCCCATTCTTCTTTTACTGACTTCCAAGGTGACTTTCTGTTTGCAAATTTTCTACCAGCCAATTTTCTTTTAACTGTGCTCTACAAGTTCTTGATTGGATTAACATAAGATTGTGTACGTGCCAGGACATCGTCTGTAAATAGTTATCATTCAACCACTTTTTAGTAAATTCTGCAGCGTGAGATGGATCAATATCATGCAGAAACAAGACATTTCCCTGAAAACAGGACGGAAGCAACTTTCACACATTCTCTTATCACATAGAATTAACTCTCCAATACGAAGTAATAAGAATGAACTCCAAACCATAATTTCCCCATCTCCATGTTTAACTGTAATTTGAAGACACTCTACCTGAATGTCTCACCTGATTTTCGAAGACAGTGTTCAAAAGCATCATTTACAAGAAGAAAACACCAACTCATCCGGCCAAATAACTCTCTGAAACCATTCCAAAAGAGGGTGCCGTATCCAGTAACAAATCTCACCTTATTCATGATATTCTCTTGTGATAATAAAGGCTTTTTGCGAATCGTTTTGATGATATACCGTTTTCACTCAATCTCCTGGTTATTGTTTTTCGAAAAAGAGACTTACCCTCTCCAATACAAAGTGGTGAAAATGCACTTCAAACCATAATTTGTTTAACTGTAGTTTGAAGACAATCAAACCTGAATCTATCATCTGATTTTCGAAGACACTGTTAAAGAGTATCATTCACAAAAGAAAACACTGACTCATCGGCCAAATAACTCTGAAAGGTTGCCATATTCAGTAACAAAGCTCATTCTATCCATGATATTCTCCTGCGATAGCAAAAGTCTTGATTATATATCGGTTTTATTCAATCGCCTGGCTATTGCTCGAGAAAGAGACTTAGCCTCTCTGGTTTTGAACTCTTTGGCCAAATTCGTAAGGGTGCCTTTCCTGTAACAAAAAGCTGTCATTTTCAGCCTTGAATCATTTTTTCTTGTTAATCGTTTGGGACGGCTTGAGTCTGTCTTCCTTTCCACATTACTTGTTTGTTTACATTGTTTACTAATTCTTTTCACTGTGAAAAAAAATAGCAACTGTTTCCTTGTTCAAGATGGTAATAATGTTTTTATACTCCAAGTCTCTTTTTCTCATCTTTTCATTTCTGGTTTTCGTAATTTCATCAAAATGCTTATTTTTCGTCTTAGGTGACAATTTATCTGAAGTATTAAGATAAATTTAGCAGCTCAAACACTAAACCCGAGAAAAAATCTGATACTAATAAAATTACTTGAAAACAGTATTAACAAAATTATTGAAAAATTAGCCAGGTTCATTTTTTTCGCCCGGGAGTCTAGGTATTTGTCCAACTATCTCGTTTATATAGATTCCACATTTCGTAACCAAACTAAACTTAATAGAACTTATCAATTTGAAAATAAAGCAAGATTGTCGGTAGATATCATACCGATTTCGTTTTTAAAAAAAATTCCTCTTTATGACATATTCTTTTCTTTATTAGTTCTTTATATGTATAGTAAGGGTTAGGGTTAGGGTAGGGTTAGTTTATTGATATGCGGATATCGCGGCAAGTTTGAGTTGCGTCGAGCTGGGTCGGTGGTAAGTGCAACATATGCATTTTTGATGTTAAAAATGACCAGTTGTTTAAGCGAGAACTGCCACGACCCATTCCGGGACGGGTATACAAAACGAGAACTGCCACGGCCCATTCCGGGACGGCTATGCAACATGTTCAATTTGGTGCCGTGACCAGGATGAGCCGTGACAGTTCTCGCTTAAACACTGGTCATTTTTAACACCAAAAATGTATATGTTATAATTTTTTGGTCATCCCATAATTATCTTATCTTTTGACAATCGCCAGGTGCATCTGTTTTATCAACAATTTTTCCGTACACCGCTTCGGATTTGCAATAGTAAGTTGAGTTGTGGGAAGTTTGTTCAGTGTCTAGTTGGACTGACGTCCAATTGGGCCAGCGCGATATTGGTCCGTGTCAAAGTGTTATGACTTCAAATCTTCGACACAACAGATAAATGACATTAAATTTAAAACAAGATTTCGGGTCTAACAGTGGAAGCATATTTTTACACAAACTTTATATATAAGACGAACTATGTTAAAAAGTTAAAAAACTGGAAGATAAATTTGATTTTCACTGCCATCTGCTTACCACCATCACGCAAGCTGATGATTTCTGTGTTGTTTACGACAGCATTTTCAGAAAACAACAGCAACCATTTTTTCACGAAAAAGCGGAACAAATATATTCTAAAACACATCACAAAATTGACAATAATGCAAACCAGACAAAGAAATAAAATGTTATTTTCGTTTTCTTTGCAAAATTAAACTATAATAATAGGCACTTCATGTTCGTACGTACGTTATCACCTTTCACACACATTTAAAATCTATATAATAATACGCACTTCATGTTCGTACGTACGTTATCACCTTTCACACACATTTAAAATCTATATAATAATACGCATACGCACTTCATGTTCGTACGTACGTTATCACCTTTCTTTCACACACGTTAAAAATGAGATCGTCCGATAGTGAAAGATGGTGATCAATCTGATGTCGCTAAAGTAAACAAATTCCAACTTTATCCATTTTAAAATGAATTGTTCCAAATTCAAATTACATTATCCCATTGACTAAACCAGTACAATTTTAAGTAAATACATTTCAAAAAGTGACTTTCGTTTTATTGATTTGAAGAATATATATTAGCTGACAAATACTTTTACGGTAAGAAAACAGATAATATTTATTGTTTTTTTTACTATTTACTGTATCCACATAAAATTTTATAAAGACATATATTTTTTATGTATCAGTTTTCAGTATTTACTTCAACAGTGCTCGATACGTAAGTAGAGCTAAGTAGTAAGTTATGAAAATATATTTATTGCAATGAAGCTACACAGAGGCTCTCGCGTTTCATCCCCGGCTGGGGTAATCTTCAAGCTAAAATTATATATATATATATATATATATATATATATATATATATATATATATATATATATATATATATATATAAGCAATTTAATTCTTTTTAGAATTAAATTGTTACAATTTTAGGTACATAAAGAAGAGATATATCCATTTTATTTATTTAAAGAATATTTAGCTGACAATGACAATTATTTTTATGGAGGTATAAAGAGTCATTTTTTTCTTAATAATATTCATGTGACAGACATTTATTATTTCAAAAAGAATATTATTATTCAGAGTAAATTATACAGATTGATGTAGAAAACACAGTGGGATTTCCAAGGGGTCCTGCTAGTACATCTATTATTATACTAAATCTGAGTTAATCAACGTTGGTTTCCCTAAGGTTTTTTTTACTATATATTTTAATCACACAAAATACATTAAAATATTCCTTGGTATTCGGATTGAGTTATGTTTGAAAAACAAACTAAAACATTTTAATTTAGCTGTAATTTGAAATTTACTTACCAAGTCACCCATTTCTTATTAAGTTTCTGTCTATTACTCTCACCCTCTCTCACTGTATGTGGTTTGCCCTCCCCGCTCTTATTTTAGACAGTATTTGTCACTCTCGCTCCCGTCACTCTCACTTTCTGTTTATTAACAGTCAAATGTAATAAAACTAACTATAAAACGGAAGATTGGAATAGTCCATTATAAACAATAATGAATATGACCACAAGTATTCGTACTATTTAACACATTAACAGTAAATTATACACGTTGAAGCACCGTATAATTTCCACGGGATCCCGATAGTCAATCAATAACACGCTTGTACCTTCGTTTATACGTACGTTATCAACTTCCACACCCATTAATAAAAAATGAGATCGTCCGATTGCCAAAGATGAAATGCAATAAAGTAATTGATGCTACTGAGCCACAAATTTTACCCAATGCAAAAAGAACTGTTAACAAATCGAATAAAACGTCACAAATAGAATTCTGTCCTCGTCGTCAACTTAAAAGTGACATTGGTCATGTTTAAGAAAGCTTTTAATAGATGAGACGCGATGTACATATAAACACTTTTTGGTTATATATATATATATATATATATATATATATATATATATATATATATATGGGAGATGAAAAGGGAAAAGCCAAGAGATACTTGTTTATATATTCATCAACGTTTCGTCTTTATTGTAAAACTTCCTCAGGATGATAGTTGGAAGAAAAACGTCATGCAAGTACATCGAAGTTTGGGGTTGACATTGTGGAGAGATGAAGGGATCTAGTAGCCGTGCCTACTATGAAAGTCAGAGAGTCCAGGCTGTGAAAAGTCAATGGTCGAGAAAGAATCAAATGAATGTGAAAAGCTTTGAGTAGATAAGATTGGGGCAGCTATGAAATGGGGAAGGGTGAGAATATAATTGAAATGGCCTTAGAGTGGGAGAGGTGAAAGGGAGGGGGGCTGAGATATTTGTTGTGGTGAGGTGTTGCATGGACTTTGAAAGGCTGGAGGAAAGAGGAGGGAAAAACTGTGTGTTAAGCATGTGGATAGTATTATGGTTGTTGAAAAAAAGATTTGAAGAAGGGAAGATAATTTTGAAAATAGGGGGGGGGGGGTGAGAATATGATTGAAATGGTCAAAAGGGTGGGAGAGGTGAAAGGGGGGAGATTTTTTATTGTGGTGAAGTATAAAATATTTTGAGGACCGAGGAAGGGAGGGAGGGGGGAATGACAAGGTAGCTATGTCAGGAATGTGTGCGCATTTGTGTTTGAAAAGAATGTGTAGAAGTGTGCTGGAGACGAGGGGGCATGAGAGGAAAGAAAAATAATTTTAATTTTAGGGGAGAGATAAGTAAAATGTGGTTTCGTTCATGATTTGTTGTTTGTTTGA
>OY744524.1:122685632-122705632 GCA_963556195.1 Sepiola atlantica | reverse complement strand
TTGAACACAACCGTTTATTAGATCCTTGGGGGTACACAGTTTGCACTCATCGCTAAGACACCAAGCTCAACCCAAGGCACCTGAAGAAAGCCGGAGAGCAAAGCGGCTGGAACGTTGTGATAACAACATCCAAGTTGAGGAAACTGAAAATGATAATCCAAATTCCTCATTCCCGAAATACAGATACATATAATAAAAGACGTAATTTTAAAGCCAGCCAATAAAATGCAATTATTTAAACATATATATCTAAACCTATTGTATTATCCAATTTGTTATCAATGTTTTATCACATTATTTACTGCCAACAATATAGGATTGATATGAAAGTATTTCATGATATTTCAATGATATTTTTTGCCTGTAAATTTATCCTATATCAAATTAACTTTTTCTGCGACTTTTCTCCCGTGACTTTACATATGTTCAACGATGTCTTATGCAATAGTCAATTCTTTCAAAATTCTTTATTGGGACAGATTAAACGGTTTTCTTTCGATCAACCAGTCTAGCTATATTCGGCTCGAGCGGAGCTTTATTGTGAGATCCAACAACGACGTGTTCAATTCCTTGTTTCTGTTCTCCAACTTGAGCTGCATGTTGATAATTAGCGTTATCCCCGAGAACCCGTTCAACATTGGCTTTCCTATTGGCGTCTAAATGTGCACTTTCTGGTTGAGCCAATCTTCTGTTGAGTGAATTACCACCGGGTTGCTTCTGCAATACGAGTCTGTCTTGCGGGAGAACATTTGATTTTTGTCTACTATCAACATGATAAGGCTGCTTTTGCAATGTGTTTCTTTGCAGTTCAGAGTTAAGTAGATTATTAGGAACAGCTTGTCCTGCCAACCTATCAACAAAAGCCCTTCCTTGATTCTGGTACGCACCATATTTTGGCATAGTGTCTTTGACTCCAGGCAATTTATTAGATTCATAACCGTTTAGTTTTGGCAGTAACCGACTTTTGAAGAACGGCATTTTTACAGGTTGTTGTCTTAACGAAGGATTATTCTGTAGGGATAACGCCCCCTTTTGACTATTGTATGGAACATCTCTTTGGTGGCGAATTTTTTGATATTTGAGAAGTTCTGCTAACAAATCTTTTAGTATATCCTTTTTCAATACAGTTATATTCGTTGATAGAAGTCCTGACAGTCCTCGGTCATTACTTCCATTTTGATCTTGCAAAATCTGATTTCGTTGATAGTTTGCGTTGATTGAAGGATCTTTGTCGTCTATTTTTTGGTTAGCACCACCAATAATCGGGTTCACTCTGTTATAAGCTTTCTCTTTCTGATCTTGAAGCGCTCGGTTCTCAGCTGGTTGCTGGAGCGGCAATTTGTTTAATAAGTTACCTTGAGGGCGGTTAGGGATAGGGTTAGGGTTAGGGTTAGGGTTAGGGTTTAATAAGTTACCTTGAGGGCGGTAAGCCTGAGCTGACTGGCTGTTTATAACCGCTTTCTCGTTTTGGGGGTTCACAAAATGGTTTTCAGAATTCAACAAGGGTTGATTTATGTGATCTGATTTAATATAGGGTGTGCTATTCAATCTTAGATTTTTTTGTAATAATGTATTATTTGGAAGAAGTTTGTCTTTTGCTGCTAAGGCCGAATTACCAAGTTTCTCATAAATCGATTTATTCTGGTTAGAAATGTTATTGCTTTGTCGAGCCTCTTCTGATAGGAGTTTCGGTAGAAATTTATTTTTGATATCGTTTATTTGGTTTTCGGAGATTTTGTCACGTGGTAGATCCGCAATCACCGGTTTATGACGTCTGTTTAACGATGGAAACAAGAAAGAACTATCACCCCGACCGCCCTTGGATGTTATCCCTCGAAGCAGATCTGAACTGATGGAATCTTCATCAATAAGCTTATTAAGCTTTTCTGATTTGTTCTGATTCGATTCTGAACCATTTGTCGTTAAATTTGCATTTTGGTATGACACAACGATCACAGGGTCATTGCTGTTTATCGCAGAACTATTTTTACCGTTCTTATTATTATTTGTAAACGGGTGAGAATCGCCTGAATCAGGATGATGTATCTTCTTAGTATCAAAACTGCCATGGATGTGGTAATTGATTCTGCCACCGTGTAGTTTCCTGTGATTTAAGTATATTTGGGGATTACTGTTTCGGGAGATGAGACCGACGCTGAAGGTTACCATGATAAAAAGCCAAAAGATGATGAGCCCGGAAAAGAAAAGCTTCCACTGTTTGAATAAATGCATCTTTATCTTAGAAATTACTTGCATCCTTGTCTGGTACATTGTGAGTCTTTATAGAATTTTGCAAACAAATTCCTGAAGATAAGAACAGAAAAATACATTATATTAGAAAACGATTTCAACAGTATATATATATATATATATATATATATATATATATATATATATATATATATATATATATATATATATATATATATATATATATATATATATAAACATTTAATGAATTAAAACATTACTATTGTTCCAAGAATTAGAACATCAAGTCCAGTATGGCGTACGATCGTTTCCAAAAACAGTTTATTTTATTTTATAATTTGATAAAGCTAATCCAAAACGTCTCTTCATCAGCGCTTTTAGCAACACGTCTTACAGAAAATCAGAGAAAAAACCAAAAAACTCGTTCTAGAGAAACATCTACTGACAGAAAGAGTCACCGGTTTATATGTTGGTAGCATAGGAAGGGAAAACACAAAAGTACCTATAAACACCCCCCCCCCCCACACACACATACCCCCCCCCCACACATATATATATATATATATATATATATATATATATATATATATATTCAATTTTCCGAATTGTCCATCTAATGTTTCGGTCAAATTGATGTAAATATGATCCATGGGTTTATTGTTCCATTCTTTTTTCTTTTTTGCAAGTACTTTCGATTTGAATCGTCAAATCATCTTCAGGCGGTATTAGTTTTAGTGTCTTTACTGCTGTGCTCATTTTTTTAATTATAACGGCAAGTAGTTTATATTTGAAAACGCGTCTGCAAAGTTGAAATGTACATGAGAGCGTGATGGCGTTCTACACATACGAGAGATTTAAAGTTTGATTGTTTAAACCGTTAAGAAATTGATGACGTTAAATAAAGTGCATACAATTCAAACGCATAACTACCTAATGGCTAAGAATTTGGTAATGTTAATTATTATGCTAGACACTTTAAAATGTTGCGACTAGTTTCATAATTGACATTATTAATTGTGGGATGTTTAGTTTTTATGTAGAAGGCTTCGAGTATTTTTAATTTTTTGATATTGGTATCATGGTGTATTATTTTGGTATTGTTGAAAAGGATGTTTTTATATTGGGAGAGGGCGCAATTATGTTTTTTTAGGTGTTGGCATATAGAGCTAGTGTCGGAGAGATGTAGGGTGAGTCTTCGGGATAGTGTTGTGGAAGTGAAACCTATGTAAGAATTAGTTTTTTTTATTGTTGTCGGAGATACATTCTCCCATAGGGCATTGGAACTGATATATTACGTTGGTTCTTCCTAATGTATTTTGAGTTTGGGAAGTGTTATTTTTAACAACATAGTTTGATGTTTTCATTTTTTTAATAATAAATGATAAATCGTATTTTATCATCAGAATTGGTGGGGGATATATAGCGATGTATTATATTTTTAAGAGCTTTTTCATCCAATTTAAAGTTTGGATGCATTTGGTTACAATAGAATAGATTTCTGTAGTGGCAATTATTTAGCTTATTATTAGTAGGATTATCTAAATTTATAATCATTAATTTTATTTGTTCATCAACCATAATCATTTTCCCAATTATATGGTTGATGAACAAATAAAATTAATGATTATAAATTTAGATAATCCTACTAATAATAAGCTAAATAATTCCCACTACATAAATCTATTCTATTGTAACCAAATGCATCCAAACTTTAAATTGGATGAAAAAGCTCTTAAAAATATAATACATCGCTATATATCCCCCACCAATTCTGATGATAAAATACGATTTATCATTTATTATAAAAAAATGAAAGCATCAAACTATGTTGTTAAAAATAACACTTCCCAAACCCAAAATACATTAGGAAGAACCAACGTAATATATCAGTTCCAATGCCCTATGGGAGAATGTATCTCCGACAACCATAAAAAAAACTAATTCTTACATAGGTTTCACTTCCACAACACTATCCCGAAGACCCACCCTACATCTCTCCGACACTAGCTCTATATGCCAACACCTAAAAAACATAATTGCGCCCCCGCCCAATATAGAAACATCCTTGTTAACAATACCAAAATAATACACCATGATACCAATATCAAAAAATTAAAAATACTCGAAGCCTTCTACATAAAAACTAAACATCCCACAATTAATAATGTCAATTATGAACTAGTCGCAACATTTTAAAGTGTCTAGTATAATAATTAACATTACCAAATTCTTAGCCATTAGGTAGTTATGCGTTTGAATTGTATGCACTTTATTTAACGTCATCAATTTCTTAACGGTTTAAACAGTCAAACTTTAAATCTCTCGTATGTGTAGAACGCCATCACGCTCTCATGTACATTTCAACTTTACAGACGCGTTTTCAAATATAAACTACTTGCCGTTATAATTAAAAAATGAGCACAGCAGTAAAGACACTAAAACTAATACCGCCTGAAGATGATTTGACGATTCAAATCGAAAGTACTTGCAAAAAAGAAAAAAGAATGGAACAATAAACCCATGGATCATATTTACATCAATTTGACCGAAACATTAGATGGACAATTCGGAAAATTGAAAAAATAAAAAAAAGTCGCATCAAACAAAACCACTCCGTGTTATTTAATAATGTTTGCCTAAATAAAAATATGCTGCCTAAATACACACACACAATATATATATATATATATATATATATATATATATATATATATATATATATATATATATATATATATATATATATATATATATAATTCATGGTTTCGTTGGGTAGAAAGAACTCCAATAGAGTACTCGATTATTTAATAATAAGAGCGTAATATCTATTTATTTATAATGTTACAGAAGATTAGATCAGCATAGTAATTTAGGTTTCAAGCTGAGGGGTGTACTCAGGAAAAAAATACTGGTTTTTCTTGAGTTTGAATAATAAACCGCCCATTGGCTTTCGTCAGCCATATTTTGATCAAAATATGGCTGACGAAAGCCATTGAGCAATTGCAAGTATTCATGTATTACAAATTGAAAGTTTTAAACTAGTAATATTTTTATAACAATTAGGTTCAATTACTAATTTCAGGACTAAACGATAACGCAATAATTAAATTTAACTTTTAAAAATATAAAAAAACAAGCAACATAGTTAATAAAAAAACGAAAAAAAGTAAAAAGAATGAGAAGTGGGTGGTGTCTTGTGTGGTATATGTTCAAATCATCGTCACCTATATATTTCATACTTACATAAATATTTGTACATGTTTGTTTGTTTTAAATCAGCAGCAGTCGTAACCGGTGGCTGCTGCTGATGTATATGTTACTAACAGTCTAATGGCGTGTTGTTTGAAAGCAGCAGCAACCATAACTGATGTCTGATGATGATCTATATATCTATATATAATATGTTTGTTTATCTGTTTGGTTTTTCCTCGTGCACACTGGATGACGTACCAAAAAGATGACGCCGTCCATCAAACCAAAAAGAGGTAGATAGATAGATAGATAGATAGAGAGAGAGAGAGAGAGAGAGAGAGAGAGAGAGAGAGAGAGAGAGAGAGAGAGAGAGAGAGAGAGAGAGAGAGATGAATTCCTGTATTAAGTTTTATCTAAACTCCCGTGACTCGAAGATGAAAAAGCAAAACAACTTGAGGTAGAGGACTACCCAAACGAGAGTTGATGAGAGCACTTGGTTAACGCGATGCCTATAAATATATAGGCATTTTGGAGGCGGACACCAGCAAGTCAACAGAGATGAGAGAGATGATTTTAAAAAAAAAGAATACCTGAGAAAGTAAACTATATAGAGGAAACCTAATAAAAGGAATGCATACTTGGGCAGTATCCCTGATAAGATATTCAGGACCCTTCATAAACTGAGAAAAATGAACTTGGAAACGTGGATCATAGAACAAACACTTATGAGTCCACACAACACACCGAAGGATGATACTGATACAAACAAGCACAAAAAAGTTTTAGTATGGTGGCTGTCTATTCGATTTCGAATATGACCACTTTTGGCGCATCAATGTGATATTAGTGTGAAGGTTCCCAAATGAGAGGCGCGGATATGGTTCTTCAAGCCTGCCAGATTTTTACACAGACCCTATCACAGATAGGGCAGGTGTTGTGATGATCTGAGGGAATGCCATAAATGAGGCGACCTTTTGTCCGTGCTTGATTTTCCAAACATGCACTCGTTGGTGATTCAACAAACCTACACGTGACATAGTTACCAAGTTGCACGTTTCGCATCTAAAGTGTTCCATGTTTCCTCCATGTGCTGGAGGTGTCACGTCCAGTCTTTTCCTCGCTGCTCTCTTCTGCTGCTGCTGTCTCATCCTATTTTCATATTTGTTTCTATAGAAACTATTAAAACTCCAGTGTTTATGAAAAGTGCTCAATAACAAGTAGAGCTGTTTTTAGTATAATTTTTTATTTATACAAGCATTAGTTGTTGCATATGTGTATACATGTTTCAGTTGTCCTCTCCGATAGAGAATCAACTTCCTCAGACTTTAAGAGAAATTTCTCTTAAGGTCTGAAGAAGTTGACTCCCCATTGGATAGGAAAACTGAAACATGTATGCAAATATGTAAGCAATAATGCTTGTATGAATACAAATTTATACTATATATATATATACACACAACACAAACAAACACGTATCCTCACACAAATATATATATATATGTATTTGTTAGAGAGTAATTATTTGAAAATCCATGGATTAAAGATCATTCTCATATTTTATTATATTCTTGGTTCAAACATCTGATGATTATAATAAACTTGTAAGATATGTAACTTTACTTTTTTTCATTTGTTTATTATTTAAATTTCTCTCTCTCTCTCTCTCTCTCTCTCTATATATATATATATATATATATATATATATATATATATTAACAAAGATGACACTTCGTTAGAAAATATTAAAATATACATGCTGGATACACTTTTTTGTTCTCATCTTAAAGACGAGGCCTAATGAGGCTACACCAAAATAAGGTTAAGGCCGAAACAAGTCTGCACATATGTAGCCAAAATGTTTGTTTGAATAAAAAGTTATACTAAATAAATATAAAACTCTACTTGCTATTCAGCACTTGTTATATAAACACAGTAATGATTCTCTAGATTAACTCCCATGAACAAAAAAAAAACTTTGACATTTTCTCTTTTTGTTCGATTATTGATGAACATGTCTTTGCAAATTTTTAACCTGAACTTAAAAAAAAAACATTTCAAAGAGCCACCTGTTACAAAAGCATTCACAGTTGATTTTAAATGTCAAATCCTCTTTTCTATATTCGGAACGCAAAAGATTTAAAAACAAAATAAGTTTTACCTCCATTCGTAATTGTTTTAATATTGTTAAAATATGTTGATTTCATACACAATCTTATAAATAATAATAATAATAATGATAATAATAATGATAATAATAATAATAAGATACTCTGGACCATTCATAGGCTGGACCAAAGAAGAACTCAGGCACCTTGACCAAAGAACTAGAAAACTAATGACTATGCACAATGCACTGCACCCAAAAGACGACACGGACAAACTCTACGTGAAAAGAAATGAAGGAGGTAGAGGACTGGTAAGTATAGAAGACTGTGTGGAAGACACCAAAAAAGAGCTGGAGAAATATGTAACCCAGAACACGGAAAGACTGATCACCACAGCAAGAGACACCAGCCCAACAAACAACCCCGGAAGCACTGAACCCAGAAACAAAAAGACAAGAAAGGAAAAGTGGGAAGAAAAACAACTACATGGACGCTTTATAAGACTCACAAGCGATGAAGCCAATGAAAACAGCTGGGCGTGGCTAAGAAAAGGAAACCTGAACAGAGAAACGGAATCTCTGCTGACGGCCGCACAGAACAATGCGATTAGGACAAACTTTATTAAAGCAAAGATAGATAAAACCCAGGAAAACAGCAAATGCAGATTGTGTGGACAAAGAGACGAAACGATAAATCATATAATAAGTGAATGCAGCAAGCTAGCACAAAGGGAATACAAGAACAGACATGACAGCATGGGGAAAGAAGTACACCGGGAAATCTGCAAACAACTGAATTTCGAATATGCAAGAAAACGGTACAAACACAAACCAGAAACTGTACTAGAAAACGAAAAACACAAAATCATATGGGATATGAATGTACAAACAGACAAACCCATAACAGCAAGGAGACCGGATATGATAATAATCAACAAGAAAGAAAAATCCTGCAAAATCGTGGACTTTGCCGTTCCAGCAGACCACAGAGTGAAGATCAAAGAGACGGAAAAGAGAAGCAAATATACTGAACTTGCCAGAGAATTGAAAGGAATATGGAACATGAAGAAAGTCAGTATAACACCAATAATCATAGGAGCACTAGGAACAGTCCCCAAAAACATGGAGAAAAGACTAGGAGAAATAGGAATCAAAGGGATAACTGAGACCATACAAAGGACAGTAATGATCAAAACAGCTACAATCCTGAGAAATGTCCTCGAATGCGGAAACCAACCCACATAAGCAACGAATGGAGAACAAACACATGGAAGCACAAAACAACAGAACCGGGGAAAATACAACCGCACGAGAGAGGCGCAAGCATAGGCTGACGCCACGAAAATTATGGACAGAGGGTCGAGGAGGGAAAGCGCAAAACCAGACCTCCACTGGAAGAGCGCGAACAGCTCTGGGACCTTGGGAAGGCTTGTTGCCACTCGGGCCCCAGAGGAGACCAATGGCCCTTATCAGCGGGAAATCGTTGGTAGGTGGCTGTTGCGATTACCGCAAGGTCATCAGCGGTGATGAACGAAAAGAGGTGGAGCATACTGGAGGCCTGAGGAGACTTGTTGTCACTCAGACTCCAGGGAATACCACAGGTTGTCGGCAGTGGGTGACCACTGACGATGACCAGTGTGATAACTCCTAGTGAGTAAATAATAATAATAATAATAATAATAATAATAATAATAATGGTACCAGCATAGGCTGACACCACAAAAAAATATTTGCAGAGGGTCAAGGAGGATGAGAAGACCGAGGAGGAACAGCACAAACCAGACCTCAATTGGAAGTGCAGAGACGGCTGGGACCTTAGGGAGGCTTATTGCCACCCAAATCCCAGAGAAGACCAATGGTCCTTACCAGCGAGAAATCAATGGTAAACGGCTGTTGTGATACTGCAAGTTTATTTGCGGTGGCTATCGAAAAGAGGTGGAGAATACTGGAAATCTGGGGGGACTTGTTGTCACTCAAACTCCAGGGAATACCACCGGTTGTCGTTGAGCAATCACTGATGACCTGTGTGAGAACTCCTAGTGAGTAAATAATAATAATAATAATAATAATAATAATAATAATAATTTCAGAGAAAACCAACGGTCGTTGCTAGCGAAAAATCAATTGTGAACGGCTGCTGCGATACCTCTGATTTGCACAGTTTACCGAAAGAGGTGGAGAGTGTTGGAAATCTGAGGAGACTTGTTATCACTCAGTCTCTAGGGAACACCAACGGTTATTGTCAGCGAGCAATCACTGGTGATGACCTGTGTGAGAACTCATAGTGGGTTGATAATAATTTCCAGAGAAGTTCAACGGTCGTTGCTAGCAATAAAGCAATAGTGAACGGCTGTTGCGATAACACAAAATTATTTGCAAAGTTTATCGATACAGGTGGAGAGTGTCGGAAATCCGAGAAGACTTGTTGTCACTCAAACTCCAGGGAAACATCACTGGTTATTGTTTGTAAGCAATCACTGATAACGTTTTGGCATGTGCATCCCTCCCACCGAACAAATGCCCTCTGGCCGTTCAATAAATTACTTGGGCAATCCCTTCTGCATTCCCCGGTGGGGTTGCCTCAGGCAGTTAGCAATAAACTAACTACTTCCTAAAGATAGAAGGAAAGGCCTGAGAAGGTAAACCTCCTAGGACTACCAAGAACTAATACCACAGCCGAGAAATAAAACGCTACAGCAATGGCTCAGTCTCTGTCGGGGAGGTTACGGTGGTTCAGTGGATATCGACACGGACTGAAGACCTGAGTGTTCCAAGTTCGAATCCAGTCGGTTCCACTGTACCACTTTCACTTAGGGGTGTTGGCAACCTTCTCGTGGTCCTTCCCGTAAGTACCCGATGTCTTTCCAGAAAGTTTTCTTACTAGAAAAACATCGGGGAAACTAATGCCAACACCAGAATCATCTGATTCACACGAAAGAAGAAGAAGTCTCTGTCGAATTAATTATCGAGGACGGAATGTACCGTGTGTGCAAGTAGCTCTCTGCTATTCGTCTGATAACACCTCGTGTGAGAACTTCTCGTGAATGAAATAATAATAATAACTGTAATTGGAAGAAATTTCATAAACTGCCCCCCCCCAAGTTATCACACGGCTCGGCTGATACCACACAAGATAGTCGTGAAAGGTCAAGGAGGATAGAAAGACCGAGGAGGGAGAGCATTAATCAGATCTAATACTGGAAGAATGCGAAGAGTACTGGGATCTTGAGGAGGCCTATTGCCACCCAAATCCTAGAGCAGACCAATGGCCATTGAGAAATCAATGGTAAGCGGCTGTTGCGATAATGCAAAGTTATTTGCAATGGTTATCGAAAGAGGTGGAGAGTACTGGAAATCTGGGGAGACTTGCTGTCACTCAGACTCCAGAGAACACCACCGGTTATTATCAGTGAACAATTCTTGGCGATAACCTGTGTGAGAAAGCATAGTGAGTACATAATAATAATAATAATGATAATAATAATGAAAAAATTGTGTGTGTTCGTGCGTGTTTATGCTTCTTTCCGTACGTCCGATCACTACCGAACATGATGTAACAGGTGAAGAATAGGGTGATGGTGGACTAAACATAAAACTCGTGCCAGTTCGATCCTTGTATAGGTAGTAGATTTTCATTTTCTCTTAAATCTCACTCAAAAATACATTTCACGAAACAATACCCGAAGAAAAACCAGGTGATGTAAATAATTCATTGTTTGTATGAAAGGAGGTTATGTTTTCGATCAAGTTTGTGTGTTTGTCATTATGTTTGTTTGTGTACAGCCAATCGTCCAAATCACTTGACCAATCGCCACCAAACTTGGTCAAATTTTGTTCATTCAATTCATCATTTTCAACCAATCCTCTAATAATAATCTTCATCATTCAACTGAAAATCTATCTAACTCATTAACCCATATACTTGAGTGACTCATTAGAAAAAATAAACCGGGGGCTGTGAGTTCAATCTTAATATACAGCAGTAGATTTTCATTTCCTCTTCAATCGCACTAAAAAAATAAATGTCACTTAACAAAGAAACAAGTAATATAGATAGTTCATTGTTTGTATGCAAATCAATTTTATTGCGATATAAAAGCGTTGCCTATTTCTTCAATTCTTGATTGATTTGTCCGAACCATGTAACCATTTTTGACGAAACTGGTTCTATAGTGGTCTGCATGCCTGGTGTTGAATGCACCCGAGGTGGGTTAAGCCGGCTTCCTCTAGAGGGGGAAGTTTCTAGGGAATATTACATTTATAAACTGTTCCTAGTCGCATTTGTATCCCGGTTAGGGAAGATGATCATTTTTGGCAGGGAGGCGTCGTCGTTCTATATTACGTTAAGTACACGTGATTCATCATTTCCTGTCGATTAACCGAACAATGTACTCTTTCCTAGCAGACGTTTATTTATTTATTTATTTTTTACTAAAGAGTCACCACTTATCAAGGCCTAAAACCACTCGAGGATAAGAGTTAATGAGTTTGTCGGGTGGACGGTGAGACAGCATTTTGAAGATTAGCAACGATGGTTGTAACGGGTCAGAATTTGATTATGAAAGAAGAATTTGTTAATATTATACTTGAAAACGACCATGTTGTAGTCGGATGGGAAGCATTCCCATGGTATTTTGTTCCAGGGACGGGTAGTTCTAGGAAAGAAACTGTACTTATGGACGTTTCGTTTAGTTTTAGACACAGAGGGAGAAATGAAAATTACTGACAGTGGTTGTTGATAGACGAGTTTTTGTTGTGAATGTTTTACAGGAGGGGGGGGGAGGACATAGATTGGAGCTCAGTCGAGCATCTACCATAAAAATAACGATAGAGTAGAGAAAGACTAGCAACATCTCTTCTGTGAGAAAGAGGCTGTAAGGAAGAGAAGAGGACATCACCCACTAGATTTCGATGTTGGTTTTGTACTTTATCAAGGCAGGAAAAAGTGCTCTGAGCGGCACCTCCCCAGATGTGGCAACAGTACCTCCCCCATCTTAGGATGTATTTGACTTGTACAGGTAGAGGATTGTGTCAGGAGTGGAATACTTTCTGGAATAGTAGAATGATCTAACCATTTTTTCAGCGACCTTAGCAACGAATTTGATGTGTCTCCCATTTCAAGTCCGAAGTGAAGGTCAGTCCCAGAGGTTTATCAAAGTGGGAGGCTTCCTCAAGGAGAACGCTATTCATTTCAATTGGAGCAAAATGAGGACCCGAGCGTTAGAGGTGAAAAAAGATAACCCTTGTTTTAAACGTATTAAAAGTAATCAGCCACCGTTTTCCCCATTGAACGACATTCTCCAGGTCGAAAGAGAGAGAGAGAGAGAGAGAGAAACAGAGAGATCTTGATCATTAATGCTCTTCGACGTGTTGCCATAGATGGTTGTGGCATCTGCATAAATGCCAACGAATTTGAAATAAATACCATTTTATGTTTGTTGCACATATACGAGTTCGTTTTTATTCCCTTTTGTTGTCACGTTCATCACACGTCTCTCACTGGAAGATTAAGCCATAATTAATCCGCAACGCTCACCTCTCGCAACAAGTTACCCATCTGATACTGACCAGGCTCAACGTCGCTTAACTTCGATGATCTAACGAGAACCTGTGTGTCAACATGATTATGTCATATTCATACACACATACTACTACTACTACTACTACTACTACTACTACTACTACTACTACTACTACTACTACTAGGTCATCGTTAATCCCCCCTCTCGCAACAAGTTACCCATCTGATACTCACCAGGCTCAACGTCGCTTAACTTCGATGATCTAACGAGAACCTGTGTGTCAACATGATTATGTCATATTCATACACACATACTACTACTACTACTACTACTACTACTACTACTACTACTACTACTACTACTACTACTACTACTAGGTCATCGGTAATCCCCCCTCTCGCAACAAGTTACCCATCTGATACTCACCAGGCTCAACGTCGCTTAACTTCGATGATCTAACGAGAACCTGTGTGTCAACATGATTATGTCATATTCATACACACATACTACTACTACTACTACTACTACTACTACTACTACTACTACTACTACTACTAGGTCATCGTTAATCCCCCCTCTCGCAACAAGTTACCCATCTGATACTCACCAGGCTCAACGTCGCTTAACTTCGATGATCTAACGAGAACCTGTGTGTCAACATGATTATGTCATATTCATACACACATACTACTACTACTACTACTACTACTACTACTACTACTACTACTACTACTAGGTCATCGTTAATCCCCCCTCTCGCAACAAGTTACCCATCTGATACTGACCAGGCTCAACGTCGCTTAACTTCGATGATCTAACGAGAACCTGTGTGTCAACATGATTATGTCATATTCATACACACATACTACTACTACTACTACTACTACTACTACTACTACTACTACTACTACTACTACTACTACTAGGTCATCGTTAATCCCCCCTCTCGCAACAAGTTACCCATCTGATACTGACCAGGCTCAACGTCGCTTAACTTCGATGATCTAACGAGAACCTGTGTGTCAACATGATTATGTCATATTCATACACACATACTACTACTACTACTACTACTACTACTACTACTACTACTACTACTACTACTACTACTACTAGGTCATCGTTAATCCCCCCTCTCGCAACAAGTTACCCATCTGATACTGACCAGGCTCAACGTCGCTTAACTTCGATGATATAACGAGAACCTGTGTGTCAACATGATTATGTCATATTCATACACACATACTACTACTACTACTACTACTACTACTACTACTACTACTACTACTAGGTCATCGTTAATCCCCCCTCTCGCAACAAGTTACCCATCTGATACTGACCAGGCTCAACGTCGCTTAACTTCGATGATCTAACGAGAACCTGTGTGTCAACATGATTATGTCATATTCATACACACATACTACTACTACTACTACTACTACTACTACTACTACTACTACTACTACTACTACTACTACTACTAGGTCATCGTTAATCCCCCCTCTCGCAACAAGTTACCCATCTGATACTGACCAGGCTCAACGTCGCTTAACTTCGATGATCTAACGAGAACCTGTGTGTCAACATGATTATGTCATATTCATACACACATACTACTACTACTACTACTACTACTACTACTACTACTACTACTACTACTACTAGGTCATCGTTAATCCCCCTCTCGCAACAAGTTACCCATCTGATACTGACCAGGCTCAACGTCGCTTTACTTCGATGATCTAACGAGAACCTGTGTGTCAACATGATTATGTCATATTCATACACACATACTACTACTACTACTACTACTACTACTACTACTACTACTACTACTACTACTACTACTACTAGGTCATCGTTAATCCCCCCTCTCGCAACAAGTTACCCATCTGATACTGACCAGGCTCAACGTCGCTTAACTTCGATGATCTAACGAGAACCTGTGTGTCAACATGATTATGTCATATTCATACACACATACTACTACTACTACTACTACTACTACTACTACTACTACTACTAGGTCATCGTTAATCCCCCCTTCTCGCAACAAGTTACCCATCTGATACTGACCAGGCTCAACGTCGCTTAACTTCGATGATCTAACGAGAACCTGTGTGTCAACATGATTATGTCATATTCATACACACATACTACTACTACTACTACTACTACTAATACTACTACTACTACTACTACTACTAGGTCATCGTTAATCCCCCCTCTCGCAACAAGTTACCCATCTGATACTGACCAGGCTCAACGTCGCTTAACTTCGATGATCTAACGAGAACCTGTGTGTCAACATGATTATGTCATATTCATACACACATACTACTACTACTACTACTACTACTACTACTACTACTACTACTACTACTACTACTACTACTACTACTAGGTCATCGTTAATCCCCCCTCTCGCAACAAGTTACCCATCTGATACTGACCAGGCTCAACGTCGCTTAACTTCGATGATCTAACGAGAACCTGTGTGGCAACATGATTATGTCATATTCATACACACATACTACTACTACTACTACTACTACTACTACTACTACTACTAGGTCATCGTTAATCCGTACCCCCCTCTCGCAACAAGTTATCCATCTGATACTGACCAGGCTCAACGTCGCTTAACTTCGATGATCTAACGAGAACCTGTGTGTCAACATGATTATGTCATATTCATACACACATACTACTACTACTACTACTACTACTACTACTACTACTACTACTACTACTACTACTAGGTCATCGTTAATCCGTACCCCCCTCTCGCAACAAGTTATCCATCTGATACTGACCAGGCTCAACGTCGCTTAACTTCGATGATCTAACGAGAACCAATGTATTATGCAATATCTAGTAGGTATTTACATCTCGAGGAAGTTAGACACAAGGACAGATAAGTTTAAAAAAACTGCACTCTGTCATACAAAAATGCTTGAGCAGCACCGTCAGCGTTCCCCGGTAGGGGCGCCAGAGGCGATTAGCAATAAAGTAACCCCTTCTCAAAGAGTGAAAGTAACACCTGGGAGAGGGGACCTCCTAGAACTGCATAGAACCAGACCTCTGACCGATAGGTGTATGGTCATCGCTTACTAAAAAATGACCCAGACTCTGTCGGACTGATTGTCGCGTACGTATCATCGACTGATATTACACCTACTCAGAATGTGCCAGAATTGTGTGCTAAAAAGTCTTCTTTCAGCTAAGATTCATCGGAGGACTGCCGTTAGAATTACATAGCGTATAAAAGAAAGCTCATTCAACGTCTTTTCCTTTACGATTGAAATCTAAAACTTTTGATAAAGCAATACATGCGTCATATGTTTTCATCGTAATTACGTTTTCTACAAAATTAAGAAAAACCTTTTGTTTTCAGTTTTATTTATTCAGTTACATAATTTCCATCGATAATAATTTCGATTTTCCAGATCAATAAATATCATGTACAAATTATGTTGACAAAATCTTGTCTATTTAAATAACGTAATGTTCACATAGCGTAGCGAAGTACGAAATGTAAATAAATCCAATCTGTCGCAATTCATTTTGTAAAAATTAAAATTAGTTGAACCCCCCACATGCCCGCGTATATATATATATATATATATATATATATATATATATATATATATATATATATATATATATATATATATATGAAGAAGAATGGAAAGGAATTAGAGAAGCAAAAGCCAAATCATAATTCAATTCAATTGCTCAGAGCAAGGTATATTCCGCAAAAAAAACAATTTATTCAAGTTAAATTTTCCTTAAACCAGGCTTTTCAAAGATCAAAATCTTATCATCAGAGGAAGTCGCTGGGATAGATAAGTTGGCAAAGGCCAAGATTTAAAATTTGAAATATATATATATATATATATATATATATATATATATATATATATATATATATATATATATATATATAAGATTGTTTTTATTTACACAGACATGTACAAAATCTGCGACACTGGCATGTCGATGTTATCGATCAACAGCTATTATAAACTGAGATCTCATCAGGTAGAGTTAGAATCCGATCTTATCCAAATATGATATATGGTTAAGATTGGATTCTAACTCTCCCTGATGAGATCTCAGTTTATAATAGCTGTTGATCGATAACATCGACATGCCAGTGTCGCAGATTTTGTACATGTCTGTGTAAATAAAAATAATCATGTATATATATATATATATATATATATATATATATATATATATATATATATATATATATATATATAGTTCAATTTTTTGGATATATTCATTCTGTAAGTCGCCGAGGATTTGAAATGGGGTTTAAGGGCCTTTTCTAAACAGTAATGGTCTACCCGCGCCAATGACACCATGGTACGTCGCTGAAATATGTAATGTATAGTTTTTAAATAAATAATTTATATTTTAGCTCTCGAATTCTTACGATCGAGCACTTTATTAATTTATTTTCAACATAACCCGACACACACACACACACACACACACACACACACACACACACACACACACACACACACACACACACACACACACACACACACACACACACATATATAGATTTAGATTTTTCACTTAGAAGATAATTTATTCAGTGAAGACCGGGATTAGGCCAATAAAAATAAGCTCGATGATACTCGATTACAGGGTACAGAGCATTTATATGTGATTTTTTGAAGGCTTACCAAACCATTCCGTTCAGGAGATCATTCATCACCAAAAAATACTTTTTCTTTCAAAGTTTATTTATTTATCATATATATCCAAATTAAAGAGTTTTTTCCTACACGTGTTTCACTACCAAGCGGGTCCTTGCTAGGCAGATTATCAGGGGAATTAAGTACCTGGAGTAAGCGTTTCAACAACTGACAATACACAATGTGGTGTTGCCTTAATTGAGGTCACTTAAGAAGAGGACAGAAGAATATATATATATATATATATATCGATATATAAATATATGTAATCATCCCGGTTCAGTTTGTATTCACAGGGTAAAAAAATCTTTACTGTATTTATATAATAGTGCTCAATTATAAATAGAGCTATTTATTTATAATAAAGGTTTTATTTATACGAATATATATATACGAATATATCAAGGCTACACGGACACGTGTTTCGTCGTCTTACGACTCATCAGCCTGGCTGAACTTATCGAGATTCGAAACTGGGACCCTAGTGTATGATTATTTTTATTTACACAGACATGTACAAAATCTGCGACAGTGGCATGTCGATGTTATCGATCAACAGCTATTATAAATTGAGATCTCATCAGGCGTAGTTAGAATCCGCCTGATGAGATCTCAGTTTATAATAGCTGTTGATCAATAACATCGACTTGCCAATGTTGCAGATTTTGTACATGTCTGTGTAAATAAAAATAATCATATATAAAAGCTCTATTCGATATTGAGCACTTTTTATAAACCCGGTTGAAATTCTTTGGATTACTACCCTGTAGATGTTTTACCTGGATTATATATATATATATATATATATATATATATATATATATAATCTTAGTCCATTAAAAAACATTTTATTCACAAACAATTGGTTCTGCTCAATTTTTGTAAAAATACACATTTGTGGAATACAGAAGTTACCAAACATTCACAAAAAATGTCTTCATCATTGCATAACACCCCACAGTAATGATGAAAAACCAAGATGCGTCCAATATTAATATTAATTTAATTAATAAAAAAATATTTATATTTATAATCTTTTTTCACTCCGATAAACGTTTCTCAGATTCTCTTTTGTGCATTTAAGAGTTCACAACATTTGTTTTTTTTTTTTCGTAAGAATGCCTATATTTCACTTACAAACCACGTGACAATATTCGCACCTAAAAGAACTTTTATTTAATTCACACCAATCGTTATTGTTCTTATTCTACCATTTTTCTTCTTTTTCCACGTCTCTACCTTCATTTTAATTCCTTATTTTCATGTTTACCTTTTCTCTTAAGCAGTAACGATCTATCAGTTCCACATCCATTCTCATTAGAATAAGAAACGATGGGGATATGAGAGATCGTTACTTCGAAGACAGTGTCAAAGCAACGGTTCACCTTTTGATTTGAGTGATCAAAGACGAAGTAAAAAGAAAATATAAAATTACATATATTTTTATTAATTAAATTAATATTGGACGCATCTTGTTTTTTTTTCAGCTGGATTGTGGTCTATGTAAAATGTTATTTATGAACTAGGATTATTTCATGTTAAATTAAGAGCGCTAGTCGTATTATACACTATTGAGCTAATATATAAACCTTTGTGTAAAGTATTGTAATGCTGGGGTAATATTCTTGCGTTTAATTTAAATAAGCTTTTATAGTCGAATTTAAGATTTGAAATATTCGTCTTGTAATGTTTATTTTATCAATTTGAAGAAATTGGATATATCGTGTTTTGCATTCGAACTCTTCATATATGTATATATATATATATATTACCACAACCGCTAACACTATTCATTCTCCTTTCACTCTTTCTCTGAATACTAGAGATTAGTTGAATCAATATAAAATGCGGGGGGGGGGGGGGGGTGAGAGAAATAAATATATTGCTAAGTGAGTGATTGGTGACTAATTCAGATAATTATAAATTACGACGACTAATTTCAACAATTAAGATGTTATAAAACTATTACTCTGTCCCAGGACTAAGATACATTTAAGCATATAGCGATAGTGAAAGAGAGGGTAGATAGATAGATAAAAAGACACAGAAAGATGATGTTTTAATACCACTTTTTGAAATTACATATTGAAATTTTCACATATGGGACTATATTATTTCACTCATATATATATATATATATATATATATATATATATATATATATATATATATATATATATATATATATGATTTACACATACATAAACGCACACATACACACACATACACACACACACACACACATATATATATATA
>OY744524.1:122665632-122683132 GCA_963556195.1 Sepiola atlantica | reverse complement strand
AGACAGCGAACATCGATTTGCTGCTTCCGGTTACGGCCAAACGACACAACAGCGAGGACGGCATATCAGCCCACGAGGATAGCGGAGCCCCGAATTCCTATACGACGGTATCTGGGTTGATTTGGACGAGGGGGGAGCGTGGTTATATCTGACGATCGTGACCAAGGAAAGTCCCTTTGGCGATTACAGTACAGGAGTGTTGTAGGCCGAGCTTCCTATATTGGCTACCAGGGCATTCACTACAGAATAAGCAATAACTACAAGAAACCTCTCCAACCACCGATTGTCATGGCAAATAACACCCTACCTGGGAATTCATCATTCAAACTCCTCGGCCTAACCTTCACAAGTAACATGAATTGGAACAAATACATTGAAGACATTGCCAGGGCTGTTGCAAAGAAGGTGGGCTCCCTCTACCGTGCCAGTAAACTTCTCACACTTGACATTATCCTGTATCTCTACAAAGCCACCATCCGCTCATGCATGGAGTATTGTTGCCACATCTGGGCTGGTGCATCATCTACTACTCCCCTCCTTCTTGACAAGGTCCAAAAAAGAGTCGCACACCTAATAGGTCCCTCACTGTCAACAAAACTCCAGTCCCTGTCCCATCGCCGCAATGTAGCATCCTTGTGCTTGTTTTACAAACACTTCAATGGATTATGCTCTGATGAATTGGCTACTCTAGTGCCCCCACGTAGTCAGGGGGGTGCCAGGGGGGGGGGAGGCCCCCCCCCCCTGCAATTACATTTGCACCCCCTGAAATTTGTGATCCAAAAAATATTATAAATATAAATGCTCTTATATTTCCTAGTCAACTATACTTCTTCATTATGAACCAGTATTTACTTTTGTGTAATATATTTTACAGCAGGGTCGGATTAAGGGGCCAAGGGGCTGCGCCCTGGGCCACCCACAAAGAGGGGACCTCCCACCAATTTTTAACATAATTTCCGATTTCAAAAACGCTTTTTTTGATTTTATTTTGTTTAAAACTTAATTTTCCATTCCTGGTACTAATGATACCATAATAAATATTTACGGATTTTAAACTACCAGTTAAAATAAATCTATTGACCATAATAACATCTAAATATGATTTAAATTCATGTTACCTTGTAAAAAGAAAAAAAATTAAAATGTACGTGTTCTCAAACTCAAACATAACTTCGCTAGTTTCAGATCAAGTGGTGAGGGAAACAAAGCCTCAATGCTTTTCACCTGTTTCCTGCCTGGTGAAAGAGATTGTCAGTGTATCTGTCTTTTTTTGTCAACTTACCAAATATATATTTTTAAATATTGTTAATTCACACTATTTAATATCATAAATTATCAATTTCATAATTATAATTCAAATGATGTAATATAAACACAAAATGAATTCACGTTGTTGTTCTGCCAGCTTCTTTTAAAGATATTTTTTTAATTTATAAAAGAAAGTGTTGTCTTCATTCAAAAGATAGAAATGAATACTAGCAACCTAAATTATTTTCAAATGAAAGTGGGAATTAGTTTTAAAAATTATTTTTGTATTTTATCACGAATCTCAAATACGTTTTTTTCTTTTTGTTGTCAATTGCAACTATTAACTTAAAAAATTGTGAATGCTACATTCAACATTTTTGAAATAAACATAGAAAAAAATCCCAGATTTCAGCCGAGATGAAGTCGAAAGAAAAAACAGCATTGGTAGGGTATAAACCCCACGTACAAATAGAAGATTATAATAGAATTCCGTAGAGCTAGCAAGTAGCTACCTTATTTTACGAACTTTATGTTATTATTACTGTGTTTACTATGCTTTATGTGCTTTACTATGCTGATGTTGTTATTTACATGTACCTACCGAAATACACAACAATATATTTAGATTATATAAAAGAAGTTGAAATGTTGTATCTACTTATTTATATTTATATATCAGTACACACACACACTGAACCAACACGTCACTCATATTAGAATATCAATATTAGTTTTGCCCTTCCTAAAATGGCTTGCCCCCCTAAAAATGGCTTGCCCCCCTAAAAATGGCTCCCCCCCCTAAAAATGCCTTGCCCCCCTAAGTTAGAAGTCTGGCTACGTGCCTGCTCTAGTGCCCCCTCGACGTAAATTCACTAGACTAACTCGACAATCAACTAAATCCCACCCATTCACTGTGGAGGTCCCCAGATGTCGGAGAGCTTTCTACTCAAATAGCTTCTTTCCTCGTGCTGCTGGCTTCTGGAACTCTCTCCCTGCTCCCTGTTTCCCCGTCAGTACTGACATGCAGAAATTTAAAATTAATGTAAACAGACATCTCGCTGCGCAGATCCCAGTTTAGGTTGACCCCCCCAACCTTCTCCCCTTTTCTTTCTTCTCAGTAGCCCCTTACGTCTACAGTGGCGGCCTGCCTTGTTTGGGGTGAACTACGTTAAAAAAAAAGCATCAAATGGTTTCTGTGGAGGCTGAAAAAAGTTGTTTTCGAAGTCTGAAAGTAGTGTCAGACACATACAGATGAAAACTGGCTACCGTATTTTACTACAGTGCAGGGTCTCCAAAATACCAAAGATTAATTCTCCAGCCCCTTTTGCTGGATTCAGCATTACTTTTAAGGCTGGATTTAAACTGCAGTGGAATCTTTCAACCAAACATATACGGTTGTTCTTATTTTTACGTTTGTTTCCTAAAAACTTAAAAAAAAACCAAACTCACGGTGTCGGCCTATATCTCTAATAATGATAGCTGAAAGTTTGAAACGGAACACCGAGCCCGAAAGAAATATTTTTGCTGTAATATGTGCATCAATGTTGGTCATTGAAAGAGCTTCACACCAGCGGAAAACAAACGAATGACGCACATCAGCAGGTCTCTACATTCGTTACAGGTGCGTTAAGAACCAGTGTTACCCATTTGCACATGTTCAAATCGCCTGTATGGTGTCGAGAAATAATCAACAGAGATTTACGTGTGTCTTTATTTACCTCCCCAGGAGGTTAGGCACAAGGCCAGGTTTATCTATCTCCCACAAGGTAAAATGTGACCCAATGTCGGGTCGAGAAAGTGGGACTTGAAAAGGTGAGCACTCTGGCCATTAAAAATTGCCTGGGCAGCCCCGTCGGCATTCTCCGGTAGGGGCGCCTTAGGCAGTAAGCAATAAACTTACTCCTCCCCAAAGAGGGGAGGCAAAGCCTGGGAGGGTGGACCTCCTAGAACTGCACAGGACAGACCCATAGACCGACGTAAATCAAGCCCCGAAGACCAAGACAATACCAGTCTATGGGGTGCAGTATCCATTGGAACAGATACTACACTTTGATCCCCACCAAAAGGCCAGTAGAGATTTACGTGTGTCTTCCAAATTCAGCGCTTGAAACTATATATATTCCACCTTTTCTCCGAAAAAAGTTATCTCTTGTTGTCCATTGTGACAATGAATTACCTCCCTTGAATTCCGAAATGTCCGCATCTGATTGAACAAAACAATCTTCTTTGATCAATCAACAAGCACTGAATTTTGGCGGCATACAGGCAAAACTTCTCTTCGTCCTCTTTTAAATGGTGTCTTGAATTCCCGGAGAAGAAGCTAAGGAATCTCTCTCCCTTTTTGAATGTGGGCGCTGTCCATTCACCATCCTAAGGAACTTTGCCCTCATTTTGAATCAGACGCATTCACGGAGTCCTCTTATTACGATGTTAGAGTTACACATTTTATCAGTAGTTGGTCTTTTACTCAAGCCGTGAAATACCATAAATTTTGCAACAAACATTTCGTGTAATATTATTTAATGCATATAAGATCTTTTATCACTGTCTTGTGTGTGCTTCTTTACACTTTATTTCAGCATTTTTTCAACGTTTGGCAAACAAGAATCTAATAATTGTTTGTCAGAATCAGTAAAAATCTACATAGGCCTTCGAGCATAGTCGAATACTTCATCATTGGTGTTGGTAACATGTACTTAAAAAAAGTGAATAAGAATATATTGTTTCTTGTTTCTGTTGTTGTTAAACGTTAAGCTGCTTATCCGAAAGTTTTGTAGTTTTGTGTATCCAACAGAAATGCACTAATTGTATTGGACATTGCACCTAGACGTTCTTATATACTTTCAAATATCTAAGGTCAAAGGTAAATGGAAGCAACTACCCCCAGTCTGTAGTGGAATAAGCCAAAAAATGGATGAATACATTTAATGCTACCAAGACAAAGCCCATTTCCTTTAATAACAATAAGACACATTTCCAACCACCGATTGTCATAGCCGATAGCACCCTTCCCAAGAGTCCAACGTTCAAAATTATCGGCCTGACATTCTCAGGCAACATAAAATGGAAACAGTACATAGAAGATGTTGACAAGGCTGCTGCAAAGATTGGCTCCCTCTACCGAGCAAGACAACTTCTCACACCTGCCAGTATCCTATATCTCTACAAAGCCACCATTCGCCCATGACTGGAGTATTGTTGTCACATCTTGTCTTGTGCACCAACCATTAACCTTTCCCTTTTGGAGAGGGTGCAAAATAGAATTTCTAACCTAATAGGTTCAGCATTGTCTACCAGGTTTCAACTCCTGTCACATCTTCGCAGTGTTGCATCCCTGTGCTTGTTTTACAAGTACTTACTGCACTTGTACCTACTCAACGAAAATACACCCGACCCATCCGACGAGCAGCAAAATCCAACCAGTTCACTGGAGAGGTCTCTAGATGCTGGAAGATTTCTACTCTGTCCTCCAACTGCTTGCCTTGCTCCCTGTATCCCTGGCTGTATTAACATCACATTTTTTCACACAACTGTTCACCCAGGTTACCCTCTATAAATCTGGCCATTATCACAGTAGCCTCGTACGCTTCATTGGCAATATACATTTATGGGTCGAACAGAAGTAAAAAAGAAGCCTGTGCGTTTTCATTTACTTTCAGATGCCTAATGTCGGAAGTAAATTGCAGCAAATAGCCCAGGTGATGTATTTCTGTTGGGAAATACTTTTCAAAGTTGAACCGGAATGTGGCGGCAACAATTGGATTGTAGTCCGTAAAACTGTAGAAACGTTTCTGTTCCGTGCAGTCTTTGAAATAGTGTAAATGTGTAGCATCGAAACTGAGAATTTGGAAAATTCGGACTACTGTTCTCATCTTGGGTGTTTTTATCACAACGTTTCGGCTGATGTAACCTCCAACCTTCTTCAGGTGCACTTTGTCGAACTCAGGAATCTTTCTGTCGAACTCGAGAAACGGAACCCTTTATTAAATCCACGGGGGTAGCATGCTCTCGTTCCATTTGCCATGACTGGGAAGAAGTCTTCAGTAATTGGCAATTCATTGTATCGCCCGCCCTGAGGATTGAACCTTTAACCTTCAGATGACTGTCACTTAGAACTGAATTGTACTTAGTACTATATCCACGGATCCTTGCGGACAATTCTAGTATGAATTTTGAGAGCCTTAAACCTATTCTTGTTTTTTTTTTTTATCTAACTACTTATCACTATGGATCACTACTTATCTATTATTTATTGTTGCAAAATTGCTCCCACAACTACAGCATCGTCCACGAAATACAACTCCACATCACTAAAGACATGTGACTATTTGACGGTTTTTGTTTAAGCTGATTTTAAATTACTAAATGCAGTCAGTGCATCACATGGCGCTACCATATCACATTGTAAGAAGACAAGTAAGAGATAAGAAAATACATGAAAAAAAACCCCAAAAAACGGAGGTAAAAATTTACCATACCTAAACATTATCGTAAATTTTTCATATTTTTGAACACTTGGAAATGGTGAATAGCTTCGACTATTAGAAGATATTCCAGTTATACATATACGATGACATTGAATCGTAATTTCGGTTTTTCAGAATTCGCAATTAATTGAATTAATAAACGTCAATATTTTCAAATCTCTTTAAAATTAGTTTCAACTGATTAATATGTTCGTTTACTGAAGAACTTGCTATCAGGACATCATCGATATGAAAGTATACAGAATCCAAACCATTTAAAACTTGATCAACACATTTTTGGAAAGTTTGACCGGAATTTCAATGATCAAATGACAGATGTCGAAATAAGAGCATACCAAACGGAGTGGTTATATCAAATTCAGAGAAATGTTTAGAAATTCGGTTAATTATTTTGAAGGTCTTAAATGAAGTCATCCTTCGTTCTTCTCCATAGTAAAGTAGTTTAACCTAGGGATTGTAACACACACACACACACACACACACACACACACACACACACACACACACACACACACACACACATATATATATATATATATATATATATATATATATATATATATGTATATATATATATGTATGATTTTTTGAAGGCTTACCAAAGCATTCCGTTCAGGAGACCAATCATCACCATAAAATATTTTTTCCACAAATATTATTTATTCAAATTAAGGAGTTTTTTCCACAAATATTATTTATTCAAATTAAGGAGTTTATATATATATATATATATATATATATATATATATATATATATATATATATATATAAAACAAAGTTGTATGTATGTGTATATGTGTGTCGCGACAGCACAGTAAAAAGATTGATCTCAGAGCTAAAGAAACCGCAGATTTGGAATCGGCACCTTCGATCCGATGTCCTTATCGATGTCAGAACTTTTCGAAAACTGATTGTCCAAAATTAAAAGTACGTAAAATAACATTAACACCAAATGTTCCGACATTTTAGCGTGTCATTTTATGCCGAACAACTAGTTGTGCGAACTACTTTTCACGTCAAATGATCGTACGTATTTGACGTATTGTTTACTTTGAAGAGAAAACATTTACCGTTTTTTTTAAAATTAAAAATGGATAAAAACTATTTGATAAATGTTCACTAATATATTTCTTACTTTAAGAATTATTTTTTATTTTATATTTTTTCTTTATCTTTCTTTATTTTAGACAATCGAACTATTTCAGATGTATGCAGAGAAGTAAAAATCCCTACACCAAACTCATTCAATTAAGTTACACAGACAAAATAGTTTTTCTTTAGATCGGTGACCTTGTGGATAAAGCATTCAGCTTCAGTTGCTATACTTTATGTCATCGCGGGTTCGAATCTCACATTAGACAATTGCTTTTTGTTGTGGTTATAGCGTTCCAGTTATTCCTTAGCCGATATAGATGGTATTTACACCACCCACCACTGCGGGATTATGTGGCACAAGGCGGGAAGGTTGGGATGGTAGGCCAACTTACAAGAAGTAGCGCACGAGTTGTCAAGTCGGCATTCTCTGGTAGGGGCGCCTCAGATGATTGACCATAACCCAACCCCTTCTCAAAGAGAAGAAGCAAAGCCTGGCTGATATAATGGATGAACAATATTTAATAGATGTGCTTAACTTAATATTTAATAGATGTGCTTAACTTAATTAAGGGAGGCGCTCTATCCCTTAATAGACTTCAAAAATGGCCTATGCTGGAAATATCATTTCTTTGATCAATCATAACTCAAAAACCAATAAACCAAATTAGTTAAAACTTTGCACAAAATTTTTATTTGATAGGTTCTATAAGTGTGTAGAATTTCAGCATCATTAGTCAAGGCAACCCAGAGATCCAGAAAGTTTAATCATGAAATCATGTTATCTGTGTGTACGTACGTACGTACGTACGTACGTACGTACGTATGTGCCATCCTGTATCTCATAAACTATTTGATGGATTCAGCTGATTTCTGGCAGAGATAGAGGTTCTAGGGTCTAGTTGATGGCATTTTAATTTCAGTTTACCATATACCTTAGTTTTCCATAAAATTCTAAAAAACCTTTAAAATTACCATTGTGTTGAGGCATAGCCTTTACAAAGGTAGTGACATTCCATGATAAATACCAGTATACTGAAATCATATGCCCTTAATAGGATTAAGATGAAAATTCATATACACTAAATGTACAAAAGCAAGAAAATTCCCAAATTTTTACACTTTTATTGTCATTAAGGGTATGCGAGCACAACAGGGCTATGTATTTTACTGGTAAGAAATTTTTCTTCAGCGCACCTCACACACTTCATCCACTTATGCATAGAGATTTATACTGTAGTGATGTGATAATGAAATGTAGTCATACCCTTAATTAATGACAATAAAAGTGTAAAAATTTGGGAATTTCCTTGCTTTTGTACATTTAGTGTATATGAATTTTCATCTTAACCCTATTAAGGGCATATGATTTCAGTATATTGGTATTTATCATGGAATATTTAATAGATGTGCTTAACTTAATATTTAATAGATGTGCTTAACTTAATATTTAATAGATGTGCTTAACTTAATATTTAATAGATGTGCTTTACTTAATATTTAATAGATGTGCTTAACTTATAATCTTGGCTACGAAATTTAAGAAAAGTTGAGAAACCTAGCGTAGACGAGTAAGTCACCTGTAAAATCTGCTAGTTTGGCAAGTAATTGATTATACGTCTCGATCAAATCGATATTGAAAAGAAATCGATTTACCTTGTATAATCATACTATCATCGCTAACGTGCGGAATTATTTATAAATGAGGTCTGGTGATAGAGTTAAGCGCACGGTAATCGCCACAGCGCGAAATGCATAATCGCCTTTTACAAGAAAATGTAGGAGCGAAGCTGAATTACTGCACGAGTGACGAATTATGCCGGATTGCATCATTTGGCTGAACTCTGCCTTTGGGTTTTCAGATGACTAACAGCTGGGTTTTTCAGATGACTAACAGCTGGGTTTTTCAGATGACTAACAGCTGGGTTTTTTTCATGCACAGGTTTTGGCCGTTGGTGACGATGTGATGAGTCACATTTGTCAAACTATGCGGTGTGAAAATTAGGTTTCACAATATCTGGGCAGTTACTCATGAGTTTTGTATACCTGAAGTCATCCGAATCATTTGACACAGTGAGACAAAAAAACGGGCCCACAAAATTGTGGCGCACTTCACAAACATTTCCAACACATATTGAGATCTATAAGAAGAGAAAAGCAGCGCCTAAAATTGGATTCTGAATATCCGCGATAATAAAAAGAAGATCCATAGTTCCGCTTGAGGCCCAAATCGAGTAGAATAGTTTTCTGTCCATGAAGATTAATGACAGACGTGTTTATCGACCCCTTTAAGTCTGTTTCGGAATTTTTGAGATGAGAATTGGTAATTTGTATTATTTTAATTATTGAAACTACTGTTTTCATCTTGGATGCTATTCTCACAACGTTTCGGCCGATGTAACCTCCGATCTTCCTCAGGTGTATCTTGTCGAACTTTGGAATCTTTCTGCCGAATTCGGGAGACTGTACAGAATTTCGAACGGAACAATCCACGCGGACAGCTTGCCCTCGTTCCGTCAGTCATGACCGGTTAGAAGTCTTAAGTAATTCGTAATTATATTTTTAGTATCGCCCGCGCTGAGGATTGAACCTTCAACCTCCAGAAGACTGTCACTTAGAATTTATTATTACTTAGTGTGACACATTCGCGAGTTCGACAAGACACACCCGAAGAAGGCCGGAGGTTAAGTCAACCGAAACGTTATGAGAATAACACCCAAGATGAGAACAGTAGTTCGAATAATCCAAATAATCCTTTACGTCTATCTAAATTAGTACTGGAAGCAGACACCATCAAATCTACAGAAATGAAAGAGAAAATTGGAAAAGAATATTTACGAAGAACAAGAAAACTCTTAGAAACGAAATTATATAGCAGAAATTTAATAAAAAGAATAAACACCTAGGCAGTATCACTAATGAGATACTCTTGACAATTCATAGGCTGGACTAAAGAAGAACTCAGGCAACTTATCAGAAGACTAGAAAATTAATTAACTCACTACACCCAAAAGACGATATCGATAGACTCTACACGAAAACAAACGAAGGGGGAAGAGGACTGGTAAGTATAGAAGATTGTGTGGAAGATACAAAAAAGAGCTGGAGAAATACATGACCGAAGACACGGAAAGGCTAATTACCGCAGCATATATATATATATATATATATATATATATATATATATATATATATATATATATATATACATACATATATATATATATATATATACATATATATATATATATACATATATATATATATATATATACATATATATATATATACATATATATATATATACATATATATATATATACATACATATATATATATACATATATATATATACATATATATATATATATATATACATATATATATATATATATATATATATATACATATATATATATATATATATATATATATATATATATATATATATATTGCGGATCATTTTGATGCTTCCCATTTTTAAGTGGGTTAAATTAACATGTTACCTTATTCTAACACAGAATAATTTATCTTTTATATCTATTTTGTTACTGTCACAAATTTAGACTTATTTCGTTTATTTTTATGTTGTATTTATTTATTCATTCATTATTTTATTGTATTTTATTTTTATAGTTATCCTAAAGTAAGGTGCATTCTGTGTTAACAGTTTGTTGCTATTTCGCTTCTACAATTTAGTAATTTGAGATCTTTAAGAAATTTAATTTCTAGCTTCTTGGTCCAGCATAAATAATCTGCATGTCCTAGCCCATACTAATATTTTCCACTTGATTATTGGAGAGCTTCCGCTTTCTTTGAGCTCCCAGTAATGGTTTGTTAGTCATGTTTCGAATAAGTATTTTTTGTTATTGAATGTGATTTTGTGGCTATTATCCCTATTTAAAATTATAAGGAGATTTCTCCGTGATAGTCTTTTTTGTTATTCAGGTTTTCATGTGCAAATATTGCGGCTTGTTAAACAATGCCTTTGGTTAAGCAGTTATTTTTTAATAGACAATGTGCGCGAGTTCTTCAGTTACAGTTTTTCTCTTCATTATTAACTTTCTTATTTCTATTTTTTGGAGTTATTACTATTTCTTGCGACCATATTATTGTTCTTCTTGTAGTTATTGTTATATTTATCACTTTTTCTATGCATTTTGTTTGTATGTTTTTCTTTACTTCTCTCGTTTAGTTATTGTGGGTTTTGATTATCATTTCTAAGTTTCAAAACTGTTCTAAATTATTTTTATTGAATATTTTATGCAAGAGATAAATTACGGGAAAGTGTTTTTCGAAAATATTTAAGAATTTCTTGCCAAGTTCAGTTTTTAGCATCTGGTTATAGAGTGGGATAAAGCAAAGGTTGTTTTCGTTCTTTTATTTTTATTTCTATTATTATTCTTTCTATCTTGTTGCTTATATTTAATTTCAATATTTTTAGGGATGTATTGTAAAGGTTACTTGAATTCTTAATACATTTTTGTTATTATAGTTATTGCTAAGCCTACGTTCGATACAACTAGGAATATGTTTTATGATTGATGGGGGGGTGGTTATGGGGTTAACTTCATTTTTTAAGTATGGCTCGTATATATTTTTATGTAAAGTAAGAGTGACATCTACAAAGTTAGTTATTTTTTAGTTAGCTTATACGTCGACTCTTAAGGCTAATTATCCATCAAATGTGATCAAATGGCTTGTCCGAAGGGGTATATTTTGGTTGTGGAACCAATGTGATCCGATCAATGTGATCCGACTATTTGGCGGGGTGGATCTTGGGACGATATGTGACGACGGGACGATGTGTGACAACATATGCACGTATGTGCAATGTCTCGTCTTGTTATCGCCAGTGAGCAATCATCGTTTGACAATGGTTACTGTCGTCTGCTTCTGGGACTGGCTGGCTGGGGACCATTGTGCCGCAAAAGAACCTTATGTAAATAATGGAACAAACCATTTTACTTTTAAATATAAAAATACAATTTATTTTTGCCGAAGAACATATTTAAAACTCGGATATTCGGTTGAGGTCGTCGAGCGTGTGAAGCACGCGTTATCCTCACTCATATTTCAAAAGCCGACTCTGAATTTTCAATCTCTTTACCAGAGAGAGAGAGAGAGGGAGGGAGAGAGGGGAGAGAGGAGAGTGAGAGAGAAGGAGAGAGAGACAGAGGGAGAGAGAAAAGGAGAGAGAGAGAGAGAGAGAGAGGGAATACAGCCGTCATCGTTGTACGCCTTGTCAAATGTTTTGTTTTGAGTTTGATAACTGATTTTCTCGAACGACGACTGGTCTGATCTCTGAACCCATCCCATGCACCTGTCATTGAATTAGTTTGACACCGACCCTCAGTCCCCCAAAATATGACTGAGGCACAGGTGCACTCACTGATCTCGAAACGCAGAGAATTACTGTTTTTGAAATAAGTCTGACATAAGGATTACGAATATAACGGGGAGCACGTAGCTCCCCAAAAGGTCACGCATTGTGTCACAATGCTAGTTTTTATCCATTGATTATTATTATTGATTAAAACTAATCTTTTACACTTTTTAATAATGTGGATTTCATCCTTGGATGTGTCGGTATATACCCCAGCAAACTTTAAGACGATGTTAAAGAGTTCTTCAAATATAGATGGATAGAAATCAACGATATCGAATTGTAGGAAGATACCTTTATTTTATTTCTATATTATTAAACCAAGCTATTTCTTCGGCAGTGTTAATCCATTGGTTTAATTCTAGATCCTTTTTATCTGCTTGTTAATTCTAGAGGAAATTGTTTTGCTAATCCTATTTTTGAGCTTCGTCGGATTAAGTAGGTGAGTGTTAGGCTCGTTGTTTAAATCGCTTTTGCGGTCTTTTAACAAGGTATATGCTTCCTTAAGTTCTAATTTACTAGCTCTATCGCCAATTTATTCATGATTTTTTACTTTCTGAATGTATTATATGTAGTGGTAAACTATATATTTAAGGATATTTTCAATTTTTTAAGGGGGTAAGGCAAACTTAATTTTTTAAGGGGTAAGGCAAACTCAATTATTTAAGGGGGTAAGGCAAACTTAATAACTTAAACAGCAAATGGTCTTTACTATTATGATATTTATGAATACCAACATTTATGCTAGTATGAACAAAGTGAATTCACCTTCTATGCGTACCTGCACTTCAGAAACTGTTCAGTCGAGGGGAAGTAACTGTTGTGCGCATGTAAAGGGTCCGGAAGGAGCACACGAACCCAGAGTTTAGAAAAAACAAGTATATTGAGAAAAGTATAATATAAGAGAGAACAAGAGTGGTTGTACGTCTGTCTTGACTGCCAGTGTAGACTGGTGTGTGTCGAACACTGAGAAGCAGGTGATCCAAGTATTTATGGTGAGTGGAAGAGTTCAAGTAATTCACATAAGTAATGTACCATAACCCCCCTCCCAATCCTTACCTCATCAGGAACCACACTATCGTTTCTTCTTTGGATTGACGCTATTATGAGGCTGCTTGAGGTAGCTGTATATAATAAGTGTCGTATCTGGTAACCATAAATTTTTCCTGGGGATTGCTGTAGGTGCCTTCCGATATTCGTTCCCTAATTTGATTTAGGTGTCTCTTATGAGAGAACCGAGGGCCTCTATCAAATTCAGATTTGATATCCTCCAGCATTTTAATTCTAGATTTCTGATTTTGGAGCACATCTTTAAACTTCGAAAAAATGTCTTCTTTGCTTCGACATTCAACTTCAAGACAAGTCACCTTATCTTTCATAGTCCTTAACTCTCCTAAGACATTTTTGAGTTGCAACTTTAGCGATTCCAGCTCTGGAACCATGAGTTCACTTTCTTTAACCTTCAACTGGTTATCCAAAGAATTTGATTTAATTTCTTTCAGTTTAATTATTTTCAGTATAAATTTTGTGTCCTTACGTGCTTTAATTTCTGTCGGCAATTTATTTTGAATCCATTTCATACTATTTTTAATCGTTGAAATAAATTCCTTCTTTTGTTTTTCTGACTAGGTCGTCTAATCTATTATTTTCTGGCCAAAATGTTGGTTGGTAACCGTTACATCAATTCTGTGTCAAATAAATTGTTGGTATTTTTTAATATGAACATTTTTACTTTTTTGGTAGTTCTGTTTAAATAATAATTTCACCTTCGAATTTAATTTATTCACTAGTCACCGTTCTGGCTATATTGTTAGTTCTTAGCATGGTCGGTTTTCTCATGTTTTTTTTGCCTGTTGATAATCGACAGGTCTGAACCAGAATCCAATTGTAATTTTACATTTTTATTCAGGATTTTTACCTATACATATTTTCTTATAATTCTGCCGTCCTGTTCGTTCGTTTTTGTGGATTTAACCCGAATTTTATTTCCTCTATTCGATCTGCAATGTGAACTTTTATGTCCGACTTTATTACAAGTTAGACAGGTTTTAAAACGGTATGGAAAATCCGTTACCCAATGAAAATATCCACAACGGAAACAGGGACTAGGCGGTAATTTATTCTGTTTTTTATCGTTCTGGCTTGTTTTTGTAGGAGAGTGAACATAATCCCTCTCTTTGTTTTGAGTTGTTTTTGAAAGAGAATTACAATGTGATTTCTGATGTAATTTTCTTATGTGCGCAATGCTCGACTTTTTAATGTATTTAGAATCTTGTTTAACAATTACAAATCTCTTTGGTTAATTTCTGTAATGGTAAATTAGGTTCACTTTCTAACTTGTTTAGAACTCTACGTCTGATTTCTGCGTCTTTTCCTGATACAAGCTCTTGCACGAAAATTAAACATTTAAAGTTATCTGCGCAAAGTTCAACTAATTTGAAATCGTCACAGTGTTTATTAACGATTGATGCGAAAATTGCGAAGTCTTCGCCATCTTTTTTGACTAAATTCAAACTGAATAATTCTGAATAATGGACTGAATAATTCTGAATAAGGGACTGAATAATTCGGTTAAAAGTTTAACCGCTTCAGAAAAAAGTCACGTCGCTAGTTTTTCAGGGTAAAATAAAGCCCACGAATTTAATATGTTCGGTGGTCCCTAATTTTTGGAGCAGTAGGCGAACTTTTTTTAGCGTGTAGCCAATTTTCACAATCTATTTTGTAGAGATCCCCATACCTTGTGAAATATTAAGCGACCGTTTTATCCTCGTCTGAAGAATAACTGAAATTGTCAATTGCACTCCAAACGGCATTCTGAGAAAAGGCATTTTTGTTGTCAGTATTTTGACCCATAAGCAATATTGTCTGCATTAATATTTCAATCTTTTGATCGGTTTCTCTTTCTCAGTAGTTTTTCGTTGAGTACTTTTCTGTTTCAGTAGTCTTTTTACGGCTTCTTTTTTGTTCCAGAAGTTTTTGATTTTGTTCTAGTAGTAACTTTTGAAATCCTTTTTTATTTTTTAGTTGTCTTTCTACAGTTTTTATAACCTTTCGTCGGCTTCTTTTTTGCTCTTGTTGTTACTGTACTTGGTATTTCACTCTTCCATGTTTAAAATATGTTTTTTTATCGAATACGACTTTTAGAAGTTCTTTCTTTTATATTATGCTGCTAACGTAATCTTGGTTGTAAAAAGAGAAACGCCTGTTTTTTTCCACCCCCTCAAAATCACTTTTTAGTACACTTTTCACATAACCGTAGAATTTACGGTCCACATTTTAAACAACAGATATAAAACAAGGTTTTAATTTTTATCTTTCGGTGGCAGGACTTTTCTATTTTGAAGATAAAATAAAATATCATGTATTCGTTTCCTGCACAACAGGGCTATGTATTTTACTGGTAAGAAATTTTTCTTCAGCGCACCTCACACACTTCATCCACTCATGCATAGAGATTTATACTGTAGTGATGTGATAATGAAATGTAGTCATACCCTTGATTAATGACAATGAAAGTGTAAAAATTTGGGGATTTCCTTGCTTTTGTACATTTAGTGTATATGAATTTTTATCTTAACCCTATTAAGAGCATATGATTTCAGTATATTGGTATTTATCATGGAATATTTAATAGATGTGCTTAATTTAATATTTAATAGATGTGCTTAACTTAATATTTAATAGATGTGCTTAACTTAATATTTAATAGATGTGCTTAACTTAATATTTAATAGATGTGCTTAACTTAATATTTAATAGATGTGCTTTACTTAATATTTAATAGATGTGCTTTACTTGGTATTTAATAGATGTGCTTAACTTAATATTTAATAGATGTGCTTAACTTAATATTTAATAGATGTGCTTAACTTAATATTTAATAGATGTTCTTAACTTAATATTTAATAGATGTGCTTTACTTAATATTTAATAGATGTGCTTAACTTAATATTTAATAGATGTGCTTAACTTAATATTTAATAGATGTGCTTAACTTAATATTTAATAGATGTTCTTAACTTAATATTTAATAGATGTTCTTTACTTAATATTTAATAGATGTTCTTAACTTAATATTTAATAGATGTGCTTTACTTAATATTTAATAGATGTGCTTAACTTAATATTTAATAGATGTTCTTAACTTAATATTTAATAGATGTTCTTAACTTAATATTTAATAGATGTTCTTAACTTAATATTTAATAGATGTGCTTTACTTAATATTTAATAGATGTGCTTAACTTAATATTTAATAGATGTGCTTTACTTAATATTTAATAGATGTTCTTTACTTAATATTTAATAGATGTTCTTAACTTAATATTTAATAGATGTTCTTAACTTAATATTTAATAGATGTTCTTAACTTAATATTTAATAGATGTTCTTAACTTAATATTTAATAGATGTGCTTTACTTAATATTTAATAGATGTGCTTAACTTAATATTTAATAGATGTTCTTAACTTAATATTTAATAGATGTTCTTAACTTAATATTTAATAGATGTTCTTAACTTAATATTTAATAGATGTGCTTTACTTAATATTTAATAGATGTGCTTAACTTAATATTTAATAGATGTGCTTTACTTAATATTTAATAGATGTTCTTTACTTAATATTTAATAGATGTTCTTAACTTAATATTTAATAGATGTGCTTAACTTAATATTTAATAGATGTGCTTAACTTAATATTTAATAGATGTGCTTAACTTAATATTTAATAGATGTGCTTAACTTAATATTTAATAGATGTGCTTAACTTAATATTTAATAGATGTGCTTTACTTAATATTTAATAGATGTTCTTTACTTAATATTTAATAGATGTTCTTAACTTAATATTTAATAGATGTGCTTAACTTAATATTTAATAGATGTGCTTAACTTAATATTTAATAGATGTGCTTAACTTAATATTTAATAGATGTGCTTAACTTAATATTTAATAGATGTTCTTAACTTAATATTTAATAGATGTGCTTAACTTAATATTTAATAGATGTGCTTAACTTAATATTTAATAGATGTTCTTAACTTAATATTTAATAGATGTGCTTTACTTAATATTTAATAGATGTGCTTAACTTAATATTTAATAGATGTTCTTAACTTAATATTTAATAGATGTTCTTTACTTAATATTTAATAGATGTTCTTTACTTAATATTTAATAGATGTGCTTTACTTAATATTTAATAGATGTGCTTAACTTAATATTTAATAGATGTTCTTAACTTAATATTTAATAGATGTGCTTAACTTAATATTTAATAGATG
>OY744524.1:122648132-122660632 GCA_963556195.1 Sepiola atlantica | reverse complement strand
CTTTTGATATGTCGGTATATACCCCAGCAAACTTTAAGACGATGTTAAAGAGTTCTTCAAATATAGATGGATAGAAATCAACGATATCGAATTGTAGGAAGATACCTTTATTTTATTTCTATATTATTAAACCAAGCGATTTCTTCGGCAGCGTTTATCCATTGATTTAATTCTAGATCCTTTTTATCTGCTTGTTAATTCTAGAGGAAATTGTTTTGCTAATCCTTCCTATTTTCGAGCTTCGTCGGATTAAGTAGGTGAGTGTTAGGCTCGTTGTTTAAAACGATTTTGCGGTCTTTTAACAAGGTATATGCTTCCTTAAGTTCTAATTTACTAACTCTATCGCCAATTTATTCATGATTTTTTACTTTCTGAATTTATTATATGTAGTGGTAAACTATATATTTAAGGATATTCTCAATTTTTTAAGGGGTAAGGCAAACTTAATTTTTAAGGGGGTAAGGCAAACTTAATTTTTAAGGGGGTAAGGCAAACTTAATAACTTAAACAGCAAATGGTCTTCACGATTATGATATTTATGAATACCAACATTTATGCTAGTATGAACAAAGTGAATTCACCTTCTATGCGTACCTGCACTTCAGAAACTGTTCAGTCGAGGGGAAGTAACTGTTGTGCGCATGTAAAGGGTCCGGAAGGAGCACACGAACCCAGAGTTTAGAAAAAACAAGTATATTGAAAAAAGTATAATATAAGAGAAAACAAGAGTGGTTGTACGTCAATCTTGACTGCCAGTATAGACTGGTGTGTGTCGAACACTGAGAAGCAGGTGATCCAAGTATTTATGGTGAGTGGAAGAGTTCAAGTAGTTCACATAAGTAATGTACCATAACACCCCCTCCCAATCCTTACCTCATCAGGAGCCACACTATCGTTTCTTCTTTGGATTGACGCTATTATGAGGCTGCTTGAGGTAGCTGTATGTCATAAGTGTCGTATCTGGTAACCATAAATTTTTCCTGGGGATTGCTGTAAAAAGAAAAATATTGTCTGTACCGTGAATAAGGTTTTTAAAACCAAAAATTTGGATTAAAACAAAAAAAAAGAATGATTTAATAAATATTTCATTTCAAAATCTCGCGTCATGTTAACTGTTGTGGTTGCAAGGTTGAACAATAATTAGTGAGGAATACAATGAAGACGCAAACAACAAGGAGAATGCAATAATAAGTGTATTAAAGAAAAGGTATAGTTACAGTATGTACAAATGAAGGTGTCGAGTCAGAGAGTCTTGGTGGGAGGACATGTACGCTCTTCGGCGTCACTTCCGGTGGCATTTAGGTAACACACACTAAGGCCAACCTAGGCTTGCCATTTATAGTGTAACGTTATTCGTATATGCAAATGAGTGGTTGCCACCACAACATTAACTGATTCTAAAATTTCAAAATTATCGTTCCAACGGCGCTTCTAAGCTGTAGTAAAATTTAAATCTCATTATCGTACACATGCGTTTCAGTGCGCTATTCTACAGATCGGACATATAAAAAAAAACAGTATCTACATAACACCTGGAGATCGATCTTCGGCCACATCGTAAGACTTCGACTATGAAAAAAAGAAGAAAAGAAAAAAAGGAAAATATTGTCTGTACCATGAATAAGGTTTTTAAAACCGAAAATTTGGATTAAAAAAAATGATTCCATTTAAAAATCTCGCGTCATGTTAACTGATTCTAAAATTTCAAAGTTATATATATATATATATATATATATATATATATATATATATATATATCTTTAATACATTTAATAATTCTGACCCCACTAAATTTACCATCGAACACCCCAACACCTCAGGCTCTCTCTCACTTCTAGACTTCAAACTCAGCATTAATGACGACGGATCTCTCCACACCACTTTCTATAGAAAACCCGCCTGCAGGAACCTCTTCATCCACTACAAATCCGCACTACCCCTCAAATCCAAAATTAGTTACGCACAAACCGAAATCACCCGCATACAGGACAAATGCTCTTCTACTTCCGATAAAACAACACACACCGAAGCCTTCCACCAAACCCTATTAACCAACGGTTACCCCCTAACTACCATATCCAGCCTTAACAACACCAGAAGACGTAGACACCACATTCTCACCAACACTTGCTTCCTTAAACTCCCCTTCTTTAGCGACCGTATCACTTCTGCTATCCGCAATGCCATACGTAGTGAGGACCTTAACATACAACTTTCCCACACAGGCACTTCTCTCCGACAACATTTATCCAAAAAAAGCCACTACACCCCAGACCCCTGCTCTCTAGCTAGTTGCCCCATCCCCAACTCTGGCCTCTGCCTCCGCACCTATACAGTATACAACCTACAATGCGCTAAATGTCAAAAGTTCTAAATCGGTAGTACCGTTATGCCTCTACACCAACGCATTAAAGAGCATCTAAACACCCACATTTCTTCCTTCCATAAACACTTAATATCATGTGGCAACACACATCGCTCCATTAGTGTCCGCATCCTCAACTCCGTCCACAATATAGGTCAGCTTCGAATTTCGGAAGCTATTCTAATCTCTAAATTTCGTCCAACCCTGAATAACAGATTCGAGTTGTCTTGCCCTTTCATCCTCTGATTCTTACATCCTCACACTCCCACCCCCAACTTACTTGCCTTTGTCTCCTCTTTATTTGCCAGCGCCACCCACCCCACATTTTTGCTTGCATTTGTCTCCTCGGTATTTGCCAGCGCCACCCACCCCACATTTTTACACTTTACATATTATAATTGTGGAATGGAATGATATGCACTTTATTTACATGTATTTAGACCTAGTGTATGTGTATGCATATATACATGTATGTGAATATGGGTGTATTCTCATGTGTGTGTATGTGTATGCTCAATAAAATAAAATAATAGTAAAAGAAAAGTTAAGATAAGAGAAGTAAAAAAAAAAATTAAAATTAATAAAAAAAAAAAAAAAAATAAATTATAGTAATATAAGAATAAATTAAATATATGAATAGATCATAATAACAAAGGAAAATTAAAGAAAGAATAATAAATGTAAAATAAATAAATCTATAAATCAATAAATAGAATTAATTTATATAAATTTACTTTTAGGAGTATTATTCCCTTGGAATACTCTTAAATTAACTATAGAAGTAAAAATGAATGGATGAATGAATGAATAAATAAATAAATAAATATGTATTTAGATATTTACACTTTATGTGTGTATGTATATATATATATATATATATATATATATATATATATATATATATATATATATATATATATTTTTAATTTTCAAAATTTTTTTTAATTCATTTATTTATTTTTTTATTTTATTTGTTTGTTTATTTATTTTTTATCCCTTCCCCAACGTCTCTTTTTATTCCTCCCCCCTCTTCCCCTGTTCCAACGGTTCCCTCCTTGGCTTTGATCCATTTCATAATTCAAATTCCTTCTCAAATTTTAAATCTCATTTCTAAATATATTTTTTCCATAAGTTATCTCTCTTTGATGAAGCATATTACAATAATAACAGCCCACACGTAAATTACAATTTGAATTGAATAAAGAAAAAAAATAATTAATGAATCATATAAAATAAAATATAATAAAATTATAATAATTAGTATATTAATAAGCAAATGTTTATAATATTTTAACTTTAGTTGATTTTGACATTCTCTGCGTTCCTACTACTTCCAATTGTCTGCTGCCGTATTTCTATGTTTTGACACCGGGTTTTCCCGTTTTTTTGACCCACTCGGTCTTTTATTGTTGTCTTCTGAAAATGAAAGTTTTTCTTTCGAAAATTTAAGATTACCCTTTGCCGAACTGTTACTTACCAGACAGTATTTACTATTTTGGTATTTAATCAGTTTTTCGTGAAATTATTAATAAATCGTTTTGAGTTTCACTTTCTCTCTTCGTTTATTTCTTTTCACTGTTCCATCTTACGGCAACTACATCGCATTGCTATAGCCTCGGACGACTAATCTGCACTTATATATATATATATATATATATATATATATATATATATATATATATATATATATATATATGTTCCATACTATCTACAATCATTTTTTGTTCCTAATTCAATTGTCATTAGCGCAAGATTTAATTATTTTTAATATTGTCAATTCAAGCGGAATTAATTTCTAGTCTAACAGCTAAAAGACACGTTACATTTATTTGACATGATTAAATTTCAGCATCTCAATTACTATCCTATTTTAAGTGTATACTCTTTGATATAGTATAAAGGAAAAGCGAAAATGTGGATCTATGGATAATTATAGTAGTAGTCGTATCTAAACCATTTCTTGTGCATACAGTTAGATAGAATTTCTTCTTTTTTGTTTAATAGGTAACCAGTATGTTTAATTATGGATAATAATTCTTACAGGCATAACCTGCTATACCTAATCTAAAGCGTTATAGTTTTTGCTTTTTAACTATTTTAATGTTATTTGGAATATTTTTATTTTCATGTTATATAGAATATTTTAAAAATTTTTAGATCCCAGAAATGCCCAGAAAATGAGATAAAATTTGAAATTATTGAATGTGTGTTTATGTTTTAAAATCCTTGTTCTTCATAAAGCTTGCTGTAACACCAGGTAGCTTTTAAAAAATGATATTTAAGCTATATATATTTGTCGCTATCAATGTTATTCGTAACATCATTGATACAGTTATTATTATTGCTGTTGTTTGCGTTAATACTTGACTGAATTTTACATTTATTTACAACATTACCCTGTACGCAGTTATTTTCTAACGGGCAGGGAATTCTGTCCAAGCAATTTCATTTAGTGCCAAGTGTAATTATGTTATTTATTATCTGGGCTTTATTAATTTTATGTGTATTAGATTCTATTATACCATATTCAAGGTTTGGTACCGTAGAGAAAGAAAGTCTAATGGTGTTTTTGTTAGTAAATAAGTCAACTGTCTTAAACATTTGTTAATAGTCTAAAATCAATAAAATGAATTATTAATTGTCCTTTGAAATATAAAGCAATAATTTAATGACCAAACAATACTCTAATAATTGAATTTAATGCTCAAAATCATATTTTAGATAAAAATGAAAGTAAAAAGATACTAGAACAACACTGAGTAGGTACAACTGTTATATATTACTGTTGCATCTATTTACACTTATATATTAAAAGAAAATATATTATGTATATATTTTGTTTTAGTATTTACTTGGTGCTTCTACAGAATTTGAACCGAACCAAAACGACTTTTTCCGAACTAAATCTAAAACTCATGTTAGGGTTAGTTTAAGGTTAATTTCAAGTTAGTCTAAGGTTAGATTAAGGTGAAAAGGAACGAAGGGAGAAGAGGACTGGTAAGTATTAAAGACTATGTGGAAGACACAAAAAAGACTTGGAAAATACATAGAAAATACTAAGAACACAGGAAAACTGATCACCACAGCCAGAAACACCGTCAAAATGAACAATGCAGGAAACAGCGAAACTAGAAACAAAAAGATAAGAAAAGAAAAGTGTGAAGAGAAACATAAGAATGACAAGAGAAGAGAATCACGAACACACCTGAACATGGCTAAGAAAAAACACTTGAACAGAGAAACAGAATCGATACTGGCAGCTGCACAAAACAATGAGATTAGAACAAACTGCATTAAAGCTAACATAAATAAAACCCAAGAAAACAGTAAATATAGACTCTGTGGACAAAGAAACGAAACGGTAAACTACATAATAAGTGAACACAAGAAGAAAAGAGACGACTGCGTGGGGAAAAACATGCAGACAAATGGTAGAATCACAAATCGGAGATAGTACTGGAAAACGAAAATCACAAAATCCTTTGAGACATGGAGGTACAAACAGATTATATTCATTGTTATTATTATTATTATTATTATTATTATTATTATTATTATTATTATTAGTAGTAGTAGTAGTAGTAATAGTAGCAGTAGCAATAGCAGTAGCAGTAGCAGTAGCAGTAGCTATCCCAAAGTAAAGTTTATTCAACCGATGTTGGTGCCACCGCATTGTTTTTTTGGCTTGAAGAAAAGCTCATATAATGGGATTTTTCTGATATAACACATCACTCGAAAAGCCCCGGACCTGACATATAGCTGGCGTCATTAATAAAACAATCCAAAGTACTAACCTTCAAATGACACGTGTCAAATTGAGCTCAATCAGATTATTAGTTTATAAATTACAGTTATTTAAGTGAAGCTACTGTTGCAAATTTTCAAAATGATGGAAAAATCTAAATTTCGTGTGTTGATAAAGCATTGCTTTCTGATGGAAAAAATACTGTTCAAGCAAAGCAATGGCTTCATTAGTGTTATTTGTACTCTGCCCTGTTAGAAACAATGGCTAAGAGGTGGTATGCTGACTTTAAATGCGGTCGTACAGACATAAATGATCCTGAATGCCCAGGTCGCCCAAATTCGGCAATTGTACCGGAAAACATAAAGTCGACAGAGTTATTTTGGCCTATCTTAAATTGAAGAGACATTGAAGATATCAGAAGGCAGTGTATTCACCATTTTGAATGTACATTTATCAATGAGAAATCTATGTTTAAAGTGGGTGCTGCGTTTGCTCACAGTCGATCAAAAATAACCACGCGTTGGCGAATGAGAGCATCGTTGGCAACAATTTTAACGCAACAAAAGGGAGTTTTTACACCAATATGTTAAAATGGATGAAACATGGATCCAACATTTTACTCCGGAGTTAAATTGGTAGTCAGCTGAGTCGACAGCAGCATGTGAAAGCCGTCCAAAGCGACCAAAAGCGATAATTTCAGCAGGCAAGATATTTTGCCTCCGTATTTTGGGATGCGCAAGGTATTTCGTACATTTACTACCTTGAGAAAAAAAGAATTATCAACAGCGAATATTATATAGCATTATTGGTATGGTCGAAGTAAAAAATCGCCCCCCCCAAAAAAACGTCCACGAATGCATTATAAAAAAGTGTTTTTTCACCAAGACTATGCACCGTATCACAAGTCGATCACATCGATGGCAAAACTACACGAATTGCAGTTAAAATTGCTTCCACACCAACCCTATTCTCTAGATCTGAACCGCGACTGTTTATAGACCTCAAAAGAATACCACAAGAAAAGAAATTTGGTTCTAATGAAGAAATAATATCGGAAATATAGGCGTATTTTGAGGCCAAAGACAAATTGTTCTACAAAAAAGGCATCGAGTTGTTAGGGACGCGTTGGAACCAGTGCATCATTATAGAAGGAGACTATGTTGATGAATAAAGTCGAATTTTGCATAAAAGTGTTTTATTTTCATCAGTTAGACCCGAGACTTATTTAGTAATGTGTTATCTACTCTGGTAGTTTCAGTACTTTTGGATTAGTGTAATGTTCTTTCTGTATTCTTGTCTTTCTGCTATGTTGGGCTATATCACCTGGTTGTTGAGTTGGCTTCTGTAGTCGAGGATTTTTCTTAATATTTTAATCATTTTCATTAGTGCCGTGCTTTGGATCATGCCAGTCATTGCTTTGAGTTTGAGTGCCAATTTAAAGGTCAGAGGTGACTCTGGCGGAAGTTGATGAAACCACATAACATCCGGTCGGGAACTTTCTGTCTCTTTGGCTGGGAAGATTCAAGGAGAAAAGACGTGTCTGCTGCTGTCCTCAATGTTCCCAGGGTGTAGAGAGACGAGCTACCCTTCTATCTATGTGTCTGTCTTTCTTTCTCTCTCACGCGTACACAAGTGGCCTCACACTCTGATTTTTTTTTATGCCACTTTCTCTTTTTCTGTCCGAGGAGAGAAAGCTCGGGAGAGATTTAGCAAACGATAAGATGAGCTGATTTCAATCGAACGATCATGATACATCGACAGACAAATTATCTCAGGTAGATATACTGGAGCTTAACTAAGATGTAGACTAGCGTTTGCGGTCCTTCTCCGTGACGGGGCCAGACACACAACTAGAGCACAACTAACCTATACACAATGTATCTGAGTTTGTATTTTTTCTTGTGAGTCTGCGTTGCTTTTGGTTTTGTATACTTGTAAATAAGTGTTGGTGCCCTCGATGATCGTTAGTGCGATAGACGACATGACCAGAACGCGAGATGAAGATGAAGTGAAAACCACGGTACACGAACGTTGGGGTCGATGGTCGTCAGGGACCAGCATATGGTCTTACAAATGGGACCGTGGCTCAAGGATTCGAATTTTACAAGCTAGTAAGAAATAAATAAAAATAGAGACAAAATGTCAGACAAGACACAAACCATATACAAGAACTTTACCCTGTAATCTTATCTACGTATGTTAAATATTGGACGAGTAGACCCGCTAGTATATAAATTAGTTGGTTCAAAATAACAGGAAATGAAAGCTCAGTCGGGGTCAACTTGCTGAACTCGAGGTTATATTTACTACACTTCGGTAATTGATAGAAACGGATGTGACGTCACATGGATCAAAGAGAGAATTGGAGGGAGAGGTTTTAGGAGTTCGTTGGAAGCACTACACGTGCGAACATGTTAATTTTAAAATGTCCAGATAAGATACGATTAAACAGCGATTATCGATCACTCCGTGTCTCTCCCCACACCACTGGTCAGTTATTTGGAGTAAAGATCAAGCGGAATAAATCTCCTCTGTTTTCCAACAGTTTTGTGTTGACGTTTTTAAAATTTTTATTTTATTTTAACATAGTTCACCCCCAAACAAGGCAGGCCGCCACTGTAGACGTAAGGGACTACTGAGAAAAAGGGTAAAGTTTTTTTGTTTGAAGGGGGTCAACCTAAATTGGGAGCTGTGCAGCGAGATGTCTGTTTACATTAGTTTTACATTTCTGCATGTCAGTACCGCCAGGAAAACAGGGAGCAGGGAGGGAGTTCCATAAGCCAGCAGTACGAGGAAAGAAGCTTTTGGAGTAAAAAGATCTTCGGCATCTGGGGACCTCTACAGTGAATTGATGGGATTTGGCACATTGTCGAGTTGGTCTATTGAATTTACGTCGTAGGGGGGCACTAAAGCAGCAAGTTCATCAGAGCACAATCCATTGAAGTACTTGTAAAACAGGCACAAGGATGCAACATTGCGGCGATGGGACAGGGGCTGGAGCTTGGTTGACAGTGACGGACCTATCAAGTTGGCGACTCTTTTTTGGACCTTGTCTAAGAGGGAGAGACTATTGGATGATGCCCCAGCCCAGATGTGGCAACAATACTCCACGCATGGGCGGGTGGTGGCTTTGTAGAGATATAGGATAATGTCAGGTGTGAGAAGTTTACTAGCACGGTACATGGATCCCACCTTCTTTGCAGCAGCCCTGGCAATGTCTTCAATGTATTTATTCCAATTCATGTCATCAGTGAAAGTTAGGCCGAGGAGTTTGAATGATGAACTCTCATGTAGGGTGTTATTTGCCATGACAATCTGTGGTTGAAGAGGTTTCTCGTGGTTATTGAAGAAAAGTAGCTTTGTCTTTGCGGCATTAAAAGTTACCAACTATTTATGACCCCAATCCACTACAGACTGGGGGTCATTTTCTAAGGATTCAGCCATTGCCTCAGATATGTGTGCGTCGGTTTTGCCCACATGACGAGAGAAGAGCGTGGTGTCGTCAGCAAATACTCCTATCTCAGTCTCAATTACATCAGGGAGTCATTTATGAAAATCAGGAACAGTAGAGGTCTAAGGATGGATCCCTGGGGTACACCAACATTATGTCATGTTGCTTAGATGAACGACCTTCGTAGACAACCTGGATCGTTTTTTTTGCTAGGAAGGATTTAATTATGTTAAATATTTGCCCAGCAATACCATATGAGTGCAGTTTTAGGAGAAGTCCTTCATGCCAGACCTTGTGAAAGGCCTTGGATATATCAAGTGCTACCACCCTAGCTTCACCTGCCTTGTCCAGTGTATGATATATGCGTTCAGAGATGACCGTTAGGATATCTGCGGTAGATCGTGCTTGTCTAAATCCGTATTGATGACTTAATTGTTTTTCGATGTATCAAAGAACTTAGCAGACAGTAGAAAAATCGCATACAAGAACAAAAAGTCAACGGAGGTTTTATTATGAACTTTAATGTATGGCACAAGGTTGGAACGCAACACGTATATACCTCTTCTTTAGCACTTCACTCTAAATAAATATCTACATAATAATACACGACGATATGTTATCCCTTTACACCACTTTTTAAACAGATGGTATCGCCCAATCGCCGAAGATTCAATGCAAAGAAACTAACTTAAAAAAATCTATCTGATGGCGTTGTTGTGTCGAGCGTGAAACTCGATCTAAAACACACTTTATTGGCCTTCGGGCTAGAATCTGAGTATAGTATGAATTATGTACAAAGATGGTACAATAATATCGTGGGGTCTGTGTTCGCGCCGGACGTCCATAGAATAGAAATGTGCCACAAACTCCTACAAGGGTTTTGTAGATAAAGCCCCATAACAAAATATATTATAGAACAAACATTAACCAGAATACTTAGATAAGTATGTTTTAATTTAAAGAAAGATGCTACAATAATACCATTGAGTCTTCGTTAGCACCGGGCGTTCTTAGAATGGAAGTATGTCTTTAAATATCCTTTTTTCAACGTAGGGCGTGGACTTAATTTTGAAATAAATGGTGGTTTTACTTCTTGTTTTATACAGCAGCGAACATATCAGCAATGGCTATATAAGCGTCTGGCCACAGCTTTCAAAGTTTTTAGCGTCTTATCTCGTATGCATTTTGAAAAACAAAATGGCGTCGATTGATCGTGTGGCAAAAACGTATCTGCTGTCTTCGGTGCTGAATCCCCAAAGAATTTGCATCGGCGTATTCTTTCACAAACTCTTAGTTTTTCTAAGAAGGAATTTAAAGAAAGACCGATTTGTGAGAAAATATATATTTTTACCGGCTTGCATAAAACAATGATTTTTATTTATTGACTCGAATCAAAGTTGGTTTATTCGATAAGAAGAAAGTGTAGTATCTGTTTTGAAACTACACTTTCTTTATATTTTGTGTTTCCAGTCGGAGCAAGAGTAGTCCTTCTTGACTGGGGGAATTTAATTTTTTGTTCTATTCAGAGTGCCCTTTTTTAACAAGCTGGATACTCCTACATAAAAAACCGACCTTGTGTCTAACTTTGCCCTCGTGGGGAGGCAAGTAAATAAGGACTCGGATCAGAATCGTTTTTATTTGATCTGCAATCGGATTATATATAAAATAATTTCATAAGAAATTTCATGCTTAGGATAACTAGGTAGGTTTCTTCAAAAATTCGAACCAAATTAGTGTATAAGCGATAATATATATATATATATATATATATATATATATATATATATATATATATATATATACATATATATATATATATATATACATATATATATATATATATACATATATATATATATATATATATATACATATATATATATATATATATACATATATATATATATATATATATATATATATATATATATATATATATATATATATATATAAGATTATGACATTAAGAACTTTTTTGAGTTAAAATCAATTTAGTATTACGTAGTAATATGGAAAAAGATGTTTTAATACTTTTTTCGTCTTGAACAATGCAAAAAAAAACCAACATGGCGCCGGTTCCTTTTGTTCAAATCTCGATTATTCAAGCAGATTTAAACATTTCAAATGTGTTTTTCTTCCAATTACATGTGTAATCTTAAATAGATTTGAACTCAAAATGGTTCATTTAATAATATTTAAAAATAAAAAAATAAAACAACAACAACATAAACAATTTTTATCGCCTAGACACAATTTTTCATCCAATTCTGTTTATGCCGCCAAGCTTACCGATAACTATAGTAATATAAAAAGTATTTCATGAATGTTTCACCATATATCGATGGGTGCCCCAACAAAAACAACAACATTCAATTTATTTATTGTTATAATTTAAATCCTTTCAAAATAAATATTTTCTTCCTTCTTACCGTAAAAATAATTCATTAAATAAACAAAACGAATCTCAATTTAAAAAGAACGTTTTTTTTTGCATTGTATCGGTGAAGAGCGATCCTATCTTAAAAAAATGTGTGAAGAGTGATAACGTACACACGAACATGAAATTGACGTATTATTATATAGATGTTGTTAGTGTTATTTACATTGTGGCAAGGTGTAAATCATGTTGACCACCCGAATGAAGATCAATAAATGTCGCTTTGTAGTCGACCAATCAGTCAACAGCGCTGATTGTCGTAAAAAGAGCAGATTGTTGAAATCTCTCACATATTCATCGTTCACCATGAGTTGGAAAATCAAGCGAACATTTCTCGGGATTTGTGAGCAAATTCGATTGCAAATAATCTAAAACGCGACGAACAATAGGTAAAGATAGATCCTTTTTTTCTGTATCTATTTATTTATTAATTTATTATAGTACTTTTTGTATAAATCATGTTGTGCTTTACATACCCTTATTTAAATGTATTTCCTTCTTC
>OY744524.1:122458132-122645632 GCA_963556195.1 Sepiola atlantica | reverse complement strand
TAAGGTATGAAACATCGATACAATTTGTATGATACAAAACACACTTCCCCCGGGAAGTGTTCTCTGTGCTGTCCACTCCACATCAGCATGGCGAAATGTCTCTCTAGATGCACAAACCACTTGATTACGTGGGAATTGGTCTCAACCTGGTTCGGAGCCTGACTTGTGTATGGTTCGGTTATTTCTTTACTCTCAGCCAATCATTAACACCTCTGCAGGTATCCGATTCGGCAATTCCCTTCTTCCTATTATTTTTTTCCCATTTCGTTTTTTACTCAGCCCTCATCAATGGCGACAAAAACTTAACTTCCCTACTAAATAGTCAACCCTTTCTCCATTAGTTTGACCGTAATCTGACAAATCAACAAGCAACTCGACAATGAAAATACTTCATGCTAAACAGAAATCAATACGTTACGAATGCAATTATAGGAAAGGATGATATACAGGGTGTTCGTAAAATCTGGCCAGTTGTCATACCAGCCTTGGTTCTTCTTGGCGTCATTCTGGCAACCTAGGGACTGAAAAATCCATTCTCAATAGTAGTAGAAGCCAAAATACTTACTTTCAGATTTTAGTTTTCCATTCCGCTGATAGTATCCTGTCTTACATTTAATTTTAGCGTCATACAAAAACCACTCAGACGAATATCATGGGGTTTGGAGACAAACTTTATCTAAACTTTATTATTCTTTGTCAGAAAACTCATAAATGGCAATTTTGAGAATTGTAACTTATTTTCTCTCGAATTTGAACAGCCAAAGCATGATATAGTCTCTTTAAATAATGGCGACAGCCATCAGCACTTATGTATCTTGTCAGACTAGGATAGGTGGGAGTCGAGGAATAATACTAGCTTTCCTAAATTCTCCTTAGTTTTTTTCATTTTCTCTTTAATACAATTTTATCCGGCTAAGTCTTGAGTTCAATTCCCGCTGAGTCTCTCATAATCCTCCATTTATATTTTAAAATATAATTTATCTCATTTACATGTGACCTATCAATTTCTATGTTCGTGTGTTTTAATTAATAATAATTTAGTGTGCATGTAGAATAAATTCGTCAATAATTTTAACATTGTATCCTGAAACAACCCATGCTATGTGTGTCGTGGGTTCTAAAAGAGTCTTGCTTATGATTTTTCATAGGTTGGTTGGGAATCTGCAGACAACGTAACTACATTAACATGTATAGGCATTGTTTCCTGACTGAAACTATTTTTATGTCGTGTTGCGATTAAGTACCATTTTTTTCAGATTATAAGAAAACTCATTCGTGTTTCCATATGTTAATCCGTTTGTCACGTTTATTTAACGAAAAACAAACAAACAATTCTTGCCCATTTAAATTAGATTTCGGTGTTACGGCTAATATTTAAAAGTAACTTCGTGGATAGAAAGTAATCTTCTTCCATTTATAAACCGCACATTTACGTTAACTTAATATTGAAAACATTAAAAATGTATGTTTTTCAGACGTTTTTCTTTTGTGCTACCAGATGAGGCTGTTTGAAGATATCTGCTTCCTGACCCAAAATGCACCAAACATTGATGTTTTATTGTTTTTATCTTTGCAAAACTCAATCATGTTCTGCAAAACCCAAAACAACCCCCTTTCTCTCCCTATTCCCCTACTTTCACTTAAAGAAACACCATGAATAAATACTTGAACATATAAATAACTTGAAGCATGAAAACTTTTACAAAAATGACGGATTCGGAATTAGATAACCTGAAAAGGGTTGATATGTTGTAAAACAAAACAACTAAACCAAACCAAACACACAAAATAAATACTTGAACATATAAAGTACTTGAAGCATAAAACACTTTTGCCAAAATGACCGGATTCAGCATTAAATGTCCCGAAAAGGGTTGATATGCCGTAAAACAAAACAACCAGACCAGACCTTTTTCTAATCTGGTAGTTTGGTGCCTACTCGATAATATTCGAAAGAATAAAAACCAAACTCAGTAATATTTAAAGGAGTAAGAGTGTTGGCTTTGTTACTCGTCTGCTTAGAATTTTTTTTAAATTTTACTTCGGTAAGTAAAATGAAAAAAAAAATCAATATTTTAGTAGATGTATAACAAAGCCAAAACACTCACTCCTTTAAATGTTATATTACTGAGCTTGTTTTTTTATTCTTCGGAATACAGTGTTCTGCAGCAAAATGTGACACTTTACAAAACGAAAACAAATTAGGCCATAAAAACAAAATGTGTATATGCAGAGACCCGACAGATTATTTAGCAGCAGTTACAGTTACACATTACATTATTTTTCAATGTAACCATCTCAAGGCGGGCGCAAATAGAGCTATACGCTTTGGCGACCATGTCCTTGTCTGTAGCGGCGAACGCCTCCACGATGGCATCTTTCAGAGAGTCGACCGTGTTGTGGGAGTGCTTGTTGGTCTTGACATTGATAAAGCCCCAAAAGAAATTGTCAGAGGGGTTGCAGTCGGGTGAGGATGGCGGCCACAACTCCGGCGACCAGTGGTGATGAAAATTGTTGAGCCGCCACGCCTAGATCGTGTTGGCCTTGTGTGCAGAAGACGTAGGGACGTCCGGCGACGATCTCATCTATCCAGGGCCTCACCATGCTTCTCAGCACCTCCTGGTATTTCATTTTTTTTTTAATCAAGTGTCGCGTTTTGCTGAAACATTCTGTACCATTGAGTAAAAACCAAACTTTCATAGTATGTGCTCACAAATGTTAGGTGCTCTTATCGATCCTGAACCAGTTTTCGTGACGTTCGACTCGGAAGCGTTCGGCTGTTCTACGCAAACGCCCGAGAGTTGACGAACCGATTTGTACCAGACGACATTTTTGATACGGTGCTGCGTCCTATGATAATAATGTTTTTTTTTTTTTGTTAGGGTTACGGTTAGGGTTTAGGGTTAGGGTTTAGGGTTAGGGTTTAGGGTTTAGGGTTAGGGGTTAGGGTTTAGGGTAAGGGCTAGGGGTTCGGGTAAGGAATTTTTAAAGAAACAACAAAGAAAATTAAACATATTTTCATTAATTTTTTCGAAAGAAACAACAGGAAAAAACATAGCGAGGTTACTGTTATAAAATGAATACTGTATTTAAAAAAAAAACAAAAAACGTACCAAAATTACTTTTATCACGACATATTTTAAAAATTTTATTATTTATTCTTACTTGCTCGCGATGATACTGCAGTGCAAAGCTGTTCGTAATTCATTTTGGGTTTATTTTCTAAAAAAAAACTTCCTGACAAAAAATCTGTCTTCGAAAGCACTTATTTTCACTTTGTAACAAAGTTATCGGCTGCTCGCTGCTTCGGCTCGTCAACCCTCGGGCGTTTGCGTAGGACAGCCGAACGATTCCCAGTCGAACGTCACGAAAGCTGGTTCAGGATCGATATCAGTACCAACTGTTATTATGAAAATAGATCTAAAAATGAATCATTACATATATCTATATCGCTATGATTAAATGCGAAATTATTCGGATATTTGTACATCTATGTTAACATCAAACCAGTTAGGATGCTTTTTAATCATTAATATACTTAATGTATCCGAAATATCATATAAATACCAAGTATTAAACGTTTATTAATTTATATCGTTCAAATGTCAGTTTATTTGAAGCATTTTAAATGGGTTTTAGTGGGCATCATATGGGCATATGGGTTTACTTGAAAATTAAAATATTTCAAATTTGCATTGAATATGATCGATAGTAATTAGAATTAAAATGTAAGGTCTAAGCTTAAGGAGTCTTAAGAAGGAATTGAAGTGCAGAAAATCTTGCTTCATAGTTGTCTAACGAATAGGACAGTTTTGCACCATTTTTATGCCCCCTTACGAAGATTAACGTCAAGATATAATAATACTAAACCTTATGTCTAGAATCCTTATTCCAATTTTGCTCAACACCCATTACATAATTTTGATTCTAGAAAATGTCTAAAATTTAAGGTTTAAGCCTAAGGGATCTTAAGAAGAAATTGAAGTGCATAGAATCTTGCTTCATTGGTGTCTAATGAATATGGATAAAATTCAATGCAAATTCGATATATTTGAATTGTGTTCATATCATGCCCCCTAAAAACAGTTAAAAATACTTCAAAGAAACTGAAATTTGGGAAATATTTATTAATTGATGTCTAATATTTATTTCTAACATTTCACAAAAATCGGTGGTATCTGAATTTTCACGAATGACTTCCAACCCCTTTACACCCCTTTGCACAAATCTAAATTAAACTAAATATTTCGACCCCTTACGCTTTGCAGCTCTTTTATAACATTCATAATGATCAGTTAATTAGTTTAGTAGTGAATCTTGCACATGCAAACATATAGACAAACCTAACTTTTATACACACACACACACACACACACACACACACACACACACACACACACACACATATATATATATATATATATATATATATATATATAATTATGAATGACAATAGATGTATTAGTATATACTATCAGTGCCCTTTTACTTTGCAGCCCCCTTAAAAGATTCAGCTTGATGATTATCAATTAGTGACAACAGAGCAAATATAAACAATGGCGTATTAGTGGGTTCCACCACGTGTGAGTTTGCTCTTTTCTTTGTTTTTTTTGTTTGGTTTCACAAAAAAATGAACTACTGTATAGTATAGGTTTTTTCAAGATACTTTAAATCCAATAACTTTTTACTCTTTGTCAATTTTCTGATGATTTTGTAATGTTGCAGAGACGATATTAACATAAAAAGGTTGTTTGGCACAAGACAAATGAAACGGACCGTAAAAAATATATGTCACAGAAATGTTATGTTTTTTGGAAATGTGAAATAATAAAAACAAAGATAATAAAATAAAAACATGGTTGTTGGAATATAATATGAACCTGACTTATATATATATATATATATATATATATATATATATATATATATATATATATATATATATATATATATATATATATATAGTAAGCAATGCAAATATATATGGCAATCAATCGGGGGGAATTGTCAGGCTAAATGCATTTAGCCTGACGATTCCCCCGGGGATGAAACACGGGAGCCTCTGTGTAGCTTGATTGCCATATATATTTTCATTGCTTACTACCTAGCTCTACTTACGTATCGAGCACTGTTGAAGTAAATACTGAAAACTGATACATAAGAATTATACCTCTTTATAATATTTTATGTGGATACATGAAGTACTAATATATATATATATATATATATATATATATATATATATATATATATATACATATAAATTTTTGTAAAACCTTGGTACTTCTGGAACAACATTCCATATATTCATAAACAATTTTTTTATCTGCATACATATCAGTAATATACATTTTTCATGATATACGAAATCTCATCACTTTTTTTTGAGGAAGCTTCCTCAGTGCATAAAAGTTTACTCGTCAAGCTGAAAAAATTCATTTATCATTTTTATATATATCTTTCATCGCAATTTTCTTCCGAGGGAAATACTTGTTTAACCCTATTTTACATATGACTGTTGGTATTGTAATACAACCATACAATATATTTTTATGTTAATATATTTGTTTAGTCAATTCTTCTTTTGTGTCTTCATTTCTGGCTCTTAAAAGGCTGCAGCATATTTGTATCCATATCTTCTAAGTCATCTCTCTTTGGCTAATATCATTTGTTTTAGTTCTTCATGTTTCTTGTTTAGTATTTCTTCTTTATCAGACATTTTCTCCTTTACGTCGTTTTCTCATCTTTTTAGCCTTATAAACACCATTATTTTTTTTTTGTAGTTTGTTGATTTGTGTTTCGCGTTTCAAATCCGATTTCTTATCTGAGTTTTGTTGGTCCATTTTTTGACGGGTTTTGTTTCTATTTTGTCTCATAATTACTGATTTAAGACTGGCAAAGTTTTAATTGTTTATGTCTGTAATAGTATCTTTTGAGATGTATGGGAGAAGTCTGTTAACCCTTTTTGTTACTTCCATTCTTCTTTCTTTACAGATGGGAATTTCGTTTTATCCTCGTTCATCATTTCTTTGACGTGTTAAACCTCTGCTGTAATCTCATAGTCATTGGTTTCTGCAGTGTAGGTATTTATGTTGCGCCAGGCTTTTCGGTGAGTTTTCATTGGTGAGTGCTTCTTAATGCTCTATTACATCACTTACCTTTTTCTTTATTTCTATTAATTTCAGCCCTGCGAATCGTCATCTCTTAATGAGGTGTCTTGCTTGATCTGCCCCACCCCTGTTACGTTTATTCATTGTCTAGAGACATGTCTTATAGATTTTTCATGCAATTCATGTCGCTTCCTTGTGCGGGGTTGCTTTTGTAATAACATGTTATTATTAGCCTATTTCTGTTGTGGCAAAACTTTTCATCTGAGTGTGTTTTAGTGCTGCATTGAACATTTCTACTTATCTGTATTTGGTCTGTGATGTTATCCTGCCTAAAAATAGAAAGACCAACATGCTGCCCATAGAGGATTCATCTGCCGATCATAGTACTCAGATCTTTCTTTTGAGCCCCACGGCTTTTTTATTCTGTTGTGAAATTTTTCATGGTTTGGTTTATGTGGCAACACCAGACCCAGCTTTAATTTACCTGTGATCCTTTCACGGAGATAGTGTTTATCTCTCACATCTGTGAAATATAAAGTGCACTATCATACCCATAACACAAGAGGGACCTCTAGAACAAAACAAGACACAAGCATAGTCTAATAGACAGTACAGATAACATATTAAGTTTCTAATCATAATAAGTTATTTTGTGTACGTCCATAATATTTGATAATATAGTCCCACCCCATCAATTTTTCAACATCTGTTTTAGTGGAAGAAATGGTAGTTGCAGTAAAAGCCATTAGTTTTATTATGTTATCATTGTTGCCTTCTTATTATTATTACGTGTCCCAATGCTACCATCTTCGTTGAAAATATTTTAAGAAATACGTTCTTTCGCAGGTTTGATCACAAATGAAGACTCGAAACCAAAAACACAAAATACAATGTTCTGAGATTTTGCTACTTTGTGGCGATGCAAATATAAAGAAATAAAAAGAAATAAAGGCATCAATTCTACATTATTTAAATAATAGATTATTATTATTATTATTATTATTATTATTATTATTATTATTATTATTATTATTATTATTATTATTATTATTATTATTATTATTATCATTATTATTATTATTGTTGTTGTTGTTGTTGTTGTTGTTGTTTATTTATTATTATTATTATTATTATTATTATTATTATTATTATTTGTACTCACTAGAAGTAATCACACAAGTCATCGTCAGTGATTGCTCACCGAGAACAACCGGTGGTGTTCACTGGAGTCTGAGTGACAACAAGCCTCCCCAGATTTCCAGTACTCTCCACCTCTTTTCAATCACCATTGCAAATTATCTTACGGTATCGCAACAGCCCCCTACAATTGATTTCTCGCTGGCAACGACCATTGGTCTTCTCTGGAATTTGGGTGGCAATAAGTCTCCCCAAGGTCCCAGCACTCTCTACACTCTTCCAGTGGAGGTCTGCTTAGTGCTCTCCCTCCTCGGTCTTCCCATCATCCTTGGCCCTCCACGACTATTTTTGTGGTGTCAGCCGAGGCCGATGCCATCATTTTTTTTTGGGGGGGGGTTGGGGGGTTGGAAGGCAGCTTATGACATTTCTTTCAGTTTCTGTTCCTTGGTTCGTGTGATGGTGCTCTTCCCGTGGTTTTGTTTTCTTCCTATTGTAACTTCCATGTGACTGGTTATCGTTCGTAGCTTATGCGGGTTGGTTTCCGCATTCAAGGATTTTCCTTAAGATTGCAGCTGTTTAGACAATTGTCGTACTTTGTATGGTCTCAGTGATCCCTTTGATTCCAATTTCTTCTAGTCTTTTCTCCAGGTTTTTTTTTTACTGTTCCTAGTGCGGCTACGATTATTGGTATTATGTTGACTTTCTTTATGCTCCACCCCCTTTCAGTTCTCTGGCAAGTTCCGTGTATTTACTTCGTTTTTCCGTCTCCTATATCTTCACTAATGTGGCGGCTGGAATGGCAAAGTCTACGATTTGGCAGGCGTTTTCCTTCTTGTTCTTGTCGATTATTATGACATCCGGTCTCCTTGCTTGTATGAGTTTATCTGTTTGTACCTTCATATTCCAGAGGATTTAGTGTTTTTCGTTTTCCAGTACTATTATTATAATGTATTCACAAGGAGTTCTCACACAGGCAGTAATCAGTGATTGATCACTGATAATAACCAGTGGTTTTCCCTGGAGTCTGAGTGACAACAAGGCTCCCCAGATTTCCAGTGCTCTCCACCTCTTTCGATAACTAATGCAAATGAATTGGCGTTAATACAAGTTACCATCGGTTTCACTGTTGGTAACGATCATTAGCCTTCTCTGGGATTTGGATGGCAATAAGCCTTCCCAATGCCCCAGTGCTCTCCGGACTCTTCCAGCGGAGTTCTGGTTAGTGCTATCCCTCCTCGGTCTTTCCATCCTCCTCTACCTTTCACGACTGTTTTGTGTGGTATCAGTCGGGTCTGGTGCCATCACTTTTTTTGGGGGGAAGGTGGAGGGGTAGTTTATGAAATATGTTGCAGTTTCTATTCCTTGAGTTCTTGTGGTGCTCTTCATGTGATTTTGTCTTCTTCCTATTGCACCTTGCATGTGATTGGTTAGTCTTCGTAGCTTATGTTGAAAGGTTTCACCATTCAAGGGTTTTCCTTAAGATTTCAGCTGTTTTTATCATTACCGTTCGTTGTATGGTCTCAGTCTTCCCTTTGATTCCAATTTCTCCCAGTATTTCTTCTAGGTAATTCGGGAGTGTTCCTAGTGCTACACGATTATTGGTATTATATTTAATTTCCTCATATCCCTTTCAATTCTCTGGCAAGTTCTGTGTATTTGCTTCGTTTTTCTGTCTCCTTGGTCTTCACCCTGTGGTCAGCTGGGACGGCAAAATCTACGATTTTTAGGCATTCACTTGTTATGTGGTTTACTGTTTCGTCTCTTTGTCCGCACAATCTGCATTTGCTGTTTTCCTGAGTTTTATCTATTTTAGCTTTAATGTAGTTGGTTCTAATCGCATTATTTTGTACAGTCGTCAGTAGGGATTTCGTTTCTCTGTTCAGGTGTCCTTTTCTCAGCCATGCCCAACTATTTTCGTGCGCCGCTTCTCTTGTCATTCTTATGAAACGCCCATGTAGTTGTTTTTCTTCCCACTTTTCTTTTCTTGTCTGTTTGTGTCCGGTTTTGGTGCTCCCTGAGTTGTTCGTTGGGACGGTGTCTCCTGCTGCGGCGATCAGCCTTTCTGTGTTCTGGTTTATGTATTTCTCCAGCTCTTTTTTTAGTGTCGTCCACACAGTCTTCTATATTTACCAGTCCTTTTCCACCTTCGTTTCTCTTCACGTAGAGTCTGTCTGTATCGTCTTTTGGATGTAGTGCGTTGTGCATGGTCATTACTTTTCTAGTCCTCTGGTCAAGGTGCCAACTTTTGTCCAACTTATGAATGGTCCAGAGTATCTTATTAGTGATACTGCTCACATTAGGTTTCTGCTATATAATTTTGTTTCTAAGAGCTTTCTTGTTCTTCTCAGGTATTCTTTTCCAATCTTCTCTTTCATTTCTGTAGTTTTGATGGTGTCTGCTTCCAAAACTCTTAAATATTTATAGCTGTCTTGTTCGCCTAGCACCCTCATCTGCTCTTGGTTGAGTAGTTCCATCCCATCAGTTGTCTCCAGCTTTCCTTTTTAATCACTAGCAATGCGCACTTTTCCATTCCGAATTCCATTTGAATGTCCTGACTGAAGATTCTGGTCGTATTTATTAGCTTTTCCAGTTCCTATTTGCTTTTTGCAAATAGCTTCAGGTCGTCCATGTACATGAGATGGTTTATTCTTAGTTCTCTGCATATGCACTTGTATCCGGCATCATATTTTCTGAGTATGTAGTTAAGTGACATCATGGTTATGATAAACAGTAGTGGTGATAGGGAGTCTCCTTGGAAAATGCCTCTCTGTATTTTGATCTCCGTCAAGTGTTGTCCTCCAGCTGTTAGTTCTAATTTCCATGTTCTCATTGCTTTCTTGATGAGATTAGTAATCTTGTACATTTTTATGCATTCAATTATCCATGCTTGAGGGATTCTGTCGTAGACTTTCTTGTAGTCAATCCATGCCATATATATGTTCTTTGTTTTGCTTTTAACTTCTTTCAGGATCTTTTGATCCATATATAACATATTATGCGTCCCTCTTTTCCCTTTCCGGCATCTTTTTGTTCCTCGGGGAGTAGCCCACGGCTGTTCAGAGGATGGTAAATTTTCTCTATCAGTTACGCCGTTAGGATTTTCCACATTGTTGGTAAACAGGTTATTGGTCTGTAACTGCGTGGGGTCGTTCCCTTCTTGGCGTCTTTTTGTATGAGCGTTGTCCTTCCTTTGGTCATCCACTTTGGTACATCTGTTTTATGGATACATCCTCTCAGGTTATGTGCTATCCTTTTATGTCGGGTCGTGAATTTTTTGAACCAGTACGCATGTATTCCATTGTGGCCTGGTGCTTTCCAGTTTGCCATTTTCTTTAGTGTTGTCTTAATAGTTTCTTCATTAATTTCTGTTTCTGTTCCTTCTTCAATTTCTTGTAGTTTATTTTTCATGTTTTTCAGTCATTTAGAATTTTTGTTGTGATCTTCAGCCTTTTCCCATATCTTGCTCCAGATATGTTTTGTTTGTGTCAGGTCCGGTGGTTCTGTTGTTGTTCTTTCTCCGTTTACGTTTTTACAAAACTGTCTTTCATTGTTTTCAAAGGTCCTGTTCTGTTGGTACTGTAATAACAAAATGAAACTTTAATTAATTGAATAAAATGAAATAAACAAGTATGAGTTGCATGTCATTAATGAAGGAATCGTTTAAGAAAAGCGAAATACGAAGTTTCTATGAGACTCGTATAAGGCTCTCTAATATAAAGAGAGATGGGAAGTATGGGTGCGCGTAATCATAACAAAGGATTTAACGGGTGTATAGCTGTATCTTATACAGATTGTTTTAGATGTGAGACTGTGATATTTATAAATCTACTAATGAAGAAAATTACGACGAATGTTCGATGTTTATTTTAATTCAAAAATTCGTTTGGTTCAACTGAGTATACAACTCCAAATGAAACAGCCGTCTATGCTTAGATTAGAAATTAGCAAAATTTATATTGAAGATGAAAATTTAAACATCGCTATATTATTTTTAATGTCGTTATCTTCTCTCCTTCTTTTCAGATTAATCCTTGCGAATATATTTGTGGCCATTGGAAATTCTGACCTAAATAAAAAATTCGATAAAAATGCGAATCTTGAAACTGATTTCCTACGCGCTGCTTACATTTGGATTTTGTCTGATGATAATAGAGTTTGTTTTCCGACCAAATATCAGCATGAAAACATTTCGACTTTCACTCTTACAAACAAAGTTTCAAGATGGCGTCAAAAAGGAAAAGTTGATTTCAGTTTTGAACACACGAAACGAAACGAAACACAGAAATGAAGAAATTTTTGCTGTGAGTCAACCGACTGAAATGAGCAAACAATTTTATCCCAAAGCGGAACAAAAAATTTCAGAGCCGAAAAATCCCATGGATTCACCAATGAATAATATGTTTCGTTTGCTTAAATATCTGCGGAAATTTGAAAAACCCTCAGCAAAATTTCTAGTGCCAAATGTTGTCCATTATGTCTGGTTGAGCAGCGGCCGAGACTTAAAATTCCACGAAGTACTCGGTATACTGTCGGCACAAAAGTACCTCAATGCAGACGTTATCAAATTGCACTGTGATAAAGAACCGACCGGAAAATGGTGGTCATTGTACAAAAATAGGTTGAAAAGTCTGAAAATAGTGAATGTCGATCCGAATATTATAATAAATGGCATACAACCATGGGCTATACCAGTTCGATCCGATATTCTAAGAATGCGTATTCTCCAAAGAGAGGGAGGAATTTACTTGGATTTTGACGTCATTGTCATCCAATCATTTGACGATCTTCGAAAATATGAGTTTACACTTGGTCTTGAATATCATGGCAACCCTGGTCGACTTAACAACGGCATTATCATCGCAGCACCAAATGCGCGATTCTTAAAGATATGGTTTGAATCTTACAAGGATTTTACATCAAACGAATGGGATGAGCATTCCTGTGCTGGTCCGTATCTTCTAGCTCCGAAATATCCATCTCTGATACATGTCGATGAGAATCGTCTTAATTACCCGGGTGGCAATCTACTCCAATTGATTTATGTTCACATCTACAACTGGACCAACAACTATGCTATGCATTTGTGGTACAGGGCGTATTTGAACGGCAATCCGACTATAGTAGAGTTCACTCCAGAAAATATTAAAACTTTAAAGTCCACTTTCGGTCAACTTGCCCGTCGGACATTTTATGATTCGCCAGAATTAATTCTGGACACATAATGGAATGTATGGAATTTCTAAATTCAGTTCTCTCGCTTTTATTGCTTATATATGTCGACATTATCTGTCTCCGACGCTCGTTTCTTTCGATACGGTGAGGTCTCGGCCAGAGCTCTACTGTTGAAGAAAGCGCAGGACTTCCTTGTTACTTGATGACAATCTCTTCTTTATAAACCGGCTCATTGCATTCATCAAAAGTTTTTTTTTTACACATCCTTTCTTTAAACAATGTATCAAGTTATAAGTCACGATTTTTCAAAATAACACATGAATACACAAAGTGAACTGAGAATTACATTTCAACCGTAACCTAAATTTTATCAGCCCACTTTTGTAACAAAAATCGCCGCCGTTACTATCGTCATGATTTACTACTACTACTACTACTACTACTACTACTACTACTACTACTACTACTACTACTACTACTACTACTACTACTACTACTACTACTACTACTACTACTACTATTGTTGTTATTGTTATTGTTATTATTATTATTATTATTATTATTATTATTATTATTATTTGTACTCACTAGGAGTTCTCACATAGATCATCATCAGTGATTCTCACCAACAACAACCAGTGGTATTTCTTGGAGTCTGAGTGACAACAAACCTCCCCAGATTTCCAGTATTCTTCACCTCTTTTCGATAACGATGCGGTATCGCAACAGCCTCTTACCATTGATTTCTCGCTGGTAAAGACAATTGGTCTTCTCTAGGAATTGGGTGGCAATAAGCCTCCCCAAGGTCCCAGCATTATTATTATTATTGTTGTTATTATTATTATTATTATTATTATTATTATTATTATTATTATTATTATTATTATTATTATTATTATTATTATTATTATTATTATTATTATTATTATTATTTTCATTATAATGATTATTATTATTATTATTTTTATTATTATGATTATCATTATTATTTTTGTTATTATGATTATTATTATTTTTATTGTTATGATTATTATTATTATTTTTTTAATCATTATTATTATTATTATTTTTATTATTATGATTATTTTTATTATTATGATTATTATTATTATTATTATTATTATTATTATTATTATTATTATTATTATGATTATTATTATTATTAGTATTAGTATTATTGTTATTTTTGTTATTATTATTATTATTATTATTATTATTACGAGTGCACAGCCTTCATAAAAAATGACGGGGAAAAATATGCTTCGCTAGTGTTCTCACTAATATTCATATAAAATAACGGACACATTATGGAATATATGTCTAACGTGTTTGATCCTATGTTTTGCTGGGCCACATACGAAAGACTGTAATGCTCTTCAAATTGTTATGGGGCCGTTTTTTTCTGATAATTACGTATCCCGTCGCAATTATTGATCGATGCCACGTTATATAAAACTGACCATCAACATGTTATTGTTTTCTTCGGCTGGCTAATTCGCCTAGCATTTTGAGAAATACTTTCTTCCACAGGTTGGATCACAAATGATGACTAGAACACAAAGGTTTTTTCGTTGCTTATTTTTACCGTTTATATATGTCGACATCATCTGACTCCTACACTAATTTCCGTACAAACAGTGAGCTCACTGCCAGAGCCTAACTGCGGAGCACAGGACGTCCTTGTATTGGTGACAATCATTTCTCTCTAGTTTTTTGACCGTTCTTTTTGTATATATCAAAAGTATTTTTGGTCCCCCGATTTTATAAATCGGGGGACTTATGTTTTTTTATGAAGACTTATGTTTTGAGGCATGTCCGTCCGTCAGGATTTTTCTCCGCAACCATCCATTGCATTTCTCTGAAATTTTGCATGAAGTTGTAACTTTGGTCAGGTTAGAAAGTGACATTCTCCGATTTTTGAAAAAAACATCTTGTTAGCCCCCCCCCCTCCAGGGGCTCAAAAGGCCCCGAAATGGCAAAAATGACATTTTTTGTCCCATAACTTTTCATCCATCTATTCAATTTCTCTGAAACTTGGCCAAAATGTGGAGGCAATTGTTCCTAATAGAAAATAAGTATCGCTGACCTTGGAAAAAATCTGGTTAGCGCTCCCAGGGTGTCAAAAGCCCCCAAAATGGCAAAAAACCCTTTTCTCCGGTAACGTTTGATCCATCCATTCAATTTTTCTGAAACTTGGCCAAAATGTAGAGGCAATTGTTCTGGATATAAAATGAGCTTCTTTGACCTCAGAAAAATTCTGGTTCTCACCCCCAGGTGATCAAAGGGGGGTCAAAAATGCCCCAAATTGCCCAAATTTATTGCATTTTACACTCGCCACATCGAGTCACATACAAAGGGGGACTACGCATGCGCGGCTTGTTGTTTTTACTCATTTATTTTTAAACGACGAAACATAATGTTTATTTTTCAATTCAACTCATAACTCCCGATCTGTCAAAATAACATTTGAATTTCAAAAGCGTATTATATCGTCTACCCATCAGCGCTATCTCTTCGCCAGAAGATATTGACCTCCATCAAATGACTCAGCAAGCTTTGGAGAATCTGACATGTTTTATTAAACAGGATAACTTCAGTCCTACAAAATATAGCAGGGTATGTAAAATGATGTGTTTAAAACTTAATTAAAGTAATTTCATGACCGTAATTGATAACATTGATTAAATTAGTCAAATACTAGTAGAACAGTATATTTTCGCACGATTGGTTATATTTATTCGATTCGGCTTAAAAAGAAACTATTAAAAAAAATATTGTTGTTAGAACGTATGTTTATACGTTCTAACCAACAATATTTTCTACACAACAAGTAATAGATTGATATTTCAGATAGGAAAGCCAATGTTAGTCTGGGTTTTATCTCGAGAAGAAAATCAGAATGACATACTTACTTGGAAGAGTAATTCGTCGGGCCAAATCTGACTGGAATAGAATAAGAAGAATAGGATAACCAATCCTCACGAAATAAACGATGACTTCACAACTAAAGAGGTTTGCAGATTTATTTAAAAGACACCCAGGAATAAATAAAGGTTATAAAATGGGTTGATAGACAAAACGAAATAATCTAATCCTGAAGTTCATCGACTCGCCTACCGCAGGGCTGGTAGAGAGTGCAGGAATGTACGTCTTGCTCGTTTTGAAATACAGACTTGAACTGAAAAGTTATGTTGATCACGTGATCTGGTTTTAGTGCCAAGATGATTCATCGCACATGAATCTCATTAAACGCAGACGTGCTATACGCGCACGTGGTGAAGGGACGATGATTATATAATCTCCAAACCGAATCACATGTCACTGGCTGTCACGTAGATCAATACAAAATAGTTCACTCGTGTAACTGCTACATACCCCCTTGCTTATGATTTTAGCCGATAAAACAAGATAAACGTTATTGATAGTAGCAGCACAGGAGAATACAATTGGGAGGACAAGAAAATGCAAAGATAAATTATATGATTGATAACCTTGAACAAGAATGTCTTTGTTATGCTGCCAAAGGCAAAATGTCTCTTTTGCTAAAAAAACAGCAAAAGAAGCAAAAGAAGCAAAAGAAGCAAAAGAAGCAAAATAAGCAAAAAAAAGCAAAAGAAGCGAAATAAGCAAAATAAGCAAAAAAAGCAAAAGAAGTAAAAGAAGTAAAAGAAGCAAAAGAAGCAAAAAAAGCAAAAGAAGCAAAAGAAGCAAAAGAAGCAAAAAAAGCAAAAGAAGCAAAAGAAGCAAAATAAGCAAAATAAGCAAAATAAGCAAAAGAAGCAAAAGAAGCAAAAAAACAAACCTGTAATAATCTGAAGTGCAAAGAGAAAAATGTTAATTTGTTCAAAAGTGAAAAAAATGTTCTGTTATTGTAAAATGCAAATGATCATTTGCTGAAACGTTAAATAATTACAAATGTTTTCAAAATGGAACAGGGTTCAATCAAAACAAGAATTTTACACATGCAGGTGCACGTCTGTAGAAGTGGTAGTTAAATACTTCAAGAAATGTAAATGTTCAGATTCTCTTAAGCCGGCTGATCCAGAGCCATTGGACGGAAGTCAATATCTTCTGGCGAAACGATAGCGCTGATGGGTAGACAAGATAATGCGTCTGCAACAGAGTTCTGTGGACCGGATACATGCCATATGTCGCTGGAGAACTGAGAAATGAAATCCAGATGTCTTGATTTTTTAGGAGAATATTTGTCCGGCTTAGCACGTAGCGCAAACGTAAGTGGGTGATGATCACTATAAATGGCAAATTGCCGACCTTCCAACGCATGGCGAAAATGTTTAATAGCTAAGTAAATAGTCAACAGTTCACGTCCGAAAGTATAGTACCGATTTTCCGTAGGAATTAATCTTCGAGAAAAATATGAGAAAGGTTGAATCTGTTGTTGATGATGTTGCTGTAATACTGCGGCAACAGCTGCACTGGATGCATCAACGACTATAGAAAATTCAACATCAGGTATGAGAGGTGATAGCAATGATGTATCTGCAAGTCTTTTCTTCGCCTCCTGAAAGGCTTTAAGCTGACAGTTACCAAGTGAAATTGGTCCATCTCTCTTTTTTCTATTTTTCAATAGATCCGTCAAATGAGTGAGTATGTCAGCACAATCTGGAATGAAACGTCTGTAATAGTTCAAGAGTCCAAGAAAATGTCGCAATTGATGTAGTGAAGTTCAAAGATGTAGATCGATCAGAGCTTTGACTTATTTAGGAAGGGGTGAAATACCTTCCGATCTTATTACATGCCACAAGAAAACAAGACTTGTGGCACCAAAAGTACACTTAACACGGTCTATCTCCACATGATAACGCTGCAAACGTTCAAAACGAATGCGAAAGTGTTTTAAATGCACTTCCGGTAAGGTGCTAGCTATAAGAATGTCGCATATATAGTAATGAAGTGAATAGTAGAATGAGCAGGTTTGCTTATCTCAAAATTCAAATTCGTTAGGTCAGCTGTAGAAGCAATAAAAATACAGGGCTAATAAGCTGTTCAGAAGCTTTTCTACCGGATTATGACAGGTTAGTGCTAGAATCTGTCAGTCTTCATCTACGTAAGTCCACCATCAAGTAAAAGTATAAGTGGTGCAAGAAACAGCACCTAAGATGGGTTGGTAGGGACGTAAGCAATGATAAAGATCCACGTGAAATTTTTGCGTAGTTGCAAGTCCAAGGATCGTGCAACTTGACTACACGTGGCTACTGAAGAACGGTTACAATCTGAAGTTGAAATCAGTAGTCCGTGGGATTATACACTGTGGCAAGCGTGGAGCACAAGTGAGTGTATGTTGTTGTAGGCATAGAAGAGTAGAGGTAGATCTCTACTGTCGGCGAGGAGATAAATGCATGTGTATATGCACTGTTGCGATTAAATGCGTGTGATTAATGCATTGTAGCACGTAAGAAGTGTGTGTAAGCAGATATGCACTCTATGCCGTGGGCGGCGAAATGCACCTAAATCTGGAAAATAAATGAAAATATAGCGCCGTACTTCGAATATACGGCGAAAGGTTACGTGAATGGTAGACATCACGTGTCGAGATAAGATAAGAAGAAATTTGTCAAGCTAGTATTAGAAAAATACTGTATTAATCGCATTACGAAAATGGCGCGCGTAAAACTAGCACAAGGAGAATAAAAAATGGCTAAGTGGAAGATGGCGTACATATTTGGTAAAAATATGTGAAACAACGTTAATGCAAAACCATAATCCTTACAACATACGTCTACCTCATACAGGATGACTTAGAATTATAGTCATTTAAAAGCGATTAACTTGGGTGTTAGTAAGCTTTTAAAAGAAATCCTTCACGACGCGGAAGATGCATGTCACGTGTGATTATTTAAAAACGAGCGGGAAAGCAGCAAATAAGTTATTATCACCACAAATCTAAACATCGCGACAAATCTGAATTCAATCGCAATTTTAAAGCAATGGAAAATGTATTTTGTGACTAAGTAAACACGATTTAATCGCTATTCCCAAATTATTAATTTGTATGAATCAAAATGCTAACATGCTAGTAGTCTCCGACGAAAAATCCGAACGAATGCAATGAGACATGCAAGGAATAAAAAAACCCATGGAAAATGTACTTAACATAATGAATTTTTCCATAAATCCTAGATGTAAATGGAATGTTGTGTTTCTACTGGTAGTTTTAAAGTATTTAAACTGCCGAACGTGAAAAGAAATTCTGCGGACCGATCTGTAGTTCGCCATGAAAAAGAATAAAATGTATTTTTTAAAAAGGCTGTTGTTTTAAATCACGTCGGTATCGCCAATTTTATGTGAGAGAAGGACAGGAACTAAAAAAAGATAATGATAGTGTTGGGTATTGTGTTGGGTATGTATTGGGTATTGTATGTTTGTGTTACCTTTCATTACGACGTAATACATTTGAACAACACAGTGGGAGAAACACGAGAACAGAACAAAGATAATACATTGGGTTAAGTGAATGTAGACAAGACGAAATGATCTTATCCTGGAGTTCATCAACTCGCCTACCGCAGGGCTGCCAGAGAGCACAGGAATGTACGTCTTGTCTGTTTTAAATACAGCCTGGAACTGAAGAGTTATGTTGATCATGTGATCTGGTTTTAGCGCCAAGATGATTCATCGCACATGAATCTCGTTACACGCAGACTACTATACGCGCACGCGGTGAAAAGGCGATGATTACATAATCGCTAAACCGAATCACATGTCACTGGCTGTCACGTAGATCAATATAAAATAGTTCACTCATGTAACTGCTACAATATTATTGTAACTTTAAATAATTAACTATTCGTTGTGAAGTATTGTTGTTTTATTTATATATATTGAATAAAAATCAGTTTCAGTATAAATCGAATCGTGTTCCTTTCTTTTCTTTTTTAAAATGCAATTTAAAATATTTTCATTAGGTATGCGCAACTATTAGAAAACATCGTCGTATTATTTCTGCAATGTTATTATTTTTGGGGAAAATATTATCTAAACAATGCTTTATTAAATGATAATATCATTAATTCGAGAAATTAATTTTTCTTCGACTTATATTGATTTTATTAACACGGAACTTTTTCGTAATATATGAAAACTATATTTTAAAATATTTTTTTATTGTTAATATTTAGGATGCTTTATTTTCATTAAAAATACCATCATGGTTTTTTTTGTACTCTGTGATATAACTTTAGTAAAGGTGATGTTTTTTTGTTTACACGAAAGAATAGATTTGCACTAAGATTTTTAATAAAGTAATTTCGTGATCGTTAATAAATAAATGCTGAAAATTTCATTAAAATTGGTTGATTGTCTAGATTTGATGAATTTTTAAGTGAAGGAAGGGGCCAAAATGTTTTGATATTTTAGAGATCGGACATTCATTTTGCCCATAGTCTGACTGTTCGACAGATCTCGTTTGTCACTTTATAGCATGACGTCATTTTCAAGTGCACCGGCTTTGTTTATTAAGACGGCCACGACCAGGCCCTGCAAATTGATTATCTTTAAACTTAAACTTTTCAAGTTTTCTCATAAATAGTATTCTTTGTTAATTTCCTTTTAGTAAGACGAAAATATTGTAAGATGAACGAACTTTTGAATCGTCTACATAACTTTATCGATGCTGACAGCTTTGGTTTAATGCCTTATTAATGGGTATTGAAAAACAAATATGAATAGAAAAATGTTTACCAGTTCCTTAAACTTATTCTTTTAAACTGCTACCATCAATAAAACATAGGTCGATTTCATCGGCTATAAGCTTTCGCAGGGAGTAATATAGCAGTTATATTTTGATGGGCTATTTTCTTTCGATGTAAGCTTATGTCCCTATGCGGAGTGATCGATCTATTATACAATGAAAACACTTTGCGTGTGATGTACTTCCGTTGAACTACTTACACAGTTCTTTCCGCTTGCTGAGCAGTTGGATTGAAAGCGTAAACCCAAGCGGACGTGCGGCGCGCCCGTTCCAACCTACGGGCACTATCGAACCTTTTTAAAACCTTTCACGTCAAATCTTTTCATAATTTCTTTCTTTTGCAGGTGGGCGAAGGTATGAAATAATGTTGACAAAATGTTAGAATAAAACTTTGTCATTAATTTACCATTTGACAAAATATCTTATTTCTACAAATGTTTTATTTTAAGGGGGCTGATTTTTCAATTTTTGTAAACATATAAAAGAAATCGGATTAAAAAAGCACATTTTATTTATTTAAATCGAATTTTTCGTCAAAAAGATAAGATATAGACTAACATTGGATTTCTAGGGATTATCACAACGTCAGACTGCATCAGAAACTCTTGGGTAAGAGGCTCGTTCCTATCCCACCAAACCACGCTAAAATTAATATTACCAGCCAATTCTACATATTTTATGTCTACCCTATTTTTTTAACCCTATCTACTACTCCAAATCCTAATGGTCTTGAAAGCAGAAAGCCAGCTACCAACCTGCAACTACAATGGACAGTCCTGTGTCGTTGATTGTGATCTGCGTTGGCCAAACACTTGCTGCCGATTGCAGATCGATTTCCAATTTCAGATTGCTACATTATCGATCTTTGACAACATCCGGCAATTTTTTCCAATTTATCTAATTTTACTTTTGCATTCCTTCCCCACGAGGGCAGAGTTATCCAAAAGGTTGGTTTTTAATGTGGAGAAAGAAAAATCCAGTTTCCCAAAAAGGGCAATATGGTTTAGGACAAATAATAAAAAATTCTCAGTCTAGAAGGATTTCTTTTGGAAAGCTGAAAATGCAGATAATTGTTAAGCTCTGCTGTAATTTTGGATACATTGGTTTTGTGCTCTTTCTTCACAATCCTTACAAGGACTCTACGATCTCTTTCAGAGAGCTTTGGCTTTCTTTCTAGAATTTTGTTTAGAGGAGGATGTTTTCCATTCTCTTTCATAGGCTGTAATCATCTTCGAGACAGTTCCTCTCGATACGACCACCATCTCAGCCACTTCCGTCACAGTAGCACCTGCCATACGGGCACCAACAATCTGCCCTCTTGAGAAATCTGATAGATATGTCATTTAAATTTTTCTTACTAATATGCATTATCTGAAATAAATAATCAATTAATCCAGGACAAAAATAACTATAAATAAAAAATGAAACCAACATTTTAGTAACTGTTTTCAATTTTTATAGGTGTTTTAAAATTGATGTAAAATTCACATTATTTTGTCCAACCCCTGTATATATCTAAGAGTATCACAATTATTTTTTGTAGACAAGCTAAGACAATTGCGATCATTTTTACAGCCTCGCTTTGCCCTTTTAGAGACGAACAATGATCGTTTCCCTTGTGTAACATTTTCGATTTTTAATATGCAATCCAGGGTAAGATAATGGGATCTCTTTTTCATAGTGTCGCATTTTCAGCACCAAAATTATAGTTCCAACAATACTTTTATATTAGAACTTTTGTTGTAAATATACAGATACACATATGCTTTAATTGGTATAGATGCCTCTTTTTGTAACATTTAAAAGGTAGATTTCATTTCTCGTTTTTGTCGTAAAAAGCTGCGACAGCGTTTACTAAATTGCATTTCACATGAAACGAAAATTCCTATATCTAATTACATTTGTGTGTCACAAACAAACACTTTTTTGTCTGTGCAAGCACGGCGCACCTTTCGTCTTGCTTGACTGATTAACAAACTTTTTTATTTATAGATATTTTTTAAAAAAAATTATGTTTTTCTCTTTGTGAACCACGGGACGTATAAATAATATATCATTGTTGGTAACCTAACTTTTCATTTTTCCTGTTTATCAAGTGAACACAAACACTTCCTGTAAAAATGATATTATGCACGGCATAGGTACTTTTATTTTTAGATATGTTCCCGCAATACGTGATATTCTTTTTGTCAAACATTGAAGTTGCTTTGATTTGGTTTGGTAGTTTTGTTTTACGGCATATCAACCCTTTTTGGGTTATTTAATGCCGAATCTGGTCATTATAGTAAAAGTTTTTATGCTTCAAGTTCTTTATATCTTCAAATGTTTAATCATCGTTTTTGGTTCGGTAGTTTTGTTTTACGGCACATCAACCCCTCCTGGGTCATTCAATGCCGAATCCGGTCATCATAGCAAAAGATTTATGCTTCAAGTTCTAAAAATAAAATAAAAAAGGGGAGGTAGAAAGGGAGAGGGGCTGTTGTTTTTGTTTTTGGTTTTGTAGAACATAATTAAGTTTTACAAAAAAAAAAAAACGTCAATGTAGGTGAATTTCGTCTCAGGGAGCCACAGGGCAGCCTGATCTGGTATCACCAGGAAGTTGCTTTGATAAATCTTTGTATTGTAAAACATACGTACATGTAACAGGGGGTTAATGTAGCAATTATATTATTACCATTTTCTTTTGTACTTTCGTGTTCTCACTCGCGGAGCGATTGACGCGTTGTTCGGTCAGAACACTTTCGTTCAAATCTTTCCCCCGTGATTTATAAACAGTCAGACTTTGTGCGACGTGTTTACAAGACGCCATATTCCTTCCTCTCCTCTCGCCATGACTTGGGCCAGAGGCGAAATAAAATACCTGACCTCAATTTTACTTCTATAGTTCATGCATATCTACTGGCTGAAACATGTATAGGTAAAGAAAACCTGTTTTCATAACTCTTTTAGGAAAATGTTTTTTTTTGTGTGTGTTGATGAAACTGTATAAATAAAAGTGATTTTAATTGTAGAAGTTTTGTCCTTATAACGAAACTATGGTGACTCGTTTTTTCTTTATGCCCAGCAAGGCCAGAAGAACGGATATCTATTCAACAACCCTTAACCACTACAAAATGGCTACCCCGACATCTTCTCTTTCACTACACCTGAATGGTGTGTTGATTATAGTCAGGACATGGGTTTAAAATCTGGTCGGATTGACTGAGGAGATTTGTGGTTATTTTTACTTTTACATACGATTTGCTTTCATCTGTAACGTTTACGTTTGAAATAAAATTTTAATCGTGAAACGTGAATTTTAAGAATACTAATAATTTAATTGGAAACTTTAACCTTCAATGTAATGTGCTCCAACGAACTTGCTTCACTTGTGCCCCTTAAACCTAAATACTCCCGAGCAACTCGACAATAAGCAAAATCGCACCTCTTCACTGTAGAAAAGCTTTGTACTCTAATAGCCCCGTTCTTTGAATTGCTTGCCTTTGGAATTCTCTCCATGCTCCCTGTTTCCCTCAACTGTACCAACATGCAGAACTTTAAATGTAATGTGAACAAATATCTTGCTGCCCAACTCCCCACTTAGGATGTCCCTATAAATCTTGCCCCTAATTCACAGTAGACCTTTACGTCTCAGCAGCAATGTGCTTTGTTTGGGGGTGAACGTAAGTAATAAAAGTTTAAAACAGAAGTGCATTGGATGGCTACAGAAATGCAATCGTGTTTTAATCATAGATCTCATCAGTGCATTCACTTGAATACTCTGTTGTTACCATGTGTATACACTAATCTTGAGTTTTTATTAAACAAGTTTACATTCGGGTATTAACCCTTGTTTAAATTCTAGTTACATAGCAAGTTTTCAACCGAAAGACGTGTACTTCTTACGACTGCACACGCCATTCGTATTCTACCTTCCTTCTGTGGATTCGCTGGAATCTGTAGTGTAGAGTGATACAAAAAAAAACATAAAATTAATGACAAGAAAATATGTATGAAAATATCTTCGGATCTTATTGATAACAAGTTGACAATTTTGAAAATAACAAAAAAAAATAAAAAAATAAAATAAAGTCCTATGGAGGGGAACGAGAAAGTTTTAGTATTTTGTTGAAATCTGAAAGAAAAACAAAGTCATGGCAGTAGCAGGAGTTTGCATTGTGCATATGTATTCAGCCAGAAATGACCTTCTTTCTGTACTCTTAACATTTACGTGTAGCGAGATAATAATAATAATAATAATAATAATAATAATAATAATAATAATAATAATAATAATAATAATAATGATAATCTCGCCACGTTCAAATTGGTTGCGATTAGCAACGAGTCGAGTTACTAAGGATAAAGTTATTCTTAGCAAGACTGTTAAACTGTTTTTGCTTTAGTTTGTAGGAAGTTCGAAAGTGATTAAGTACTTTTAGATCTCCACGCATTGATGCTTCTGTTACCGAATTGAGAAAATCAAAATCTTCATAGTTTCATAATTTTCGATCATATTTGTTGCGTGTGCAATAGGTACGGACAAAAAAAGCCGATTTCCATTGTGAAGAATGACTATCTTTAGAGTATTTCCCCTGAATCAATGAACAACCGGCAGCCATCTTGTTTGTATGAATCAGATTTACATAGTTGAAAGAATCTCAATCATGGCAATAGCAAAACGTATTTTCCATTTTGAAAAATGCTGAAAATTGTTTATGACGATGACCAGCGGTTGTAATGCGGAAGCGAAGTTCCAACAGGTTTATTTGCTTCAGTCTTGATCCCAAGAGATATCCCATTACCTTAGACAATTATAGGTGTTTAATGAAGAACCTTCTAGTTAAATAGTATAGTTTCACTTTTCTCATGTTCGGTTTCATAGTTATCATCAATAGGAGAACGGAATCAGAGCCAAAGATTAGTCTGTGTGCAGTAAGTGGAACTGGAACCGGTAATATGTCACTGATCAAATTGCGGATGAGATATCGGGGTATTGAAGCGTGGTTCGTGTCTTCCTTGGATGTTTATATAATAGAAGTAACAATCGTTATTGTTGTCTTTTAGTTCTCGCCACCATATTGGTACAACACATGACAAACAAGATCTTTGTTTTCCATTTTTCTCATTGACTCTAAGATGCGTTTATTTATTGACCTGCTCTTCTAACGGACATTTCAAGTAGAATTCATACTTTACTGTTTTTGCTATTTGTTTCTTTACGCTTTCTGCGGCGAAAAGTACACAAACATAGCGAACTCCAACCGGGTCATTTTGGCGTTCAATCTCTCTCAAAGTTGTTGTGAATTATCCAAAATAACAGCTGAGGATAAGTACAATTCTATGATATAAGACAAAAGTAGAACAACTACATATAGCTAATACAATCACGCGAAGTAATATTAGCGACACATCTATGGGTTATAAGCATGCTGATTCTCGAAGATAAGATCTGATACAGTTTAACTATTGCCACATTTAGATTCTGCACACTTGATTACCATAGAATCAGATTAAAGTATACTAGAACCATGAAATGCGCATTTTTTGTGAACCAGTGTATTCTACCTTATTTGGTCCCCCGATTTTATAAATCGGGGGATTTATGTTTTGAGGCATGTCCGTCCGTCCGTCCGTCCGGATTTATCTTCGCAACCATCCATTGAATTTTTCTGAAATTTTGCATGAAGTTGTAACTTTGGTCAGGTACGAAAGTGACATTCTCTGATTTTTGAAAAAAATCTGGTTAGCCCCCCAGCGGGTCAAAAGGCCCCGAAATGGCAAAAAATGACATTTTTTGTCCCATAACTTTTCATCCATCCATTCAATTTCTCTGAAACTTGGCCAAAATGTGGAGGAAATTGTTCCTAATAGAAAATAAGTATCGTTGACCTTGGAAAAAATCTGGTTCGCGCTCCCAGGGGGTCAAAACCCCCCAAAATGGCAAAATTGCCCTTTTCTCCCATAACGTTCGATCCATCCATTCAATTATTCTGAAACTTGGCCAAAATGTAGAGGCAATTGTTATGAATATAAAATGAGTATCCCTGACCTCAGAAAAATTCTGGTTCGCACCCCCAGGAGGTCAAAGGGGGTCAAAAATGCCCCAAATTGCCCAAATTTATTGCATTTTACACTCGCCACATCGAGTCACATACAAAGGGGGACCACGCACGCGCGGCTTGTACATTTAAAAATATACTCCAGTTGCTACACGAATATAAGACACGCGTTCAAAGCAATTTCTGTATTTGATATTGGTGCAAAATTTTAAATCTACGAGAAAGGTGGCCCATAATTTCAACGAATCTGAGTAAAATTAATTTATCTTCAATGGCTATGTGTATTTTCTCTATTTCTTGAATTCGCAATATCTGTTGGCTTATATTTTGCGAATTCGCAGATCTCTTTCGAAAGTCAAGTCTTCCAATTTTCTTGGATATGTTATCGTCACGGATATCTTCATCATGGCATTGCATAAAGAGGTCGGTGATTTCCACCACCCTTTGCTCTCTTGTTCTTGAACAGTTTTTACCTAGCATCGGCTGCGAAATATCATATCTACTTTCTAACAAAATCAGATTCCATCAATGGCAAAATTGATCCTATCGGCGACGCCATATTGTTATGAAATTATCTCGCCGCACATAGAAGTCGTCAATTATAGCAACATCTTAGTCATGTGCTAATGTGATACGCTATTTTGAATATGAATATGGTTTTGTGATCAATTTAATATATAAAAAGAAACCAGTCTGATTGTTGGAGTTTGTCATCGATAGGTTTGAATTTGACAAAACGACATTTGATTATAAATAGCTAATTCTACTTCTTTGTCATTCTGCTACATGCTCATTACATGTTTTTCGCTTCACAAATACTTTATCTGGCTATTTTTCAGATGGGTGCTATCTTTGTAATAAGCAGCAAATTTAAATTTAAATGGACGCCATATTTGTAATCAGCAGCAAATTTTACTTTAAATAAACGCCATCTTTGTAATAAGCAGCAAATTTAAATTTAAATGGACGCCATATTTGTAATCAGCAGCAAATTTTACTTTAAATAAACGCCATCTTTGTAATAAGCAGCAAATTTAAATTTAAATGGACGCCATATTTGTAATCAGCAGCAAATTTTACTTTAAATAAACGCCATATTTGTAATAAGCAGCAAATTTAAATTTAAATGGACGCCATATTTGTAATCAGCAGCAAATTTTACTTTAAATAAACGTCATCTTTGTAATAAACAGCAAATTTAAATTTAAATGGACGCCATATTTGTAATCAGCAGCAAATTTTACTTTAAATAAACGCCATCTTTGTAATAAGCAGCAAATTTAAATTTAAATGGACGCCATATTTGTAATCAGCAGCAAATTTTACTTTAAATAAACGCCATCTTTGTAATAAGCAGCAAATTTAAATTTAAATGGACGCCATATTTGTAATCAGCAGCAAATTTTACTATAAATAAACGCCATCTTTGTAATAAGCAGCAAATTTAAATTTAAATGGACGCCATATTTGTAATCAGCAGCAAATTGAAATTTAAATAGACGGCATATTAGTAATCAGCAGCACATTTATCTACTAATAGTAAATTTATAAACATTTTTTTCAATTGTTGCAGCTATGTAAGATAATATTATTGTTTTTATTTATATAGAAAAATGGAATTAATCAGGAATTCTCTGGAATCTTTGAAATTTATATGTCGCACATTTTCATTAAAAGTGCACATCAAACATTAACCGTTCTTCTATATTTCACCGTCTTTAAACGTTTCAAATATAGACGATCCCGTCTTCGTTATTTTTCTGTGTTTTCCAAAGCTTCTGATTTTCAACTCTTAATTCGCCCTCAAGGTAAGTTGAAACATTATACAGAATGTTCTTCGTTAATTTCAAATAATAACTCTTAATTGCCATTGTTTCGTTCAAGGCAAATGTATTTCCATTTCTTCTATTGCGACATCATATCAAATGAAAACAGTTATTTATTGAATTTATAAATACAGCTTTTGAAACTGTAATCAGCAGTGCTAGAATTTGGAAATTAACACCTCTCAGAAATATAGAAAAACTTTTACAGAAATATTGATTTTAAATTAGGATCTAAATACAGCGTTGTTACTGACAATTGAACATGAATGTCATTATCGATTTTACTTTTTATCTATTTTATTTTTGAATATTAAAAAATATTATACACCAACCTAACGTAAGTGCATATCTTAATTTTTTTAATATGTGTAAAAGTGTCGACTAAGTAATAATAAAATATATATGAGAAAAAGTGAATTTAAAGAAATATGAACTTATGTCAGTTTAGTTGTATAATATTTTTTAATATTCAAAACTAAGATAAATAAATAAAGGGTAGAGTTTAGCACTTTAACCTGACGATTCTCTACAGGGATGAAACGCGGACACCTCTGTGTAGCTTACGTGCCATAAATATAGTGTAATAACTTACTATATATATATATATATATATATATATATATATATATATATATATATATATATATATATATATATATATATATATATAGTGTGTCACTATACAAATTGGTTATAAACGAAATGATGGATACTATAAAGAATTTAATACATTTTCTGAAATACACTAAATATTAATATTATTAATACACCATCAATAAAATAGAAGTTAACAACCCCCACCCGGAGACTAAACCTATACCCTCAAATGAAAATAACAGATAGCATCCATCATTTCGTTTATAACCAATTTTTGTTTTCAACACTACTGGTTATAAACGGGACATATCAACGAAACATCGTTTTTTAATATACGGCTTTCCTCCCATTAACACCCAGAAAATACGAAAACACCAATTCAATAAACAAAAATAGACAAACACGTTAAGTCCATAAAAATATTATTGCATCATTTTTTTCAACACTATATCGAACAATTAATCCGATACATAAATTTATTCCCAAAAACGACAACAAAAAAGCACCCTAATTTCACAAACCCAAACGGCAAACTTCATAGCCGCCCCTTTCGTATTTTTTCAGACTAGGTAAAACAATAACATTACAAATCCACAAAAGAACATATAAATAAATAAATAAATAAAACTTGCTAGGGAATAACATGAAGGCTTTTCAAACATGAACTAACATCGAACTCTCTTAAGTCTCAGTTAATCACTATCCCACACCGGATTTTTTCGGGGCCCCCTCAGAGATACACCGTTTTCTGTCATTGTTGACGACATTCCCGATCGGGCCGTGACTACAATCGTTTCAGCTTGCCGATGATTCCACTGAGCACAGAGATGTACTAAAGATGTCTAAATCTGCCCTTTTGGATGAAACCGTGGTACATTGCTGAAATATGTAATATACAGTATCTAAATAAATTATATATATATATATATATATATATATATATATATATATATATATATATATATATATATATATATCAATGAGTATTTATCCGTCCCGTCACACAAAATTTAGCGAGTAAAAACCTGCCGGACGAAACCATTTCAAGTGTTGAAGGGAAAGGAGAAAGCAAATAGCTAGTCCGACAATCTCTATCGTCTAAAATCAATTCAGATAGAAACCATCACTCTATTTCTATAATAAGACCTTTTCTTTCTTTTTTTTCCTTTTCTTTCTTTCTATACCGATTTTTTCATTTAAAAACTTTTCAGTTTCAGACGCTTCTTTCTCTCTCTCTCTCTTTCTTTCCTCCTTTCTTTCTTTCTTATTTACTTCATCGACTGAAACGTTATTTTGTATGAATATTAGTGTAAACACTAGCGGAACATAATTTTTCCGTCATTTATTATGAAGGCTGTACACGCGTTATAATAATAACAATAATAATAATAATAATAATAATAATAATAATAATAATAATAATAATAATAATAATAATAATAATAACGAATTAACTAATAACTAGTAGTAAGTCATGATGATGGTGATGGGGGATGATTTTTGTTACAAAGTGGACTGATAACATATAGGGTTCGGATTGGAATGTAATTCTCAATTCGCTTTTGGTATTCAGGTGTTATTTTGACAGATCTTGAGTCATAAGTTGAATTGAAAAATAAACAATTGTGATTTGTTGTTTAAAGAAAGAATAAAAGCAAGAGAAATGAATTTAGAAATTCCATACATTATACAACAACAACAATAATAATAATAATAATAATAATAATAATAATAATAATAATAATAATAATAATAATAATAATAATAATAACAACTGGAAATCTGGGGAGATTTGTTGTCACTCAGACTCCAGGAAATACCACTGGTTGTTGTCGGTGAGCAATCACTGATGATGATCTGTACGATAACTCCTATTGAGTACAAATGATAATAATAATAATGATAATAATAATAATGATAATAATAATAACAATAATAATAATAATAATAATAATAATAATAATAACAACAACAACAACAACAATAATAATAATAATAATAATAACAATAATAATAATGATAATAATAACAATAATAATAATAATAATAATAATAACAATAATAATAATAATAATAATAATAATAATAACAACAACAACACTGATCATAATAATAATAATAATAATAATAATAATAATAATAATAATAATAGTACTAAATCATGACGATAGTAACGGCGGCGATTTTTGTTACAAAAGTGGGCTGATAAAATTTAGGTTACGGTTGGAATGTTCTTCTCAGTTCACTTTGTGTATTCATGTGTTATTTTGAAAAATCGTGACTTATAACTTGATACATTATTTAAAGAAAGGATGTGTAAAAAAAACTTTTGATGAATGCAATGAGCCGGTTTATAAAGAAGAGATCGTCATCAAGTAACAAGGAAGTCCTGCGCTTTCCTCCACAGTAGAGCTCTGGCCGAGACCTCACCGTATCTAAAGAAACGAGCGTCGGAGACAGATAATGTCGACATATATAAGCAATAAATGCAAGAGGAATGAATTTAGAAATTCCATACATTCCATTATGTGCCCAGAATTAATTCTGGCGAATCATAAAATGTCCGACGGGCAAGTTGACCGAAAGTGGACTTTAAAGTTTTAATATTTTCTGGAGTGAACTCTACTATAGTCGGATTGCCGTTCAAATACGCCCTGTACCACAAATGCATAGCATAGTTGTTGGTCCAGTTGTAGATGTGAACATAAATCAATTGGAGTAGATTGCCACCCGGGTAATTAAGACGATTCTCATCGACATGTATCAGAGATGGATATTTCGGAGCTAGGAGATACGGAGCCGCACAGGAATGCTCATCCCATTCGTTTGATGTAAAATCCTTATAAGATTCAAACCATATCTTTAAGAATCGCGCATGTGGTGCTGCGATGATAATGCCGTTGTTAAGTCGACCAGGGTTGCCATTATATTCAAGACCAAGTGTAAACTCATATTTTCGAAGATCGTCAAATGATTGGATGACAATGACGTCAAAATCTAAGTAAATTCCTCCCTCTCTTTGGAGAATACGCATTCTTAGAATATCGGATCTAACTGGGATAGCCCATGGTTGTACACCATTTATTATAATATTCGGATCGACAATCACTATTTTCAGACTTTTTAACCTGTTCTTGTACAATGACCACCATTTTCCTGTCGGTTCTTTATCACAGTGCAATTTGATAACGTCTGGGTTCAAAAACTTTTGTGCCGACAGTATACCGAGTACTTCGTGGAATTTCAAGTCCTGACCGCTGCTCAACCAGACATAATGGACAACGTTTGGCACTACAATATTGGTCTGTTTGTTCCTGGATCCCCGTTGATCTGCAAGCAAAAGAAGCATATTATCCATCGGTGAATCCGTGAGATTTTTCGGCTTTGGAATTTCTTGTTTTGCTTTCGGATAGGATGTTGTGCTGACCAGATTCCGTTTACCCATGGAAACAATTTCTTCATTTCTGTTTTTCGTTCGGTTGTGTGTGCTCAAAACTGAAATCTGCTTTTCCTTTTCGACGCCATCTTGAAACGTTGTGTGCAAGAATGAAAACTGAAATGGGTGTATGTTGATATTTGGTTGATAGACAACCTTTATTATCATAAGACAACATCCAAATGTTAGCAGAGAGTAGGAAATCAGTCTACAGCGTCGCATTTTTCTGGAATCTTATTTTGGTCAGAATTTCAGGTACATACCAAGACATTTGCGAGGATTTCTCTGAAAGCAAAAGAAGTAGAAAACAACATTAACATAATATAACGATGTTTGAATTTTTATCTTCAAAATAAATCATGCCCAACAGAAATTGTATGGTTTTAAATTTCGAAAATAAGAGGGTGTATGCATCGACGGATTTTGTGTTCGGAGGTTTAGGTCAGCGGCACTCAATGTGGGTCACATATTTATCCTATGTTTCTTCATGATTCATCTTGGAGAAACGGCAAATAATATCGCCGAGCTGACGTGGCAGATGACCTACACCCTGGAAAGACTGAGGTAAAAAATAATGGACAATATTGATTTTATATCGCGCAGATTTTAACTATTCCCCCTGCAGTGGCCTACTCGGATCTGCAACTTATATAATTAAGAGGTTATAGTAAACAGTTAAAGTTATAAAATGTAACTACTACTACTACTACTACTACTACTACTACTACTACTACTACTACTACTACTACTACTACTACTAATAATAATAATAATGATGATGATGAGGATGATCAATTTTCAATTAGTCGTGCGACAACTACTCCATACAATGCACGATCTAATGGCGAGGCAGAACCCTTCATAGATACGTTTAACTGAGCGTTAAGAGAATCAGATGGAGGTTTAACTGAAGATAGAAGGTTACAAAAATGTCTCAGATTGCTACAAACCGAATCAAACTTCAGGCATGTCATCAGGCATAATAACTTTTTTGTTTTGGTGGCGGTTAACTTAAACCATAATATTAAACTAAAGGGTAGAACATTGACTGATATAAAACAGATTACAAATTGAATATGTAATGTTTTTATAAAAAATATTTATATGAACTTGATTTTCTTATGTTTAAATAAATGTTTTTGTTTTGAATCATCGTATGGCTTTTGACGCAAGAATTCTTTTTGATAATGTTACATTATGAAAGAAACCATGTCGAATAATTCAACTAGTATGAATTGTGACAGTAGTCGAGCTTAGTATAGCTAAGTGCAAGTTAGGCTGACATAGACTTTTGGAAATGAATCTATTCCCACGAGTAATTAATCAGATAGGATGACCCCTCGGGTCAAATTACAAAGTAAGAGGGTAAAAAGATTGAAGACAAAGGGACATGTATGGAGATGACGATGACCTAATTTTCTAATCATTGACAAAGAAACGAAAGTTTCAAACAGTTATTCCATGGAACTCGATAAGAATTGCCTCAGATCTTCCTCCAAGATGTCTGTTCGTCGAGTCCTGCATTTGTTCTCTAGAATAATAAGTAATCTATCCTAGACTTCTGCAGGGTGTGAAACGGACAGTAGCATAGATAAGTGGTTTTAAACACACCGTAACAATAAGTTGTTGACTGTTGGATTATTAGTTTTTATGTAGAAGGCTTCAATCATTTTTAATCTTTTAATGTTGGTATCGTGGTGTATTATTTTAGTACTGTTTACTAGGATGTGTCTACATTGAACAGGGGTCTGTCATGCTTTTAATCGTTGGCAAATGGAGATAGTGCTGGAAAGATGTAAGGTGAGTCTTTGGGAAAGTGTTGTGGTAGTGAAACCGATGTAACAATTAGTTTTATTATTATTATTATTATTATTATTATTATTATTATTATTATTATTATTATTATTATTATTATTATTATTATTATTGTCGGAAATACATTCTCCCATAGTGGATTGGAACTGATATATTGGTTATTCCTAATGTGTTTTCGTCTGAGAAGTGTTATTTTTAACTACGTAGTTTGATGTTTTCATTTAAAAAAAATAATAAATGATGAATCTGATTTTATTATTAGAGTTGATGGGGGATATGTAGCGATGTATTATATTTTAAGAGCGTTTTCATCCAATTTTAATTTCGGATGCACAGAATAAATTTATGTAGTGGGAATTATTTAGCTGATAATTATTAGTATTGTTTTAGTTTCTAATGATTAATTTTATTTGTTCGTCTTCAATATAATTGGAAAATTGATTATTAATTAGGACTTGCTTAATGTTTTTTTAATTCATTAAATATTTTTCTGGTTGAAGAGATTAGCTTTGCATGGTTGAATAGCTTTTTAAGCATTGCAATTTTATATTGATATGAACATTCACTTCTATAACTTAAAATGTATGTATTAATAGAGAAAGTTTTTTTTATAAGGATAGGTGATGAATGCGTCATTGTTGGAGTCATTGATAACATCTAAAAACGGAATTTTATTATTAACGTTAAGCGTAAGTGAATGTAAATACGGATTTATTTAAAAAAATGTATTTTAGCCTTACGATTCCTTACGGGGATGAACCGCGGAAGCCTCTGTTTAGCTTAATTGCCATAAATATATTTTCATAACTTACTACCTAGCTCTATTCACATATTGAACACTGTTGCAGTAAATACTGAAAACCGATACATATATCATATCACGTTAAAAAAAAAATGTTGAACTTCCAATTTCATATATATATATATATATATATATATATATATATATATATATATATATATATATATATATATATATATATATATATATATATATATGAAATGAAAAAAGAAAAAGCAAAAGATGTTTTTTTTATGTATTCATCAACGTTTCGTCTTTATTTGTAAGACTTCCTCAGGATGATATTTTAAAGAAAAAATGTCATGCAAGTACATAGAAATATTGGGTTGACATGATGAGTTAATGAGAAGAAGTAGTAGCCACTACTGGGAGTGCAAGACCAAAGTCCGGACTGAGAGAAGTCGGTGGCAGGGAGTGAAATGAATGTGGATGGCTGTGAGTGAAAAAGGGGAGGGGTGGGAGTGTTAGTGAATTTGTCTCAGGGTGGGAGAGAGGGGAGGGGGGTGCTGAGGTTTTTGTTGTTGTGAGGTGTACCATGGATTTTGAGGGGCTGGTGAAAGAGGAGGGGAGGGGGAAGCTCTGTGTCTTTGGTGTTTTAGAAAAAGATTTAGAGAAATGAAGATGATTTGAAAGTGGGCAGGGTGGGTGGGTAAGAGTGTGAAAGAAGTAGTCTAAAGGGTGAGATGGGTGAGGGGGAGGGAGAGAGGGGAGATTTTGTTGTGGTAAAGTGTGAAATTTTTGGAGGGTAGGAGTATTGACCAGCTGGCTATGTCAGGAATGTGTGAATATAAGTAAGTTAGAAGGAAAGTGTTAAAATGTGTTGAGAATATGACAATGAGGGGAAGGAAAATGAAAAAGAAAGAGAAGGAGAAAAGTGATATTAATTTTGGTGAGAAATAGGTGAAATGTAGTTTTGTGCAGGCAGTGTTGATGGTTTGAAATTAAATTGAGGGCAAAAGGGGTTTAAATATCTAAATATTTGTGAGGGTATCTAGATTGTGTTCAATGGTGAGGCTGTTATTTGTGGTTAAGTGGTTTGGATTCGTTGTGAATGAAAATGTATTTGGGGAGGGGTTTGTGCGTGAGTGTGTATGCGGGGACTTGTATATAAGTACAATTGAGAGCGAAGAGAAGAAAGGTTAGCCATGATCTAGGTTCAGTTTTTGTTCGGTCAGGATAATTTTTCTTATTAAGGACGATGGATTGTAGAAGCCATTTCGTTGTCTGATAGTGTTGGAGGCTGTGATTAGTGCAGTTTCCAGTAGTCTTCGTCGAGCTTTGTTGTGAATGTATTTGGTGATTTTTGCCTGTTCAAATTTGAAAGCATTATCGTGCTCTAATACATGGGAGAAAAGTGCACTGAGAGAGTTATTGTTTTTTATGTCTCTGTTTTTCAATTCACGTCGTGTTTCTCCCATGTAAATTTGATGGCAGTTGTTGCATGGGACAGTATATATGCCGGCATGGGATGTAGTTTTGTAAAAAAATGTCTTGCTGTGTTTAATGTTTGTTTTATAGTTTGTGATGTGGTTTGTATTGTTGGAATGCCTAGTTTGTTAAGTGTGTTGCATATGGATGTGTTATTGGAATGCGTGAGTAAGAGAAGGGGTCTGTCTATGAGAAAGGTGTTTGGGGTTTGATTTTTTTTGTGTGTTATTTTTAGAGAATATTGAAAGGCTTTCTTCTTGGCATTTAATATAAAATGTGTTGGGTATTGAAGTGTTTTTAAGGAATTAATGATGTGTTTTATTTCTTCATCTATGTATTGAGGACTGCAGATTCTAAGAGCGCGTAGGAAGATTTAATATGTATTATTTGGATTGTTCGAACTACTGTTCTCATCTAGAATGTTATTTTTACAACGTTTCGGCCGATGTAACCTCTGACCTTCTTCAGCTGTATCTTGACAATGGCTCTTATTAGTGAATGGTAAAGAGAATGATTTTGTTCTTATTTTTAACAAACCATAGTCGTTCGAATTCAAAATATGTGATGTCTTTATGAAACGGAAAGAGTTTTTTTTAACATAGTTCACTCCAGACAAGGCAGGCCGCCACTGTAGACGTAAGGGGCTACCGAGAAGAAAGAAAAGGGAGAAGGTTGGGGGGGGGGGGTCAACCTAAATTGGGATCTGCAGCGAGATGTCTGTTTACATTAGTTTTAAATTTCTGCATGTCAGTACAGTCGGGGAAACAGGGGACAGGGACGGAGTTCCAGAGGCCAGCAACACGAGGAAAGAAGCTATTTGAGTAGAAAGCTCTCCGGCATCTGGGGACCTCTTTTTTTTATTTGCGTAAGAAACAATACAGTTTATGTAACCAGAATATAAATAATTATGGATGCACAAATATAAATCTGTTAAATAAAAACGCATAATTAATACGTGGGTGGTGATTAGCGTATACAGATGTTAACATATTCAAGTGAATACACTGAGGAGATCTTTGATTGAAATGCGATTGCATTTGTGTAGTCATTCAACATACTCTTTTATTATTATTATTATTGTTATTATTATTATTATCGATATAATATGGGTTTTCAGATTTTCAACGAAATAAGAAAGACTATTCTTACGATGTACGCTAAGCGATTGACGAGCTATTCTGAACCTGACCGTGAACGATCAGATCAAATGCTATAAAAACTTAAATAAGACAGACCAAATAAAATGCTGCTACAACGTAAATGGGAAGGCACAAATAAAACGTGACAGAACAAATAAAATACTGCTACAACGTAAATGGGAAGGCACAAATAAAACGTGACAGAACAAATAAAATGCTGCTACAACGTAAATGGGAAGGCACAAATAAAACGTGACAGAACAAATAAAATGCTGCTACAACGTAAATGGGAAGGCACAAATAAAACGTGACAGAACAAATAAAATGCTGCTACAACGTAAATGGGAAGGCACAAATAAAACGTGACAGACCACATAAATGCTATGTCAAATTTAAGCATGACAAACCAAACAAAATTAACACTTAAACGTGACAGACTAAAAAAGGCTATTTTGAACATGAGAATGACAGACCAGATCAAATTCTATTCAAACTAAAATGTGATGGACTAGATAAAATGCTATTTAAACTTAAATGTGACAGACAAAATAGAATGCTATTTCATACTTAATCGTAACAGACCAACGAAAATGCTATTTAAAATGTAAACGTGACACAAAAAATAAAATTCTATTTCGAACTTAAGTGTGAAGCATCTTATAGAATGCTATTTCTAACTTAAGCATGACAGAACAAATAAAATGCTACTTCGAATGTGAGTGTGACAGAATTAATAAAATATTATTTCGAACGTGAGTGTGACAGAATTAATAAAATATTATTTCGAACGTGAGTGTGACAGAATTAATAAAATATTATTTCGAACGTGAGTGTGACAGAATTAATAAAATATTATTTCGAACGTGAGTGTGACAGAATTAATAAAATATTATTTCGAACGTGAGTGTGACAGAATTAATAAAACATTATTTCGAACGTGAGTGTGACAGAATTAATAAAATATTATTTCGAACGTGAGTGTGACAGAATTAATAAAATATTATTTCGAACGTGTGTGTGACAGAATTAATAAAATATTATTTCGAACGTGAGTGTGACAGAATTAATAAAATATTATTTCGAACGTGAGTGTGACAGAATTAATAAAATATTATTTCGAACGTGAGTGTGACAGAATTAATAAAATATTATTTCGAACGTGAGTGTGACAGAATTAATAAAATATTATTTCGAACGTGAGTGTGACAGAATAAATAAAATATTATTTCGAACTTAAACGTAACAAACCAAATAAAATGCTATTTTAAAATTTAGTGTAACGGACTAAACAAATATTTTTAGAACTTGAGCGTAATAGACTAAATGAAGTTTAACAAACCAAATATAATGCTATTTCATACTTAAGCGAAGCATATAATAAATGCACGCTATAACTTGAGTGTAACAGACCAAATAAAATGCTATATCCAACTTAAGTATGACAGACCAACAAAATGACATTTAGAACTTAACCCTAGCAGGCCAAATAAAAAGATAATTGGAACTTGAGCCTTACTACAAACAAAATACAATGCTATTTCAACTTAATTGTAACAGACCACATACAATGCTATTTCAACTTAATTGTAACAGACCACATAAAATGCTATTTCAACTTAATTGTAACAGACCACATAAAATGCTATTTCAACTTAATTGTAACAGACCACATACAATGCTATTTCAACTTAATTGTAACAGACCACATACAATGCTATTTCAACTTAATTGTAACAGACCACATAAAATGCTATTTCAACTTAATTGTAACAGACCACATAAAATGCTATTTCAACTTAATTGTAACAGACCACATAAAATGCTATTTCAACTTAATTGTAACAGACCACATACAATGCTATTTCAACTTAATTGTAACAGACCACATAAAATGCTATTTCAACTTAATTGTAACAGACCACATAAAATGCTATTTCAACTTAATTGTAACAGACCACATAAAATGCTATTTCAACTTAATTGTAACAGACCACATACAATGCTATTTCAACTTAATTGTAACAGACCACATAAAATGCTATTTCAACTTAATTGTAACAGACCACATACAATGCTATTTCAACTTAATTGTAACAGACCACATACAATGCTATTTCAACTTAATTGTAACAGACCACATACAATGCTATTTCAACTTAATTGTAACAGACCACATAAAATGCTATTTCAACTTAATTGTAACAGACCACATACAATGATATTTCAACTTAATTGTAACAGACCACATACAATGATATTTCAACTTAATTGTAACAGACCACATACAATGCTATTTCAACTTAATTGTAACAGACCACATAAAATGCTATTTCAAATTTAAGCGTGACAAACCTAATAAAATGCTACTTCAAACTTTAAAATGACAGACCAAATAAAATGCTATATCGAACTTAAGTATGACAGACCAAAAAATGACATTTAGAACTTAACCCTAGCAGGCCAAATAAAAAGATATTCTGAACTTGATCCTTACAGACAAAATATAATGCTATTTTGAACTTAATTGTTACAGACCACATTAATTTAAGCGTGACAAACATAATAAAATACTATTTCAAACTTTAAAATGACAGACCAAATAGAAACTTCAAAGTGACTCACCAAATAAAATGCTACTTTAAACTTAAACGTGGCATACCAAATAGAATGCTGTTTTGAACTTAAGTGTGACAGACCACAAAAATCCATTTCAAACGTAAGTATGAAAAAGCAAAAAAAAATGCTATTTCCAACTTAAGCGTGACAGACCAAATAAAATATCTCTACAAAGCCACCATCCACCCATGCATGGAGTATTGTTGCCACATCTGGGCTGGGGCATCATCCACTAGTCTCTCCCTCTTAGACAAGGTCCAAAAAAGAGTCGCCAACTTAATATGTCCTTCACTATCCACCAAGCTCCAGCCCCTGTCCCATCGCCGCAATGTTGCTTCCTTGTGCCTGTTTTACAAGTACTTTAATGGAATGTGCTCCGATGAGCTTGCTGCTCTGGTGCCCCCACGACGAAAATTCACTAGACCAACCCGACAATCTGCCAAATCACATCCATACACTGTTAAGGTCCCCAGATGCCGAAGAGCTTTCTACTCCAAAAGCTTCTTTCCTAGTGCCGCTGGACTCTGGAACTCCCTCACTACTCCCTGTTTTCCTGACGGTACTGACATGCAGACATTTAAAACTAATGTAAACAGACATCTTGCTGCGCAGCTCCGAAGTTAGGTTGACCCCCCCCCCCCAAAAAAAAACAACCTTTTTCTCAGTAGTCCCTTACGTCTACAGTGGCGACCTGCCTTGTTTGGGGGTGAAGTTTGTTAAAAAAATGTTATTTAAAAATTAAGCGTGACAGAACAAATAAAATGCAATTTTTAACTTAATATGACGGATGAAATAAAATGCTATTTCGAACTTTATTGTGACAAAACAAATAAAATGGCATTTCAAACTTAGGCATGACTGACCAAATAAAATTTCATTTCGAACTTGATTTTGACAGACCAAATAAAATGCTATTTCGAACTTAAGCGTGACAGACCATATAAAATGATATTTCAAACTTAAGCATGACAGACAAAATAACATGCTATTTTAAACTTAGGCATGACAGACCAAATGAAATTCTATTTCAAACTTAGGCGTGACAGACGAAATAAAATGTTATTTCAAACTTAGACGTGACAGATTTAATAAAATGTTATTTCGAACTTGATTGTGACAGAACAAATAAAATGCTATTTTAAACCTAAGCGTGACAGACCAAATAATATGTTATTCAAACTTAAACGAAAGAAAACTGCATTTTTCTTCAACAACTTTAAATATCTCCAGTAAATATCATCAACAGTTTACACGTATATTCATGTCTCTAATCGACACCATTGAATTTTACTGGGTATATTTTCCATTATAAAGTCTCAAAAAAACACTATCAATGCGATGACAAATCTTAAATAAGATGTCTGTAGCGGACGTGACATCATTTTAGCAAGAAATGCCTGTGTTCTCTTGATTAAAAAAGTAAAACAACAACAACACCCAAACAAAAAAATCAAGAAGTACGAAGGTTCTTAAAAATGATATGTCTACCTACCTTGGCAGCCCGAGTGCTTCACAAGCAGAAAAACCGACAAACATTTTTATCAAGAAAGAAGTTTGCGAATCAATCAAGCGGGGGGAAGGTGTGTCATGCGTAGGCTAAAACTATTTGCTTTATATTCGCTGTGACACACAAAGACAAACAAAGAGCATCCCTATTTTCTAAACCTGACTACGCGTTATTATTTCAACATTTAGTAGATTGCAGCTTTTTTTTATCACATAAACGAAAGAGAGTAAATTAAACTATTAAACCTGACAAATAATGATTTCGCAGACGACAAAAGTAAATAGACAACCCACGGAACATAAGGATCCGCGGCGCAACAGATATAAGTGCTAAGTATAATCAGTTGTTTTCAAAGTTGAAGGTTCGATCCTCAGTACGGGCGATACTAAGAATACAATTACGAATTACTTAAGACTTGTACCAGGTCATGGCTTGATAAACCAGTATTGTCCAGGCCGGTCTGTTGGGGGCTGTCTGGTCCTGTGCAGTTCTAGGAGGTGCACCCTCCCAGGCTTTGCCTCCCCTCTTTGGGGAGGAGTAAGTTTATTGCTTACTGTCTGAGGCGCCCCTACCGGGAATGCCGACGGGGCTGCCCAGGCAATATTTAAATGGCCAGAGTGCTCACATCTCGAGCGCTGGCTTATCTAATCCCACTTTCCCGACCTTGTGTCACATCTTACCTTGTGGGAGGTAGATAAATAAACCCAATCATGGCTGACAGAACGAGAACAAGCTACTTCAAATGGGTTAAATAAAGAGTTCGGTCCGAATGATCTAAATAATATCTTATTTATACATATTTACAGTTATTTTTTTATTTTTTATTTTTTTCAACATAGTTCATCCCAAACAAGGCAGGACGCCACTGTAGACGTAAGGGGCTACTGAGAAAAAAGAAGAGGGGAGAAGGTATGGGGGTCAACCTAAATTGGGATCTGCGCAGCGAGATGTCTGTTTACATTAGTTTTAAACTTCTGCATGTCTGTACTGTCGGGGAAACAGGGGGCAGGGAGTGAGTTCCAGAGGCCAGCAACACGGGGAAAGAAGCTATTTGAGTAGAAGGTTCTCCGACATCTGGGGACCTCCACAGTGAATGAATGAGATTTAGTTGATTGTCGAGTTAGTCTAGAGGGGGCACCAGAGTAGAATTTCGATATTTAATATTAATTGACGTTGTTTGTTCCAGATACCAAGATGACTATAATTTATCTCAGCCACCTATCTGGAAAACGCAGCTGTCAAACCTGACATTGTCATATGGAACAAGTGAGAGAGAGAGTGGCAACTTTGGTTGAGGTCAGTGCCCCTAATGATGGGGGCCTAAACAGAGCTGAAAGGGAGAAAATAACAAAATATCAGGGTCCAATGTATGATATGAAAAGAAACTGGAACCTCAAAGAGATCTCCATTATTCCAGTTATCATAGGAGCCACTGGACTCATGAAGAAGAACTTGAAAAATATTTAGAAAGTATACCTGGTGAACCAAGTGCAAGAGAAATCCAAAACAACTGCACTCAAGGAAACAGCCAGAAGCCTGAAAAGAGCTCTCGGTTGGAGTCTGTAAATAGCGAGTGATCGTATGGCATTTGGAAGAATGCCCCGTCCCCAGCAAATGAATGAAAAAAAAAAAAAGAAAAAAAAAAGAGGAACGGAACTGGATTGGGAGTAATTCTGAAGGTAGACTCGATCAGCGTCAAGACATTCCAAACCTCAGGATTCCACTTTGCATCGAGTTCTATTGACTAAAGACGGAAAAGATTCAATATCATCTGGCACAAAACCCTCTGACAGGAGCCTTTATTATTAATTAGTAGAATAGCCGTCTCATGAAGGGTATAAGTATAATACAATAAATATACAATTAGTTTTGAATTTAAATGTTTTTTTCTTTGAAAGTTATGGTACGGTTTCGGTGGCATCCCCTTAATGGTAAAGTTTACAAAAAGCAAAACAACAACAGCAAAAAAACAAAAAAAACTAATGTGCCCGTGTTACGCACTCTATTGCCGAGAATACATATTCCCTAATTCATAATGATGAGTTCCATAGTTTGGGATTTTACCAAACACATACATATTATTGACGCTCATGCGTGCGCACCGATCCTTTTAGAAATGTGTTAATAATATAACTCGAAATTTAATTTAGAGCAAATAATTTTTCTATCAAATTTTTTGTATCTAACTTATTTTAAAAGTTCTTTTGGGGATGGTGCTAGTTTGGGTAGGCGCATCCCCTAAATGGTAAAATTTATGAAGAAAATGCGCCCATGTACTTCACCGTGTTTCCGAGAATATATATTCCATAATTCATAATAATAAGTTTAATAGTTTAGGATTTTACCAAGCACATACATATTAGTGACGCTCACATGAACGCATTTAAAAAATGTATTACTTAATATAATTCAAAATTTGATGAAGAGCAATTCTTTTCTCTAATAAATCTTTTGTATCTAAATCATTTTAAAAGTTTTTTTTGAGTGAGAGTTCGAATTTGGTTGAGCGGACCCACTAAATGGTAAAGTTTAAAAATACATAATGTATCCATGTTACTCATCGTGTTGCCGAGAATATATATCCCAAAATTCATAATAATCGGTCCATTAGTTTAGGAGTTTGTCTTGTACAACGATATATATATAGAGAGGTAGAGGCGCTGACTGTCAGCTCGATAGTTGAGTTTCAATCCCGGCTTGAGGCACTAGCTGGTCTTACCGCATTGAGGAGCTGTGATACAGCGAAACAGTATGTATGTGGATGACTATATATATATATATATATATATATATATTATTTTATTGACACAAGTTTAATTATATAGAAGTGAAAGCTTCTGTTTATTTTTTATTCATTTTTTCCAATTGGCAGCCAAGCGATCTGATGTTATGTAACCTCATGTGGTTCTAAACCACCCAGCAACTAGGTAGTGTCCCAGCGGTTTATCGCAGACACAGAACAGCTCACTTCTGCTTATTCCCGTATGCACTTCAGTCTTACCGATCACTATTTGTTTGGGTCCGTTTCTTATTCCTGGCTTTGCAGTCGTCTCCACAGTAAGATTCTCTTAGATGCCAGTATTCTGGCAGTTGGGACCAAATAGCTAATCCCGGAAAGTAATTAGAAAAAGTTGGCTTCACAATCTGTTTCTGACAACTGACTACTCATTATTATATTTGGCCTTTTGGCTAAGATCAAAGTGTAGTATCTGTTCTGATGGATACTTCACCCCATAGACAGGTATTGTCTTGGCCTTCGGGGCTTGATTTACGCGGGTCTATGGGTCTGTCCTATGCAGTTCTAGGAGGTCCACCATCCCAGGCTTCGCCTCCTCTCTTTGAGGAGGAGTAAGTTTATTGCTTACTGTCTGAGGCGCCCCTACCGGGGAATGCCGACGGGGCTGCCCAGGCAATCTTTAATGGCCAGAGTGCTCACCTCTCGGGCGCTGGCTTTTCAAATCCCACTTCCCCGACCCGACCTTGGGTCACATCTTACTTGTGGGAGTAAGATAAAACTGGCCTTGTGCCTAATTCCTGGAGAGGAGTAAATAAATACTCATTATTGTATAGCATATACGTCGATGGTTTCGCCCGTCCATCTCATCCTTCCTAGCTTCGCATACGCAGGAGAAACTCCCTCTGTAAACACCATCTTCAACCTCGTCTCAATCTTGACTGCGTCCAGGCGATCTTCATCGCTTAATTGGAGGTATAGGGCCAAAGCGTTTCTTTTCAGGGACAGCAGTATAAAACTACGCAGCCGGTTTCACGGGAATCACGCCATCAAATTACCGTCACCGTTAAATGGTTTTACCGCGTCGCTGTTCAAACGTACCCCCCATCTCGTTAAAGCTGAAACAACTTCTAATCTAACTTTAGTTTTGGTTGTTCTTGCTGATTCAAAAATAAATCCTCGTTTGGTTGTAAACATCCTGTTAAATATACTTGCAACAGTCATACACATTGACATTTATTTCATTGCAGAGAGCAGCCCCTGTGAGTTGATTTGGCCATACGAGGACCAATCTTCTTTGAGGGCGAATTAATTTCAACCGTCCATTGAAGGCTTACTTCAGCCCCTTTGGAAATCGCAGACAGCAGTCAGAGAGTTCCCTGGCACAAGCCAAGAAAGACGTCGACTTCTTCTCTCCTGTCTGCCCCCGGCACCGACACAGAGAGAAGCTATCTTCACTGAAGATATATATCCTCCAAGAAGACTTTCGACAGCCGAACCTTTTCACTGTATTATTGCTTTCTTTCACTTTACCATTGTCTTAACTTCCACCAACCTACACCCAACGGTGTAGGTAACATAAATAAGTGCTTTTTATTATTGTTTATAAAAGAGATTTGTTTTCTTTTCGTTTGACGTCATGTTGTGACAAAATATTATAGGAGTTTGTCTTCCAGTCCATGCTAAGATAGGCTCCTATATACTCTCGATTTTCCAAATGGCACTTGGTATCTCCTTGATAAACACTCAAGATTATGAGGCGAGGATCAAGGGTAAGTGGATCAATCCAAGGACAGGAATGTTACCCTCCTCTACATATCGGTGTAGTAGCCAACAAAAAGGGAGTCTTTGGGTTGCCCTCGACTATGGGCGATCCGTTTGTTTACTATTTAAAGGTAAGTTACATTTTTAGTTTCTATCGTAAAAAAATCCGAAAATTAAATTTTCTCTCATTCTTGTATTTAAAAAAAATACCAAGGAGTCACTACTTACTAAGGCCAAAAACAACTTGAGGATAAGGGTTATTGAGATTGATAATTGGATTGATGAACAATGCTATGATAGGATTGGGAACGATGGGCGGAAAAAGTAGGATTTTATTATTTAAGAGGACGACTTTGTTGTAGTCAGCAGGGAAGCAGTCCTGTGGTATTGCGTTCCACAGATAGGACGTTCTTGGAAATAAACTCTGTCATGGAAGTTCCGTTTGGTTTTAGGTAGAGTTAAAGAAAGGAAAATTATTTACAATGGTTGTAGCTAGACAAGTCATGGAAGTTCCGTTTGGTTTTAGGTAGAGTTAAAGAAAGGAAAATTATTTACAATGGTTGTAGCTAGACAAGTCATGGAAGTTCCGTTTGGTTTTAGGTAGAGTTAAAGAAAGGAAAATTATTTACAATGGTTGTAGCTAGACAAGTCATGGAAGTTCCGTTTGGTTTTAGGTAGAGTTAAAGAAAGGAAAATTATTTACAATGGTTGTAGCTAGACAAGTCATGGAAGTTCCGTTTGGTTTTAGGTAGAGTTAAAGAGGGGAAAATTATTTACAATGGTTGTAGCTAGACAAGTCATGGAAGTTCCGTTTGGTTTTAGGTAGAGTTAAAGAAAGAAAAATTATTTACAATGGTTGTAGCTAGACAAGTCATGGAAGTTCCGTTTGGTTTTAGGTAGAGTTAAAGAAAGGAAAATTATTTACAATGGTTGTAGCTAGACAAGTCATGGAAGTTCCGTTTGGTTTTAGGTAGAGTTAAAGAAAGGAAAATTATTTACAATGGTTATAGCTAGACAAGTCATGGAAGTTCCGTTTGGTTTTAGGTAGAGTTAAAGAAAGGAAAATTATTTACAATGGTTGTAGCTAGACAAGTCATGGAAGTTCCGTTTGGTTTTAGGTAGAGTTAAAGAGGGGAAAATTATTTACAATGGTTGTAGCTAGACAAGTCATGGAAGTTCCGTTTGGTTTTAGGTAGAGTTAAAGAAAGGAAAATTATTTACAATGGTTGTAGCTAGACAAGTCATGGAAGTTCCGTTTGGTTTTAGGTAGAGTTAAAGAGGGGAAAATTATTTACAATGGTTGTAGCTAGACACGTCATGGAAGTTCCGTTTGGTTTTAGGTAGAGTTAAAGAAAGGAAAATTATTTACAATGGTTTTAGCTAGACAAGTCATGGAAGTTCCGTTTGATTTTAGGTAGAGTTAAAGAAAGGAAAATTATTTACAATGGTTGTAGCTAGACAAGTCATGGAAGTTCCGTTTGGTTTTAGGTAGAGTTAAAGAAAGGAAAATTATTTACAATGGTTGTAGCTAGACAAGTCATGGAAGTTCCGTTTGGTTTTAGGTAGAGTTAAAGAAAGGAAAATTATTTACAATGGTTGTAGCTAGACAAGTCATGGAAGTTCCGTTTGGTTTTAGGTAGAGTTAAAGAAAGGAAAATTATTTACAATGGTTGTAGCTAGACAAGTCATGGAAGTTCCGTTTGGTTTTAGGTAGAGTTAAAGAAAGGAAAATTATTTACAATGGTTGTAGCTAGACAAGTCATGGAAGTTCCGTTTGGTTTTAGGTAGAGTTAAAGAAAGGAAAATTATTTACAATGGTTGTAGCTAGACAAGTCATGGAAGTTCCGTTTGGTTTTAGGTAGAGTTAAAGAAAGGAAAATTATTTACAATGGTTGTAGCTAGACAAGTCCATGCTGTGAATGTTGTACAGGGGGGAAGGAGAATCATAGATTGGAGGTCAGTCGACCACTTACCGTGTAAATAACAATAGAGTAGAGAAAGACTAGCAACGTCTGTTCTGTGAGAAAGGGGTTGTAGGAGAGAGAAGCGGACACACTCCACTAGATTACTGAGTCAGTTTTGTAGTCTGTCAAGTAAAACGCTGTAACGTAGGTCTATTAAATGGCGTAGATATGTTTCTTTATTTTGTTACAGGTAAGATGAAGCCAATTGTTGTACTCTACGTAAACACGGCCCACCTTCGACATGCTTGGTTGGTTCACATACTTCTTCCTGCGAAGGATTCGGACTGCCAAGGTAGGTAGACATATCATGTTTGAAAAACTAATTCACTGTTTTCGTTCGTTTTTTTTTTCCAATCAAGTCTTGGTCTTTTCGCTAGACTGAGGCAATTTGAATTTCTGTCCTAACCCAAAGTGCCCCTTTTGGGGGAGCTGAATTTTTCCCCACATTAAAAACCGATTTTTTGTCTAACTTTGCTCTCGTGGAGAGATAATTAAATAGAATTTATTCATCTTTTCTATTCTCAGTCATTGAAGAAGAAATCCTTCTAAACCGAGGCAATTTTTATTTTTGTCCCAATTCAGAGTGCTCCTTTTAGGGGAGTTAGATTTTCCTAAGATTAAAAACCGACCTTGTGCCCTACCAGGTTTGGGGGACAACGTTCATTTAACCGACAAGCATGCCGAAAGGGGGAGGTGTATAAGTCCCTTAAGGGAAAATTATGATACTGTAAGAAATACCTGGTACCTCTAAAGAGGAGAGGGGGGTCATTCCTAAAATGGGGTCATTCCTAAAATGGATTAACTAAACGATTACCCGTTAGTATTTTTGTAATTAAACTCTTGTAGTTTTTTCTTTGAGACAATAAATATAAGAAATAACATTATTCTAATTAGCAATTAATTATTATTTTGAACTCCATTGCAACATTTTCAAAATGTTTGATTGTTTAGTATTATTTATGTATAAATGAACACAAAAAATACTATTCGCATGAATCTGAAATTTTCACCCATTACGTCCCACCCCTATTCATATGTAGAATTGTCTCATTCTAACAAATTCAAATTATTTCAAAAGCTGCATATTCGCTGTTATTTTTATTTCAACTTCACTACTCAAATATTCTTCCATCTCAATTACAAATCAAAGATGCTTACACATGTAACTGATGTGCATGTTGAAGACGAGGTGGCTTCACTAGCTGAACTAATAACCCCAAAAGCCTCACCATATGACTGTATGGTTGGAATTGATGGGGAAATCGTTTACAAATCAACTGTACTTAAGAAGTGTACAGCTTTAAATCCTTTATCTCGTGATCAACTTAGATGGATTCAGGGTCTAACAACATATCAGGGCCAAGATAGTTATGTGGCTTAAGAAAATATTGTCTCTGTTAGTAAGTCGATCGTTATTAATCATAATGATACACCCAGAGAGGGAAATATTTATAAAATAAATAGCGGCGAAAATAAAATACAATTCCTGCCACACGAGCAATTAGACCACTACATGTAATGATCAATGCCCAAATTCTTCAAGTACTTTTTATGTGAAGGAATTAATTTTGATATTTTAAGTATTTTGTGCACATTTTTCAGTGAATGTGTATGTTGGTTATAACCATCATTTTATTCAAAATCAATGTTGTGTCACTAAAGGTTCATGTACAAATTTATTATATTTTAGTATTTCCCTATTTTGTGCGTTTAAAACACAATACTAAATAAGCATGATCTCAGTTAAAAGATGAAGAATAAAATGTTAAAACAGAGACCATTTGACATAGTGTCATTTTCAAAACCATATTAAATCTTAATTGTATTTTATTCATTTTTTTTCAAAACCATACTTAATCTTAATTATATTTTATTCATTTTTTTTTCAAAACCATATTTAATCTTAATTGTATTTTATTCATTTTTTTCAAAACCATTATTAATCTTAATTGTATTTTATTCATTTTTTTCAAAACAATATTCAATCTCAATTGTATTTTATTCATTTTTTTTCAAAATCATATTTAATCTTAATTGTATTTTATTTATTTTTTTCAAAACCATATTTAATCTTAATTGTATTTTATTCATTTTTTTCAAAACCATATTTAATCTTAATTGTATTTTATTCATTTTTTCAAAACCATATTTAATCTTAATTGTATTTTATTCATTTTTTTCAAAACCATATTTAATCTTAATTCTATTTTATTCACTTTTTTCAAAACTATATTTAATCTTAATTGTATTTTATTCATTTTTTCAAAACCATATTTAATCTTAATTGTATTTTTATCATTTTTTTCAAAACCATATTTAATCTTAATTCTATTTTATTCATTTTTTTCAAAACCATATTTAATCTTAATTGTTCTTTATTCATTTTTTCAAAATCATATTTAATTTAATTGTATTTTATTCATTTTTTTCAAAACAATATTTAATCTTAATTGTTTTTTATTATTTTTTTTCAAAACCATATTTAATCTTAATTCTTTTTTATTCATTTTTTTCAAAACCATATTTAATCTTAATTGTATTTTATTCATTTTTGTAAAAACCATATTTAATCTTAATTGTATTTTATTTATTTTTTTCAAAACCATATTTAATCTTAATTCTATTTTATTCATTTTTTTCAAAACCATATTTAATCTAATTGTATTTCATTAATTTTTTTCAAAACCATATTTAATCTTAATTATATTTTATTCATTTTTTCAAAACAATATTTAATGTCAATTTTTTTTTTATTCATGCTTAAAATAAATCTTTCAGGCTGTTTTTGTTTAAGTTTAATGTTGCTAGTTTTCTTTGTTAATTGATGTCTTGTTATTTCTTAGTTTTTTATTATTTTATCCGAAAGAACTCACTAAAAATGAAAAATAGGACAACATATTTGATAATTGATCTTTTGAGGTAATCTTATTGTAATCTAGTTTTTATACTAGTCATTTTCACTGGCTAGCAGTAGGGTTAGGTCATTTTACAAATAAAAAAAAAACAATTAACCCCTTTCACTCCAACTGTATATAACCTTTTGTATCATTAGCATGTACAGGGTGAGGTGGGGGTATAGAAGACAGTCCAAGACCATGATAGTAGCTGGTACTAGCTGTGATGGTAGGAAAGGGGGGGGGTCAGAGAGGACATTTACTGTAAAATCATGTTGTTACCTGGTACAAGATGGGGTCAGATGGAGAAGCGGGGTACTACCAAAAACTAAACTGTGGAAATTCCCATTAGTACCCATACATGTGTACCACCTGTGCAATGAGCCAAGTCTAACTCTGCCCTCGTAAATAGTGACTGTAAGATGAATGTAGATAAAAGCAATACCATTAACATCGGCCTTGTGTCTAACTCTGCCATCGTGGGAGGCAAATAAATAGGGATCATTTCTTATTAAAATAATGTTATGCTAGCTACAGACATTCCCCCTTTTGTAATTAAATTTTGTTTTTAGATATGTGTACCCATTTCTACGAGATATTGTTTGTTTTTTACATTCGGTTTTGTAAAACAGTTAAGTTGTTTTGATAAATCTTAATATTGTCAAATATACACAGTCAAACTGAATGAACACAATTTGTGGGTAAAATGGTAATCAGATTAACTGAAGATTTTTTGTTTCGGAATTTTTCAGATGAGCATTAATAAGGGTGATTTTTTGGATTAGTTGGATTTTTTGGATTATTTGGATTTTTTGGATTATTTGGATTATTTGGAGTTTTTGGATTATTTGGATTATTTGGATTTTTTGGATTATTTGGATTTTTTGGATTTTTGGATTATTTTGATTACTGTTCTCATCTTGGAAGTGCTAAGTAATAATCAGTTCTAAGTGATAGTCTTCTTGAGGTTGAAGGTTCAATCCTCAGTGCGACCGATACTAAGGATACAATTGTGAATTACTCAAGACTTCTACCCGGTCATGGCTGATAGAACGAGAGCAATCTACTTTTTTGGATTAAATAAAGGGTTCCGTTCGAAATTTCGTAGATTCTTGAGTTCAACATAAATTTCCCGAGTTCGAAAAGATTTATCTGAAGAAAGTCGGAGGTTACAGTGTGAGAATTACGTTGAATAACTTCCAAGACTTGTTGTCACTCAGATTCCAGGGAACACCACTGGTTATTGTCAGTGAGCAATCACTGATAATGGCTTGTGTAAAAATTCTTAGTGAGTGAATAATAATAATAATAATAATAATAATAATAATAATAATAATAAAAGAGTCTGTTGAATGACTACACAAACGCAATCGTGTTTCAATAGTAGATCTCCTCATGCCATACCCTGAATACATTGTTGTTAACATTTTTATACCCCTAATCCCCACCCGTCTCTAATCATTCCTTTTTATTTAACAAATGTATCTCTGTGTATACGCTATTGCTTAAATTCTAGTTACATAACGTTTGCAATTGGCAAAAAACGTACTACTACTACTACTACTACTACTACTACTACTAGTAGTAATAATAATAATAATAATTATGGAAACTAATGACTATACACAATGCACTACACCCGAAGGATGATACTAACTGACTCTATGTGAAAAAGAAGAAAAGGGGGAAGAGGACTCGTAAGTATAGAGGACTGTGTGAATAACACAAAAAAGAATTTAACAAATAGATTACTGAGAACATAGAAAGGCTGATCACTGCAGCAAGAGACACCATCATCAGGAACAATACAGGAAACAGTGAATCGAGAAACGAAAAGATGAGAAGAAAAAAAGAGTAGGAAGAGAAACAGCTACGTGGACGATTTATAAGAATGAGAAGAGAACAGACTCACGAAAACACGTGGACATGGCTACGAAAAGGACACTTGAACATTGCATGCGATAAAAAAAACTTTGGCTTCAGTTTAAATAAATCCCTTTTCATTGACTTATGAAACGTACATTTTCTATTCTTAACCTTAACACACACACCTGTATACATTAGGGTAAACAATGAGTTATATATATATATATATATATATATATATATATATATATATATATATATATATATATATATATATATATATATATAGAGAGAGAGAGAGAGAGAGAGAGAGAGAGAGAAAGAAGATACTTTAAATATATAAATAATTTCTTTAACCAGTAGACTATCAAGATAAAAACAAAGCTCAATATAGTGTATAGAGCAATACTATTAATGGATTGAATGACATAATAAAATGAGAAATTAATCAAATTTTATTTAAGTTTAAAAACAAGGAGTGATACTGCGTCCTTAACTCATGAGTTTTCAAAGAAAATCTTCTCCTCAGAAGACCATCACCCCAATGATGTGTATATATATATATATATATATATATATATATATATATATATGTGTGTGATTTTATGAAGGCTTACCAAAGCAATCCTTTCAGGACACCAATGATCACCATTAAAGATATTTTTTCTTACAAATATTATTTATTCAAATTAAATGTTAAATTGGAAAAAACATTTAATTTGAACATTTAATTTGAATAAATAATATTTGTAAGAAAAAAAATCTTTAATGGTGATCATTGGTGTCCTGAAAGGATTGCTTTGGTAAGCCTTCCGAAAATCACATATAAATGCTCTGTACTCTGTAATCGAGTATCATCGCGCCTGATTTTTATTGGAACAATTTTTGTTAAAAAAACGTATTGAATGAAAAGAAAAGTTCCGTGAAAAAGATATGCAAATTGTCCGGGTGGTAAATTTCCGTTGAAAAGAAGTCCGACAATTCACCGGACTTCTTTTCAACGGAAATTTTCTTTTCTTTTCATTTAATACGCTTTTTTAACAAAAATTATTTAAATAATTTTTAATAATAATTTTTAATAATAATTTTCATATTTTTCAAATATTTGAACTTTGGTTTTTTCGAAAGCCAACTTATCCATCTGTATTTCTCCTCTGATGATAAGATTTCGATCTTTGAAAAGCCTTGGCTTAAGGAAAGAATAATAAACACTAGTTTATTACTGAATACACCTTGCATTGAACAATTGAAATTTGAAATAAATTTGGACAATCGTCACATATTTATCACTCTTTTTTCTTCTCTCTCTCTCTCTCTCTCTCTCTCTCTCTCTCTCTCTATATATATATATATATATATATATATATATATATATATATATATATATATATATATATATATATATATATATATATATAGAGAGAGAGAGAGAGAGATAGTACGACAGAAATATACAAAGTGGGAGAGAGAGAAAGAGAGAGAGAGAGTGTGTGTGTGTGAGAGAGAAAGAGAGAGAGAGAGAGAGTGTGTGAGAGAGAGATAGCGATATCTTTTTTCTTCTTCTCTACTTTGTAAAGTTGGACCGTTCCTCGCAATGACAGTGCCATAAAACACGTTCTTTATATACAAAATACACGAACTTCACATTACTAGTATACTGAGCATGTACACGCCGCGATATACGCACTAGGCCTAACTAATCTAACTAATCTACATATTGATGAACAAAATGACATCTCATTAATTCTTATTCGTTATTCATGTTTTCTTATTCAATGACTGTTTTAAGTTTATTATTACAACAAGTTCAATTTACGCATATTTTTACGTCGTAAGTAGAAAGTTTATGTGAGAGGCGTTTTGCGACTATTTTTTAGGTGATCTTACTTCTAAGGAATAATAATCCGAGTAAACAAAGAACCCCCAACAATAAAAAACATGCATGCGCACACGCAACTTAACCGCGACCAAGCAAACATCGTCCTTCTCCCCCATTACGAAAGAAAAGTACAAGTCTTAAGTTATTTTGAATTGTATTCTTAGTATCGTCCGTACAATGAGAAATTACTTAGGACCTCGACCTGATCATGGCGGACGGATCGAGAGCAAGCTACACCCGTGGATTAAATAAAGGGTTCAATTCGAAATTCCGTACAGATTCCTGAGTTCGATATAAAAATTCCCGAGTTCGAATAGACGCACATGAAAAAGGTCAAAGGTTACATCGGCGAAAACGTTGTGAGAATAACATTCCAGATGAGAACAGTAATCTGAATAATCCACATAATACAAATTATCAATCGTCATCTAAAAAATTTCAATACATAAAATTCTATTTATTTAGTGATATGACTTGAAGATCAAATAAGCCCAATGAGGGGCAATATTTAATATATGCGTGAAGTATGGTTTCTATATTTTATAAAGAACCTATTTTGTCATTATTTTTTTTATATCTAAGTCTTTCCAGGGTATCGGTCATCTACTGTTTCGGCCATATTATTTTCCATTTCTCTTTTTGTTATCTTTTTAAAATTAAAAAAACAAACATAGTTCACCCCAAACAAGGCAGGCCGCCACTGTAGACGTAAGGGGCTACTGAGAAAAAGAAAAGGGGAAAAGGTTGGGGGGGGGTTCAACCTAAATTGGGATCTGCGCAGCGAGATGTCTGTTTACATTAGTTTTAAATTTCTGCATGTCTGTACTGTCGGGGAAACAGGGGGCAGGGAGGGAGTTCCAGAGGCCAGCAGTACGAGGAAAGAAGCCACTTGAGTAGAAGGCTCTCCGACATCTGGGGACCTCCACAGTGAATGAATGAGATTTAGTTGATTGTCGAGTTAGTCTAGTGAATTTACGTCGAGGGGGCACCAGAGTAGCCATTTCATCGGAGCATAATCCATTGAAGTATTTGTAAAACAAGCACAAGGATGCTACATTGCGGCGATGGGACAGAGGCTGGAGCTTCGTTGACAGTGAGGGACCTATTAGGTTGGTGATTCTTTTTAGGACCTTGTCAAGGAGGAAGAGACTCGTAGATGATGCACCAGCTCAGATGTGACAACAATACTCCATGCATGGGCGGATGGTGACTTTGTAGAGATACAGGATAATGTCAGGGGTGAGGAGTTTACTAGCACGGTAGAAGGAAGCCAACCTTCTTTGCAGCAGCCTTGGCAATGTCTTCAATGTATTTGTTCCAATTCATGTTACCTGTGAAGGTTAGGCCGAGGAGTTTGAATGATGAACTCTCAGGTAGGGTGTTATTTGCCATGACAATCGGTGGTTGAAAAGGTTCTTTGTAGTTATTGAAGGAAAGGAGCTTTGTCATTGCGGCATTAAAAGTTACCAACCATCTACTACATTATGAATGATGAACCATGAAGAAATAAATAGGATCAATATGTGACTCACTATAATGTCGCTTCCTAGAACTTCCCACCCGTGGGACATGTTACCGCGGGAATGTTTCCCTACAGACAACAACATGATCGTTTTCAAGTCCAATGTCAACAAATATCTCTCGAGTCGTGCGTTGAATTAATCGTAGTTGTTAATTCTTTCATAGTAATGTTCCATCATCCAACTGAACATTTCGCTGACCCTTATCCTTGAGTGGCTTTTAGCCTTGATAAGTAATAAACCAGTGACATAAAAATTACCCCTCCAACGAAACACCAGTTTATATATACACCCTTTAAATTAAAAAAAAATACGAGTCATACAATTTCTACTAAATATGATTTATTTTAAAGAATAAAATTGAAACTTGGCAATATCATATTTAATTTTTTCTTCTCCCTTTGTTTCAGAGTGTTACTTTCAAATGTATTTGTGGCAACTGAAATTCCGATCGAAATAAGATTCCATAAAAATGCGACGCTGTAGATTGATTTTCTATTCTCTGATAACATTTGGATTTTGTCTTATGATAATAATGTTTGCCTATCCACCAAATATCAACACAAACACATCCCAGCTTTCATTCTTACGGACAAAGTTTCAAGATGACGTCGAAAACGAAAAGCTGATTTCAGTTTTGAACACACGCAACCGAACCAAAAACTATACAACTATACAAGAAATAGTGTCTGCGAGTCAACGGAATCAGATGAGGACAACATCATATCGCAAAGCGGAACAAGAAATTCCAAAGCCGAAAAATCTCACGGATTCACCAATGGATAATATGCTTCTTTTGCTTGAAAATCAGAGAAAATCAGTCAGAAACTTGACTAGAATTTTAGTGCCAAACGTTGTCCATTATGTCTGGTTAAGCAGCGGCGAGGGATTGAAATTTCACGAAGTACTCGGTATACTGTCGGCACAAAAATACTTGAACCCAGAGGTTATCAAGTTGCACTGTGATAAAGAACCAACGGGAAAATGGTGGCCATTGTACAAGAATAGGTTGACAAGTCTGAAAATAGTGAATGTTGATCCGAATATTACAATAAATGGTATCAAACCATCGAAGATACAAGTTAGATCAGATATTTTAAGAATGCGAATTCTCCAACGAGAAGGAGGAATTTACTTGGATTTTGACGTCATTGTCATCCAATCATTTGACGATCTTCGAAAATACGAGTTTACACTTGGTCTTGAATATAATGGCAAAAATGGCCGACTTAACAACGGTATCATCATCGCAGCACCAAATGCACGGTTCCTGAAGGTATGGTTTGAATCGTATCATGATTTTACGCAGGACGAATGGGATGAGCACTCCTGTGCGCTTACATATCGTTTGGCTCCAAAATATCCATCTTTGATTCATGTCGACGAGAATCGTCTTAATTACCCGAGCGGCAAAATCATCGAGATAATTTATTTTGGAATCTACAACTGGACTAACAACTATGCGATGCATTTGTGGTATTCCATGTATCGTATTGGTCATCCGATATTATTAGAGTTTACTCCAGTCAATATTAAAACTTTAGATTCAACCTTCGGTGAACTTGCTCGTCGGACGTTTTATGGTTCACCAAAATTAATCCTGGGCACATAATGGAATTCATGAAATTTGTTGTAAATCGTTCTTGTTAGCTCCTTACATCAATTGGCTTCATGCCTTGTCTGGAGCGATTTCTATTGAAACAAACAATTAATTCTTTCTCATATTGTTTTTTTAGCTCGTTGATATTTTAATATATTTTTAAGAAATTAAGAAACGCTACTGTTTTAGTTGTACAGGGTCACCCTCAAAATGCCACACATGAAGACGTCCGTAAAATCTATCTAATAATACGCTACGGCATTTCATGTTCGTACCTACGTTATCACCTTTCACACACATTTAAAATCTATCTAATAATACGCTACGGCATTTCATGTTCGTACCTACGTTATCACCTTGCACACACATTTAAAATCTATCTAATAATACGCTACAGCATTTTATGTTCGTACGTACGTTATCACCTTTCACACACATTTAAAATCTATCTAATAATACGCTACGGCATTTCATGTTCGTACCTACGTTATCACCTTGCACACACATTTAAAATCTATATAATAATACGCTACGGCATTTCATGTTCGTACCTACGTTATCACCTTGCACACACATTTAAAATCTATATAATAATACGCTAAGGTATTTCATGTTCGTACTTACGTTATCACCTTTCACACACATTATAAATCTATATAATAATACGCTAAGGCAGTTTCATTTTCGTACCTACGTTATCACCTTTCACACACATTTAAAATCTATCTAATAATACGCTACGGCATTTCATGTTCGTACCTACGTTATCACCTTTCACACACATTTAAAATCTATATAATAATACGCTAAGGTATTTCATGTTCGTACTTACGTTATCACCTTTCACACACATTTAAAATCTATATAATAATACGCTAAGGCAGTTTCATTTTCGTACCTACGTTATCACCTTTCACACACATTTAAAATCTATATAATAATATGCATAGGCATTTCATGTTCGTACCTACGTTATCACCTTGCACACGCATTTAAAATCTATATAATAATACGCTAAGGTATTTCATGTTCGTACTTACGTTATCACCTTTCACACACATTATAAATCTATATTATAATACGCTAAGGCAGTTTCATTTTCGTACCTACGTTATCACCTTTCACACACATTTAACATCTATATAATAATACGCTAAGGCAGTTTTATTTTCGTGCGTACGATATCAACCTCCACCCGTTTTTAAAAGATGGGATCGCCGTATCGCCGAAGATGCAATGTAAAAAAGTTTTTTTTAAATAAATTATTTTCTGATATCGCTATTGTGTCGAATATGTGTTTTATTAATTTGTTGTCTCTCGTTTCCTTCCTCCTTTACTGCGTGTTCTTTGATGCCGATCTTATTTTATATGGTATAATTCTCGCTTCAGTCTCTCTCTCTCTATTTCTTTGCCTTCGGGCTTGGATCAACACCCATTGCTCTTTCTGCTTCTCGTAAAGTAGGTTCTCTCTATCACGCCAAACTCTTTCTCACACCTGAGACTATTCTGTATCTCTATAAATCTACTATCAGACCAGGTATGGAGTACTGTTGTCATATTTGGGCTGGTGAATCTATGTCTCATTTGAGGGTTCTTGATAAGATGCAGAAACGTGTGTGTAATTTGATTGGCCCCACCCTTTCTTCTTCTCTACACTCTCTCTCTCACAGATGTGATGTTGCTAGTCTCAGTCTTTTCTATAAATACTATTATGTCATGTGTCCTTCAGAATTGTATGATCTATTTCCTGCTTCTTTTGTTCCAGGTCGTTTGATTTGTTGGTCTAGTGGTCTCCATCAATTCGCTGTTTTGATACCTCATTGTAATACAGTTTCGTATTCTACTAGCTTCTTTCCAAGAACTGCAGGCTTGTGGAACTCTCTTTCTGCTGACTGTTTTCCTCCTACCTATAGCCTTGGTCTTTTCAAGACTAAGGCCAATAGGAATTTCCTGTTTTTACGATCATCATATTTCGTTCTCATATCAAGTTACTTTATGCCTTGTCTGGAGCGATTTCCGTAAAAAATAAGAACTCGGGGATCTATCAAACATTTCGGAGTGGACCCATTATTTAATTCACGTGGCTAAATTGTTCTCATTCCGTCAGCCATGACCGGGTAGAAGTCTTAAGTAATTTTTATTTGATTCTTAGTATCGCTTATAGTGAGGATTGAACCTTCAACCACGAGAAGACTGTAAAGTAGAGTAATTTCAAAAATGTCATGGACAGTTCAAAAAAAGGCAAAATCAATGGTGAGTGTCCAACGTCGATTCAAGAGAAAATATTTGATGTCGTCAATATCCAAACAAAAAACTCGTGTTTAGGTGGGTCCACAAATTCAGTGCCAATGGAACAATGTTAATCTTGAATGTTAGGGACAAAATAGCCACAAAATCAGTGCCAATGGAACAATGTTAATCTTTAAGGTTAGAGACCAAATAGCCATTAATTCAGTGTCAATGGAACAATGTTAATCTTGAAGGTTAGAGACCAAATAGCCATTAATTCAGTGTCAATGGAACAATGTTAATCTTGAAGGTTAGAGACCAAATAGCCATTAATTCAGTGCCAATGGAACAATGTAAATCTTGAAGGTTAGAGACCAAATAGCCATTAATTCAGTGTCAATGGAACAATGTTAATCTTGAAGGTAAGAGACCAAATAGCCATTAATTCAGTGCCAATGGAACAATGTTAATCTTGAAGGTTAGAGACCAAATAGCCATTAATTCAGTGTCAATGGAACAATGTTAATCTTGAAGGTTAGAGACCAAATAGCCATTAATTCAGTGTCAATGGAACAATGTTAATCTTGAAGGTTAGAGACCAAATAGCCATTAATTCAGTGCCAATGGAACAATGTTAATCTTGAAGGTTAGAGACCAAATAGCCATTAATTCAGTGTCAATGGAACAATGTTAATCTTGAAGGTTAGAGACCAAATAGCCATTAATTCAGTGCCAATGGAACAATGTTAATCTTGAAGGTTAGAGACCAAATAGCCATTAATTCAGTGTCAATGGAACAATGTTAATCTTGAAGGTTAGAGACCAAATAGCCATTAATTCAGTGTCAATGGAACAATGTAAATCTTGAAGGTTAGAGACCAAATAGCCATTAATTCAGTGTCAATGGAACAATGTTAATCTTGAAGGTTAGAGACCAAATAGCCATTAATTCAGTGCCAATGGAACAATGTTAATCTTGAAGGTTAGAGACCAAATAGCCATTAATTCAGTGTCAATGGAACAATGTTAATCTTGAAGGTTAGAGACCAAATAGCCATTAATTCAGTGTCAATGGAACAATGTTAATCTTTAAGGTTAGAGACCAAATAGCCATTAATTCAGTGTCAATGGAACAATGTTAATCTTGAAGGTTAGAGACCAAATAGCCATTAATTCAGTGTCAATGGAACAATGTTAATCTTGAAGGTTAGAGACCAAATAGCCATTAATTCAGTGCCAATGGAACAATGTATATCTTGAAGGTTAGAGACCAAATAGCCATTAATTCAGTGTCAATGGAACAATGTTAATCTTGAAGGTTAGAGACCAAATAGCCATTAATTCAGTGCCAATGGAACAATGTTAATCTTGAAGGTGAGGGACAAAATAGCTACAAATTCCGTACCAATGGAACAATGTTAATCTTGAAGGTTAGGGACAAAATAACCACTAATTAGGTGCCACTGGAACAATGTTAATCTTGAAGGTTAGGCACAAAATAGCCACTAATTCAGTGCCAATGGAACAATGTTAATCTTGAAGGTTAGGGACAAAATAGCCACAAATTCCGTGCCAATGGAACAATGTTCATCTTGAAGGTTAGGCACAAAATAGCCACTAATTCAGTGCCAATAGAACAATGTTAACTTTGAAGGTTAGAGACCAAATAGCAACCAATTCAGTGCCAATGGAACAATGTTAATCTTGAAGGTTAGGCACAAAATAGCAACTAATTCAGTGCCAATGGAACAATGTTAATCTTGAAGGTTAGGGACAAAATAGCCACAAATTTAGTGCCAAATAAACAATGTTAATCTTGAAGGTTAGAGACCAAATAGCAACCAATTCAGTGCCAATGGAACAATGTTAATCTTGAAGGTTAGGGACAAAATAGCCACAAATTCAGTGCTAATGAAACAATGTGTAATCTTGAAGGTTAGGCACAAAATAGCCACTAATTCAGTGCCAATAGAACAATGTTAATCTTGAAGGTTAGACACAAAATAGCCACTGATTCAGTGCCAATGGAACAATGTTAATCTTGAAGGTTAGGGACAAAATAGCCACAAATTCAGTGGTAATGGAACAATGTTAATTTTGAACGTAAGGGGCAAAATAGCCACAAAATCAGTGGCAATTGAACAATGTTTATCTTGAAGGTTAGGCACAAAATAGCCACAAATTCAGTTCTAATGGAACAATGTTAATCTTGAAGGTTAGGGACAAAATAGCCACAAATTCAGTGGTAATAGAACAATGTTAATTTTGAACGTAAGGGACAAAATAGCCACTAATTCAGTGCCAATGAAACAATTTGATCTTGAAGGTAAGGGACAAATTAGCCACTAATACAGTTCCAATAGAACAATGTTAATCTTGAAGGTTAGGGACAAAATACCACTTAATTCAGTGCCAATGGAACAATGTTTATCTTGAAAGTAAGGGACAAAATAGCCACAAATTCAGTACCAATGGAACAATGTTAATCTTAAAGGTTAGGGACAAAATAGCAACTAATTCAGTGCCAATGGAACAATGTTAATCTTGAACGTTAGGGACAAAATAGCCACTAATTCAGTACCAATGAAACAATGGTGATCTTGAACGTTAGGGAAAAAATAGCAACAAATTCAGTGCCAATGGAACAATGTTAATTTTGAACGTAAGGGACAAAATAGCCACACATTCCGTGCCAATGGAACAATGTTAATCTTGAAGGTTAGGCACAAAATAGCAACTAATTCAGTGCCAATGGAACAATGTTAATCTTGAAGGTTAGGGACAAAATAGCCACAAATTCAATGTCAATGAAACAATGTTAATCTTGAAGGTTAGGGACAAAATAGCCACAAAATCAGTGGCAATGGAACAATGTTAATCTTGAAGGTTAGGGACAAAATAACCACTAATTAGGTGCCACTGGAACAATGTTAATCTTGAAGGTTAGGCACAAAATAGCCACTAATTCAGTGCCAATGGAACAATGTTAATCTTGAAGGTTAGGGACAAAATAGCCACAAATTCCGTGCCAATGGAACAATGTTCATCTTGAAGGTTAGGCACAAAATAGCCACTAATTCAGTGCCAATAGAACAATGTTAATCTTGAAGGTTAGAGACCAAATAGCAACCAATTCAGTGCCAATGGAACAATGTTAATCTTGAAGGTTAGGCACAAAATAGCAACTAATTCAGTGCCAATGGAACAATGTTAATCTTGAAGGTTAGGGACAAAATAGCCACAAATTTAGTGCCAAATAAACAATGTTAATCTTGAAGGTTAGAGACCAAATAGCAACCAATTCAGTGCCAATGGAACAATGTTAATCTTGAAGGTTAGGGACAAAATAGCCACAAATTCAGTGCTAATGAAACAATGTGTAATCTTGAAGGTTAGGCACAAAATAGCCACTAATTCAGTGCCAATAGAACAATGTTAATCTTGAAGGTTAGACACAAAATAGCCACTGATTCAGTGCCAATGGAACAATGTTAATCTTGAAGGTTAGGGACAAAATAGCCACAAATTCAGTGGTAATGGAACAATGTTAATTTTGAACGTAAGGGGCAAAATAGCCACAAAATCAGTGGCAATTGAACAATGTTTATCTTGAAGGTTAGGCACAAAATAGCCACAAATTCAGTTCTAATGGAACAATGTTAATCTTGAAGGTTAGGGACAAAATAGCCACAAATTCAGTGGTAATAGAACAATGTTAATTTTGAACGTAAGGGACAAAATAGCCACTAATTCAGTGCCAATGAAACAATTTGATCTTGAAGGTAAGGGACAAATTAGCCACTAATACAGTTCCAATAGAACAATGTTAATCTTGAAGGTTAGGGACAAAATACCACTTAATTCAGTGCCAATGGAACAATGTTTATCTTGAAAGTAAGGGACAAAATAGCCACAAATTCAGTACCAATGGAACAATGTTAATCTTAAAGGTTAGGGACAAAATAGCAACTAATTCAGTGCCAATGGAACAATGTTAATCTTGAACGTTAGGGACAAAATAGCCACTAATTCAGTACCAATGAAACAATGGTGATCTTGAACGTTAGGGAAAAAATAGCAACAAATTCAGTGCCAATGGAACAATGTTAATTTTGAACGTAAGGGACAAAATAGCCACACATTCCGTGCCAATGGAACAATGTTAATCTTGAAGGTTAGGCACAAAATAGCAACTAATTCAGTGCCAATGGAACAATGTTAATCTTGAAGGTTAGGGACAAAATAGCCACAAATTCAATGTCAATGAAACAATGTTAATCTTGAAGGTTAGGGACAAAATAGCCACAAAATCAGTGGCAATGGAACAATGTTAATCTTGAAGGTTAAGGACAAAATAGCAACTAATAAAGTGCCAATGGAACAATGTTAATCTTGAAGGTTAGGCACAAAATAGCAACTAATTCAGTGCCAATGGAACAATGTTAATCTTGAAGGTTAGGGACAAAATAGCCACTAATTCAGTACCAATGAAACAATGTTAATCTTGAAGGTTAGGAACAAAATAGCCACTAATTCCGTGTCAATGGAACAATGTTAATCTTGAAGGTTAGGGACACAATAGCCACACATTCCGTGCCAATGAAACAATGTTAATCTTGAACGTTAGGGACAAAATAGCCACTAATTCAATACCAATCGAACAATGTTAATCTTGAAGGTTAGAGACAAAATAGCCACAAAATCAGTACCAATGGAACAATGTTTATCTTGAAGGTTAGGGTAAAAATAGCCACAAATTCCATGCCAATGGAACAATGTTAATCTTGAAGGTTAGGGACAAAATAGCCACAAATTAAATGTCAATGAAACAATGTTAATCTTGAAGGTTAGGGACAAAATAGCCACAAAATCAGTGGCAATGGAACAATGTTAATCTTGAAGGTTAAGGACAAAATAGCCACTAATTAAGTGCCAATGGAACAATGTGAATCTTGAAGGTTAGGAACAAAATAGCCACTAATTCCGTGTCAATGGAACAATGTTAATCTTGAAGGTTAGGGACACAATAGCCACAAATTCCGTGCCAATGAAACAATGTTAATCTTGAACGTTAGGGACAAAATAGCCACTAATTCAATACCAATCGAACAATGTTAATCTTGAAGGTTAGAGACAAAATAGCCACAAAATCAGTACCAATGGAACAATGTTAATCTTGAAGGTTAGTCACAAAATAGCCACAAATTCCGTGCCAATGGAACAATGTTAATTTTGAAGGTTAGGCACAAAATAGCCACAAATTCCATGCCAATGGAACAATGTTAATCTGTAAGGTTAGAGACAAAATAGACACAAATTCAGTGCCAATGGAACAATGTTAATTTTGAAGGTTAGGCACAAAATAGCCACAAATTCAGTGCCAATGAAACAATGTTTATCTTGAAGGTTACGGACAAAATAGCCACAAAATCAGTGACAATGGAACAATGTTAATCTTGAAGGTTAGGGACAAAATAGCCACTAATTCAGTGCCAATGGAACAATGTTAATCTTGAAGGTTAGGGACAAAATAGCCACTAATTCAGTGCCAATGGAACAATGTTAATCTTGAAGGTTAGGCACAAAATAGCCATAAATTCAGTGTCAATGAAACAATGTTTATCTTGAAGGTTACGGACAAAATAGCCACAAAATCAGTGACAATGTAACAATGTTAATCTTGAAGGTTAGGGACAAAATAGCCACTAATTCAGTGCCAATGGAACAATGTTAATCTTGAAGGTTAGGGACAAAATAGCCACTAATTCAGTGCCAATGGAACAATGTTAATCTTGAAGGTTAGGGACAAAATAGCAACAAATTCAGTGCCAATGGAACAATGTTAATCTTGAAGGTTAGGCACAAAATAGCAACAAATTCAGTGCCAATGGAACAATGTTAATCTGGAAGGTTAGGGACAAAATAGCCACAAAATCAGTGACAATGGAACAATGTTAATCCTGAAGGTAAGGGACAAAATAGCCACTAATTCCGTGTCAATGGAACAATGTTAATCTTGAAGGTTAGGGACACAATAGCCACAAATTCCGTGCCAATGAAACAATGTTAATCTGTAAGGTTAGGGACAAAATAGCCACAAATTCAGTGCCAATGGAACAATGTTAATTTTGAAGGTTAGGCACAAAATAGCCACAAATTCAGTGCCAATGAAACAATGTTTATCTTGAAGGTTACGGACAAAATAGCCACAAAATCAGTGCACATGGAACAATGTTAATCTTGAAGGTTAGGGTAAAAATAGCCACACATTCCGTGCCAATGGAACAATGTTAATCTTGAAGGTAAGGGACAAAATAGCCACAAAATCAGTGCCAATGGAACAATGTTAATCTTGAAGGTTAGGGTAAAAATAGCCACACATTCCGTGCCAATGGAACAATGTTAATCTTGAAGGTTAGGCACAAAATAGCCACAAATTCAGTGCCAATTGAACAATGTTAATTTTGAAGGTAAGGGACAAAATAGCCACTAATTCCGTGTCAATGGAACAATGTTAATCTTGAACGTTAGGGACAAAATAGCCACAAAATCAATGCCAATGGATCAATGTTAATCTTGAAGGTTAAGGACAAAATAGCCACAAAATCAATGCCAATGGATCAATGTTAATCTGAAAGGTTAGGGACAAAATAGCCACACATTCCGTGCTAATGGAACAATGTTAATCTTGAAGGTTAGGCACAAAATAGCCACAAATTCAGTGCCAAAGGAACAATGTTAATCTTGAAGGTAACGGACAAAATAGCAACTAATTCAGTGTCAATGGAACAATGTTAATCTTGAAGGTTAGGGACAAAATAGCCACTAATTCAGTGTCAATGGAACAATGTTAATCTTGAAGGTTAGGGACAAAATAGCCACTAACCCAGTGCCAAGAAAGGCAGAGTGTTTCAATTTTATTTTGTTTTTTTGACAAATATTCGGTATGTCTGTTCAAACGTTTATTAACGTCGTTCTTTAAAGCTACCGACTCGATTTTTCTAAAATGCTAATGAAATGGCAAATTTGTTTCTTGTTTCATTCTTTTCTTTTAGTCACGTTTAAATATTTCGAAATTACCAAAATGTTAACGTCTCGTGTTTGCAAAGTTTATTGTTTTAAACAAGCAGGGCTATCCGGTATTGGCCGGGGGAATGGTAATTTATCAATGAGAATCGATTTCTTACTTTTTTTACACGCGAGGTAACCCTCACTGTAATCGAGGTAAAAATGTGAGTTACATCTTACGCAATGAAAAAATCTCCGAGTAAAGTTAATAAAAAACGCGAGATAAGTTTTACTTAAGAAAATAAACTAATCTTATCTCTCATCTCTCTCTCTCTTTCTCTCCCCTTTTTCTCTCTCTCTCTTGTTAACGACGCCGTTTTATTGTTATTTTTTTTATTATTGTTTGAAGCAATAGTTTCATCGATAGTAAAAGAATAAATGAGATGCTGAGAAAACATACTACGCTTTAAATTATTTATGTGTACAAAATATACAAATTTAAATAACGAACAAAGTAACGTGGAGAGAAAATAACAAAACAGAAAAAAACAGCGTAATTGAATATCGCCATTACAAACCGAAAAGGAATATATGGACATAATAGGCAAAGTATATATTAAAAAAAAATACTTTGCCTATTATGTCCATATATTCCTGTTCGGTTTATAATGGCGATATTCAATCTCCCTATTTTTTTCTCTCTCCACGTTACTATTTTCCCGGTTTTTAAGCGATGTGTCGGTTGAAAGGTACCTTGGGATTTAGTCGATCTTCTTATTCTTTTTAAAAGTTTGTAATCGAATGTCTTCCGATGATTAAATATATTACTACAAATTTCCTCTCTTTTTTTACTATTAAAAACCTTGATATTTCTATCTATCTATCTATCTATCTATCTATCTATCTATCTATCTATCTATATATATATATATATATATATATATATATATATATATATATATATATAGCATTATATAAAATGAAATAATAAAATAAGGTGCGAATCAAATTTTATTAGAATTCAAAGTTCAGGCAAAGTATCTTAAAGTCCTTAACTCATGAGTTTTCAAAGATAATTCTTCTCCTCAGAAGACCATTACCGCAGTGACATCACTGCAGGTGATAAAATTACACTTTGAAAATATATAAAAATATATGCAAAAATGAATAAAAGTATATAACAAATCAAATATATCAGCCCAAAACATACTTTTGTTAAAGCTATACAATCCAAGTCATACAATTTAAAACAAGTTCAGGAAAGACATCCAAGAGGTTGATTGAAGATTGATCCAGGTAGTGAGTGACAGTCCAAAAATGAAAGAATTTCTTAAATTTAAAATATGTTTCACTAATTAAAATATATTAGTTGCCTCTTATATCTTTTGTTGGATTAACTTATATATATATATATATATATATATATATATATATATATATATATATATATATATATATATATATATATATATATATATATATATATATATATATATATATATTCCAAAATCCATAATTATCAATTCATTAGTTTATAAGATTAACTTGTAAACAACTTTATATGTAGAGAGATATGTCGGAGAGAGTGCACGCACGAGAGAGAGAGAGAGAGAGAGAGAGAGAGAGAGGGGGAGAGAAATAGAGAGAGTGATAAAGCGGGAGAGGGAGAGAAAGAGAGAGGGTAGAGAGGGGAAGAGATATAGAAAGAGAGAGATAAAGAGAGAGATAAAAAGATTGATCGATGGAAGAGAGAGAGAGAGAGAGAGAGAGAGGGGAGAGAGAGAAAGGGGAGGGGAGAGAGGGGGGAAAGAGAGAGAGAGGGAAAGGAGAGATATATAGAAAGATAGAGCGAGAGAGAGAGAGAGAGAGAGAGAAAGGGGAGGGAGAGATATAGAAAGATAGAGCGAGAGGGAGGGAGAGAGAGGAGAGAGAGAGAGAGAGGAGAGAGAGAGAGATGGGAGAGAGGGGGGAAAGAGAGAGAGAAAGGGGAGAGATATAGAAAGATAGAGCGAGAGGGAGGTAGAGAGAGCACTACAAAACTAGATGTACGTTGTTTTGTTTGCCCTCAATAGAAACTTGTAAAATCGTTCATCCGTATTTCTAGTTTAATGTTGTTACTTATATTATTCCTAGTAGTCTGCTTAACAGTAAACAGCACCAAAAACAACAACCAAGAAATAACGAAAATTATGCAAGCAGCCAAATGTGAAAAAGGTAAAGTAGTGACGTACTTTTATTTGTTCCTATTTGTATCTAAAATATTAGTAATTTGAGGATTACAATCAAATTGATCCCTTTTATCTTAGTTGTAGTAAGTGATCACATTTCAAGTGTTTCCCACTTCTTCATTATTTCTTCGTTGTCATCTTGAACCGAACCTTCTATTTGATCCAGAAAAGTAGATTTGCATCACAAAATGAAAAAAAAAATATTGCTACATTTTCCTTGAAATGGCATGATTATATCATTAAGAATAGCCAAATAGCAGTTAAGTATGCCAAGCTGGTGACCCAAATAACATCTTCAAAAAGTTGTGCCAAGAGATTATTCCTTTTAAACAAAAACAGGAAAAAATCATTTCTCAGTTCATAGAAGCTGCAAAGTAATTTATCGTGTGACAACCAATGAACGACACAATCAAGATCCAATCTCCGGACGAAATATTTCAAATAGTTCAATCATTTAGTGAGCTTTCTTTGCTAACATTTGCAATCTTAACTGTACTTAACAATACTTTATGATTCTCCCCCAAAAACCCTCTTTGATACCATAGGTTGTCGCTGTATAAAACAATGATTCCTAATTGCAATGAGGACATTTTTTAATTGCGCACTATTTTCGCTGGTCATATTTGCTGAATCATTACTTGTAATCAATTTGTAGATTTCTATGTTTACTGACAACAAACCACATTTAATACAACAACACACATTCAATAGAACTAACCCACATTCAATACAACAACCCACATTCAATACAACAAACCACATTCAATACAACAAACTCACATTCAATACAAAAAACCACGTTCAATACAACAAACCACATTAAATGCAACACCTCACATTCAATACAATAAACCACATTAAATACAATAAACTCACATTCAATAAAACTAACCACATTCAATACAACAAACTACATTAAATAAAACAACCCACATTCAATACAATAAACGAAATTCCATACAACAAACCATTCACTACAACAAACCACATTCAATACAACAAACCACATTCAATACAACAAACCACATTAAATACAACAACCCACATTCAATACAACAAACAATTCAATACAGCAAACCACATTCAATACAACATACCACATTCAATACAACAAACGACATTCAATACAATAAACCACATTCAATACAAAAAACCATTCAATACAACGAACCCACATTCAATACAAAAAACCACATTCAATACCACAAACCACTCTAAATACAACAACCCACATTCAATACAACAAACCACATTCAAAACAACAATACACATTCAATACAATAAACTACATTCAATACAATAACTCACATTCAATACAACAAACCACATTCAATACAATAAACCACATTCAATACAACAACCCACATTCAATACAACAACCCACATTCAATACAATAAACCACATTCAATACAACAAACCACATTCAATACAATAAACCATTCAATACAACTAATCACATTCAATACAACAACCCACATTCAATAAAACAAACCATATTCAATACAATTAATAACATTCAATACAACAAACCACATTCAATACAACAACCCACATTCAATACAACAAACCACATTCAATGCAACAAACCACATTCAATACAATAAACTACATTCAATACAACAACACACAATCAATACAACTAACCCACATTCAATACAACAACCCACATTCAATACAACAAACCACATTCAATACAACAAACCACATTCAATACAACAAACCACATTAAATGCAACAACCCACATTCAATAAAACAAACCACATTCAATACAATAAACCACATTAAATACAACACACCAAATTAAATACAATAAACTCACATTCAATAAAACAACCCACATTCAATACAACAAACTACATTAAATACAAAAACCCACATTCAATAAAATAAACGACATTCAATACAAAAAACCATTCAATACAACAAACCACATTCAATACAACAAACCACATTCAATACAACAAACTACATTCAATACAACAAACTACATTCAATACAACAAACAACATTAAATACAACAAACTACATTCAATACAACAAACTACATTCAATACAACAAACCACATTAAATACAACAACCCACATTCAATACAACAAATAACATTCAATACAATAAACCACATTCAATACAACAAACCACATTCAATACAATAAACCATTCAATTCAACAAACCACATTCAATACAACAACCCATATTCAATAAAACAAACCACACTTAATACAATAAATAACATTCAATACAACAAACCACATTCAATAAAACAACCCACATTCAATACCAGAAACTACATTAAATACAACAATCCACATTCAATACAACAAACCACATTCAATACAACAAACTACATTCAATACAACAAACCACATTCAATAGAATAAACTACATTAAATACAACAAGCCACATTCAATACAACAAACCACATTCAATACAACAAACAACATTCAATACAACAAACCACATTTAATACAACAAACCATTCAATGCAACAAACAACATTAAATAAAACAACCCACATTCAATACAACAAACCACATCCAATACAATAAACCACATTCAATACAACAAACCACATTAAATACAACAAACCACATTCAATACAACAAACCGCATTCAATACAACAAACTACATTCAATACAACAACCCACATTCAATACAACAAACCACATTCAATACAACAAACCACATTCAATACAACAAACAACATTTAATACAACAAATCACATTCAATACAACAAACTACATTCAATACAACAAACCACATTCAATACAACAAACCACATTCAATACAACAAACCACATTCAATACAACAAACTACATTCAATACAACAAACTACATTCAATACAACAAACCACATTCAATACAACAAACCACATTCAATACAACAAACCACATTCAATACAATAAACCATTCAATACAACAAACCACATTCAATACAACAAATCACATTCAATACAATAAACCATTCAATACAACGAACTACATTCAACACAACAAAGTACATTCAATGCAACAAACCACATTCAATACAATAAACCATTCAATACAACGAACTACATCCAATACAACGAACCACATTCAATACAACAAATCACATTCAATACAACAAATCACATTCAATACAACAAACCACATTCAATACAGCAAACTACATTCAATACAACAAACCACATTCAATACAACAAACTACATTCAATACAACACACCACATTCAATACAACAAACCACATTCAATACAACAAATTCGACTGTACTAATTTTATACGATGGTCAATTTAGACAATAAATCAAGTCTTCACACATTATTTTGCCACACGTATCTAAAAGATACCAAAAGTATTACACAATTCACATAGACTTACATAATTGTATTAAACATCTATGCGTTAAATATTTCTTTCAAAATGATTCGAAAAATATCCGTAAGGAATATTATAGTTTTTTCGGTAAATGTCTCATCTTTTCAGCTGAGTATGTAGCAGTTATAAACAAAGACCTATCTTCTCTTTCTGAAAAAATGTCCCTGTTAAGTGATCTGATTACGCATTAATTCCATCTGTCCGCCAAATAATTTTTTTTTATTTTTTATTTTTGGAATTTTTAACTTTTTTGTTTTTAATTAAAAATGTTAATTTCGCCGACGCTGGAAATGAAGAGAAGGCGACTGGAGGTCACCATGACCGCTACCTTGATTCACAGATCAAAGAAAAAAGAGGTAAACGTTTACTTTTTTTTCTTGCCCACGGCGTATATATCGGCAAAATTAACAGGTAGAAATGCCGAATTAGTAAAATAAAATAACAAAAATGAAAATAGAGCAGACGATTGTAATATCGTTAAAAAAATCACACACCGCCCGAGCCGCAATTTTCTAATAGAAGGGCTTCTAATATATGGAGTTTTTGTTTGTTAGTACTAAATTCTAAGATTTTGGTATTTTCTACTAAGAGTTTTCTGAATTCCGATCAGAGGCAGGAGTGGTCGTTAGTTAAGTGTCGGGCTATGGCGCTAGTATCAGACAAATGCATCGCCAATCTTCTCGACAATGTCGTGGTAGTCAAGCCTATGCATATGTTTTTTTCTAGGTTATCTAGACATGAGTTGTCTCTTATATTCAATATATACATATATATATACATATATATATATATATATATATATATATATATATATATATATATATATATATATATATATATATAATAAGGAATAGGTAAAATAAATACCTTTTAAAGCATTAAAGATGCGATATCAATTTTTTTTCTTTTATAAAAAAGAAAATTTTTACCTATCCCTTATTAAATTTAACAATAGATGCTTCTTAAAAAAAATATGAACCTTAAAACACTTTATACAAATCACGTGCGCATTCACGTTCTCATATTTGAAAGTGGGAAACAACAGCTAACCCCTTTAGCCCGGCTGGAACAACAAAAGCCGGTAGGAAAAAAATACAAATCCGATGACATCAGGATATATTACACACCGATGATGCCAAGTTTTTGGCGAAATATCTGTATCACTTTAAACTAACAAAAAAAATGCTAGTTTATAATAAAAAAGAAAAAAAAATCGGTTTCGATTTATTATTTTTCTTAAAAAAAAAAATTGATATCGCATCTTTAATGCTTCAAAAGGTATTTATTTGACCTATTCCTTATTAAATTTAACAATAGATGCTTCTTAAAAAAATATGAACCTTAAAACACTTTATATATATATATATATATATATATATATATATATATATATATATATATATATATATATATATATATAAATATGGAATTAGTGGATAAGCATGGACCAAACTAGTTAAAATAATGATGCAGACACATGTATAGAGCCACCAATGTTTCGGTCTTTCGATCAGAACTTAATCATTGTTAAGTTCTAATCTAAAGACTTAAATAGTGGTGATCCTATAATGTATCCGTGTCTTTATCTTAACTAGCTTTTTCATGAATATCCGTTAATTCTATATACTAACTATTCCATTTGGTCTGAATTTCATTCCATTTTCAAACCTCCTTACATTCAAATGTTATCAGCAGTCAAGTACCTTATTCGTTGCGCTAACAAACTTACTATTGACAATAAAATAAATTATAGTCCTATATATGTACTTTCTTTGTTTACATATTTTACCATGCTACCAGCAACCGAGAGAAATCTATTCTTTACAGACTATTATGCATCAAAGACAAGAAGACAAAAACTGATGAAACTACATACCGATTTATCGAGAATATTTTAGAATGGGGTCATTTTTCATATATAAAATATTAAGTTCAAAATCATGTAGAATATGACTGAATATAGGAAAAAATAAAGATAAACATTAGCAAATATACAACAGCCAGGTCGGTTATTTCGAATTTTTATTATATTAATATCCATTTGAATGTATAGTAAAATGTGTTTTTAAAAAAATTCAGCTGTATAAATAGACAGGTTCAAAATTCAAAAACATATTTAATAGAATTACACAAGAAAATTTATCTCCGCTTACCGGAAACGTTTGATGATCTGTTGACGAACAAGATGCATAAATTGAGTGAAAAGAAAGCTTACCTTAATTTTTAAACGTGCACGGAAGCCTGATTTAACCTTTAAAATGTCGATTGATTGGAAATAGTAAATTATTTTATGTAAAAAAATGTTAAAAACTAGGAATTCAATTCTAGAAGGACTTTTTTTAAAAAGATTAACAATTCAGAAAAAAAGAGAAAGAGGGTGATGGAATATAGACAGCGATAGAAGGGAGATAAAGAGGGAGAAAGAGAGAGAGAGAGAGAGAGAGAGCGAAAACAGTCAACATACGAGAGAGAAAGAGAGTGAGAGATAAACAGAGAGAAGGAGAGGGAGAGAGTAAGAGAGAGAGAGAGAGTGAGAGAGTAAGAGAGAAAGGGGGGAAGAGATTTAAAAAATAGACTGTCAGAAAGATACAGTGAAAACAATTTGTATGTGTGAGAGAGAGATGGAGAGTGAGAGAGAAAGAGAAAGAGAGATAGAATGATATATATATAGAGAGAGATAGAGAAAGAGAGAGAGAAAGAGAGAGAGAAATGTATATATATATATATAGATAGATAGAGATAGGGAGAGGGTGTGCGTGTGTGTGTATGTGTGTGTGTGTGTGTGTGTGTGTGTGAGAGAGAGAGAGAGAGAGAGATATTAAGTTCAAAATCATGTAGAATATGACTGAATATAGAAAAAATAAAGATAAACCTTAGCAAACATACAACAGTCAGGTCGGTTATTAGAGAGAGGGAGAGAGAGAGAGAGAGAGAGAGAGAGAGAGAAAGAGAGAGAGATACAGAGAGAGAGAGAAAGACAGAGAGACAGAGAGAGACAGAGAGAGAGAGAGAGAGAGAGAGAGAGAGAGAGAGAGAGAGAGAGAGAGAGAGAGAGAGAGATGGTGGTGTTTGTCAATCACCAGAGTTACTAATGACAACTCATGATTAAACTTTAACGATTCTTGTTTGCTAAATAAGCATTCAATAAAAATAGCGAGAGATGGTCGATTGGCCTTTGTTGTCCGTAGAACAAAACCTTATTGTTATCTCGACTGCAAAACATCTTATTTTGTATAGGTATAATGCATCTATGATAATATGTACCTTTGTTTGATTGGTAAAGTCTGCCTTGTGATGGTAGAAGTAGGTTAAACAAGTACCGATTTATGAGTACCATACAACAGTCGTTTTTATTTTTATTCTTTGCACCCCTTCAGGGTTTATGTTTTCGTCGTTTTTGGTTGCACTCATCTGTGGACCTCTACAGTGAAGAGATGGGTTTTGGCTGCTAGTCAGGTTGGTCGAAAGTATTTACGTTTTTTTACGGGGTGGGGGGGGGAGAGTACAAGTGCAGCAAGTTCGTCGGAGCACATTCCGTGGAAATACTTGTAAAACAAGACCAGGGATGCAACATTGCGGCGATGTGACATGGGCTGGAGCTTGGTAGGCAATACGGGACCTATTAGCTTAGAAACTATCTTTTCAACCCTATCCAAGGGGGAGACTAGTGGTTGGTGCACCAGCCTAGATGTGCTAACAATAATGCTGTACATATGTAGAGTGAGGCATAAAGATTCCCGCATTTTTAATGGATAAAAAAAAAGTTATGTAATTTTTTAATGAGTTTTTAACCTCCTATCAGAAAAACATGGCGATCGTTATTGACAAAACATTGAAAGAATTGTAACCGGGAGTTATCAGTAACACGGCCAATCTCAAACAGAATTTTGTCGATTTCATCTCTGATCATTTTCTTTAAACTTTTCCTTTAGAAAAAAGTCACCAGGCCTTAAATTTTATGATCTTGTTGGCCACCCCATGTCTCTCCCTAAATAAATCAAACACTCTGGAAACATGTACTCAACACTCCATGGACGTCGTTATAGAGAATGGACATGATTGCAAAAATTGTTATAATAATTCATAAAGAAAATAAAAAATTATAGAGCCTAACCTACCGATTGAAACCTACTGCGCATCTCTATAGTGATACAACACGGACACTGCCCACTTTACATGTAAGAGGGATCTTTATACCACACGATGTAAGTAAAGTTTGTTTCTTTCACTTTGAAGGAGATGTTTAAATGCAAAAGTTAACCGACCGAATATTTGTATTTAGACTCATAAACTCTTCTATTACTTGAAACAAAACTTCTTGGTTTATAAACTTATTTCGCATGAAGTTAATATCATCTACACTTCATGTGAAACAGAATTGTTTCTGTTTGTTCATCTGGTATCTTTAAACCCTTCTCTAAAAATTTAACAAATAGTAACCTCCATTGTTTTTCTTTTCTGCACTAAAAAGCCTTTCTAAATTTTAAAAACTAATTAAGCTCTCTGGTTTTGTAATCATATTTTGTATCAGATAAATGTTATATAGGGTGTTCGAGGCAAAGTTGACACATTTGAGAAAAGAAACAAGAAAACGTCATATCTTGGCCAATAATTAATGTATGCTCAAAATTAAAAGTGCATATCTTAGAGGATCTTTAGATAAATACAACTCACGAGAAGAGGTCGCCCTGAGCTTCCACTCCGACCTCGATACAGGACATGGAAGGAAAAGGTCAGCACAAATTTACTTGCCGAATTCTATTTATCTGACCATTAACTTCTGATATGTAATTAAGGAGAGTAGAAAGTGGACCTTGGGTTTACTTTCGGCAGCCTCGTAACTCTCGCTTCCCTTATTTTGTCCTTTAGTCCTCACATTCGATGAGTCATGTTTCTGACAAAAGGGGAAGAAGTGCTGTTTTCTAGGTCGGAATTTATCCATCTAACACTTATCGTTGACTAGTTTTTGACTTTGAAGGAATTTTTTTAGCTCCTTACATCAAGTGGCTTCATGCATTGTCTGGAACGAGTTCATCTTGTTAACCTCAAGTGGTTCTTAATTTTATCGTTTTTTGGTCTGTAATGTTTATCGAAAAAGAAAACATATCCCACCGTCTTTTAGTCTGTTATCACTTTTATCTTCAGATTTTCTAAAAAATATTTCATTAGTTTTTCATAAAACTTTGAAACAATTCATATCACCATGGATGCAAAAAGCTGATTCAACCAGATTTTTTGAGAAACTTTGCTTTCTTCTCCAAGAGACGACTAAAACGTCTCCAAACTATCCTAAAATGGTATTTTTTTTCAAATAGTTAACATTTTCTTCATTTGTTCTTGTTTAAAAATCCACTAAAAGTAACGAACTACTTGTTAATTGCGTGAAACATAAAACTATTTTGTCTTACAGGAGGACAAACGTACACGACATTAATGGATCGAAAATCGCACTTTTCACCAATAGCAACAGTAAACGTATTAGTTTTTCGAAAAATTCAACACAAATTGTAATTCCTGGTTGTTTATGTTGCTTAAGTAATAGTGGTTACGAAAGGAGACAACTCATCCTGTATTCATTCAAGTAGTAATGGATGTAGTGGAGATAGCTTACGCTTTTGTAATTCAAATTGTACTAATCGTAGGGGAGACAATTCACGCTTTACTCATTCAAATTGTAGTGATAGTAAGGGGAGACAATTCACGCTTTAATTATTAAAGTGGCAGTGATCAAAGGGGGAGACAATTCACGCTTAACTTATTTAAGTAGCAGTAATCGCAAGGGGAGATAATGAACGTTTTACTCATTCAAGTAGCAGTAATCGTAGGAGGAGGAGGAGGAGAAGAAAGCTTACGCTGGTTCTTCACTCACACTATTATTTTATTAATATGTAGTCGATTGAACTTTTTAGCTAAAGAAAGTCGATAATATGAATTACAGTTTAGTTTGATTGTTTTTCTTTAAGATTTATCCACGAAATTATAATTACACTTGGATTTGATTGTTTTTCTTTAAGATTTATCCACGAAATTATAATTACACTTTGATTTGATTGTTTTTCTTTAAGATTTATCCACGAAATTATAATTACATTTGGGTTTGATTGTTTTTCTTTAAGATTTATCCACGAAATTATAATTACACTTGGATTTGATTGTTTTTCTTTAAGATTTATCCACGAAATTATAATTACACTTGGATTTAATTGTTTTTCTTTAAGATTCATCAACGAAATTATAATTACAGTTGGATTTGATTGTTTTTGTTTTAAAGATTTATCCACGAAATGATAATTACAGTTTGGTTTGATTGTTTTTCTTTAAGATTTATCCACGAAATTATTTTGAATACATATTGAAATAAAAACAAACAAGTAGAAATCATAAACACCTGCCAGTATCCTCTATCTCTACAAAGCCACCACTTGCCAATGCACGGAATATTATCTCACATCTGGGATGGTGCACCAACTATCAGTCTTTCCCCTTTAGACAAAGTAAAAAAAAACGAGCATCTATCTGATAGGCCACACATTGGTTACCAGGCTCCTGCCCTATCGTGGCAACGTTGCATCCGTGTATTTGTTTTACAAGTACTTCAATAGAATATTCTCAGATAAACTTCCTGCACTCGTGCCCTCTAGACGTAAATACGACAACTCGACAATCAACAAAATCACACCCCTTTACTGTAAAGGTTCCCAGTTGTCAGAAGGCTTTCTATATAATAGCTTCTTTGCTCTGACTGCTAGTCTTTGGAATTCTTATTCGGCTCCCTGTTTCCCTGATTATACCAACAAGCAGAAATTTAAATGTAATGTGAACAAACATCTCGCTGCACAACTACCCATTTAGAATGGCCCCTATAAATCTGGCCTCTAAATCACAGTAGCCCCTTTACGTATCATTGGCAATTTGCCTTATTTGGGGTAAATAAAATTAAAAACAAGACAAAAACTTGTAACTTATCCTCAAAATCTATTTTTACGAATGAAGATGTTAACTAGCCGTACCATTCATTCTATGAATGGCGATTTTGTTTCACTTATAAATTAAATTGGGAATGATGAAAATAAAACATGTAGAAAGTAGAACATGTAGAAAGAAGAACAATTAGAAAATAAAACATTTAGAAAATAAAACATGTAGAAAGTAAAACATGTAGCCAGTATAACATGTAAAAAGTAAAACATGTAGAAAGTAAAACATGTAGAAAGTAGAATATGTTGTAAGTAGAACATGTAGAAAGTAAAACATGTAGAAAGTAAAACAATTAGAAAATAAAACATTTAGAAAATAAAACATGTAGACAGTAAAACATGTAGAAAGTAGAATATGTTGAAAGTAGAACATGTAGAAAGTAAAACATGTAAAAAGTAAAACATGTAGAAAGTAAAACATTTAGAAAGTAAAACTAATAGAAAATAAAACATGTAGGAAGTAGAACACGTTGAAAGTAGAACATGTAGAAAGTAAAACATGTAAAAAGTAAAATAATTAGAAAATAAAACATGTAGAAAGTAGAACATGTGGCCAGTAGAACACGTAGAAAGAAAAACATGTAGAAAGTAAAACATGTAGAAAATAAAACCTGTAGAAAGTAGAACATGTAAAAAGTAAAACATGTAGAAAGTAAAACATATAGAAAATAAAACATTTAGAAAATAAAACGTGTAGAAAGTAAAACATGTAGAAAGTAGAATATGTTGAAAGTAGAACATGTAGAAAGTAAAACAATTAGAAAATAAAACATGTAGAAAGTAGAACACGTAGAAAGTAAGACATATAGAAAGTAAAACATATAGAAAGTAAAACATGTAGAAAGTAGAACATGTAGCCAGTAAAACATGTAGAAAGTAAAACATATAGAAAGTAAAATATATAGAAAGTAAAACATTTAGAAAATAAAACATTGAGAAAATAAAACATGTAGAAAGTAAAACATGTAGAAAGAAAAACATGTAGAAAGTAAAACATGTAGAAAATAAAACCTGTAGAAAGTAGAACATGTAAAAAGTAAAACATGTATAAAGTAAAACATATAGAAAATAAAACATTTAGAAAGTAAAACAATTAGAAAATAAAACATGTAGAAAGTAAAACATATAGAAAGTAAAACATATAGAAAGTAAAACATGTAGAAAATAAAACATGTAGAAAGAAGAACATGTGGAAAGTAAAACATGTAGAAAGTAAAACATTTAGAAAATAAACCATGTAGGAAGTAAAACATGTAGAAAGTAAAACATGTAGAAAGTAAAACATGTAGAAAGAAGAACATGTAGAAAGTAGAACATGTAGAAAGTAAAACACGTAGAAAGTAGAACATGTAGAAAGTAGACAGGTTTACGGTGTATATAAGATAAGACATCATTTCTGGATGATTAAAATCTAAATGAATGCAAAAGTTTGGCCCATTTCTCGCACTAACGATAAAGTCAAAACGCCACATTTCAAGTACATTCGACTTCAACTTTACACGCACCCACCATCATTTAACTTACTCACTGAAGTAAAATGAAAAAAAATATTATTGGATGAAAAAGATTAAAATAAAAACCTTCTATTCTTTCGGCGTTGCATGGGCGACCATCCGTCTCATTTAGTTTAACTGTTGCTTCATTTCCTTTCGTTACTCTATGAAACTAGGCCATTCGTTGCATTCCTTATTACCACACCTTTTATGTATTAACATCACGGTTGCTTACATATGTATTAACATCACGGTTGCTTACATATGTATTAACATCACGGTTGCTTACATATGTATTAACATCACGGTTGCTTACACATCGTTGCTTTCCTCTTACGTCTAAAATACTTGTCAACCAAATACGTTAGAAATAAATAAAACGAACGTTTGAATGTATTCATTTATTCATAGTAACAATTTAAATATCTTAAAAGTAAATAGTTTCTTCTTATCGTAAAAACAAATAGTCAGCTAAATAATCTTCAAGTAAATAGAAAATGTCGCTGTTAAATTGAGTATAACGACAGAATTATATTTATGCTGTCTTAGTCGATTTTGGAACAATTCATTTTAAATAAGATAGAATGTACATTTTGTCAGTTAGAGACATCAGCTATTCAGCAATTACTTTTTTCATGTCATCTTTGGTGATTCAACGATCTTATTTTTGTTTATAAATGGGTGTAGAATGTGATAACGTACGTATGGACGAAGCTATAAGTGATCCCGTACCATTAGAAATAACGGCAAATTTTGTAATTGCTTCTCAACTTATATACACATGTTATAATTAAAGTCCTTTGAAAAACAGTTGCATTATTTACAAACAATACTAATACTTCAGTCAGCTGCTGCTGATTGATGCTAACATTTGCTTGAATATATATTAACTTAATCTCCTCAGTGTAATATGCAAAAGAATGGTTAAGCGAAGTCGTCTGGTGAGATTAACGTAAACTAAGGAAAAATGAGTGGTTGGTGAAAGTTGTGAAAGCAATGTACAGAAATGTTCAAAGTCGTCGGGTTAGAAGTAACAGCACATTTAGTTACAGCTTTAATGTTAAAGTTGGGGTACACCAGGGATCTGCACTGAGTCTGTAACTTTTCATTTGTGTCTCAGAAGCATTGTTCATGGAGTTTCCTACAGGTTGTCCAGAACAGATGTTGTATGCTGATGATTTAGTACTTGCTTGTGAAACAATGAAATACCCGCTTGTTAAGTTAAAGATTTGAGGAATGTCATGGAAAGTAAAGGTCTAAGAGTGAATGTTACCGAGACAAAAATGATGATCAGTAGTGAACAGAGAAAAGTTCCCCTGCTCAGTTTGCGGAAAGGAAGTCACGTGCAATTCAATCTTCTGTGGTATTCATAAGCATTGGATGCACAACAAGAAATGCAGTGGAATTACTGGTAGTACTGGTAGGTTTAGAGATGATAACCAATTTGTGTGCATGAAGTGTAAGACAATGGTGACAGATGAGAACTCAGATGCGGAGAATGTATACTCGGATGGTGAAGCTATTGAGGTTGTTGAGAAGTTTTGTTACCTTTATAATACTATTGGAGCACAGTGTGGAGCAGGTGCTAGTGTGATTGCAAGAGTTTGGAATAGATGGAGTAAGTTAAGGGAACTTCCGTCGTTAATAACCACTGGCAACCAAGGAAGGAGTATATGAGGCATGTATACGCAGTGTGATAATGTATGGAAGTTAAACCGGGCCAGTGAGGGTTGAGGGTATGCGTTGCATGGAGAGAAATGATACGAGAACAATACGATGATGTGTCATGGTAGTTTTACAGACAGACTTAGTTCTGATGATTTCAGTAGAAGATTAAATCTGTATAGAGAGACGTGTGCGAAATCACACTTCGATGGTATGGCCATATTGAAAGAATGGATGAGAGTTCTTGGGTTAGTAGATGCAGAGCAGTTGAGGTATCAGGTTCAGTTCACAGGGGAAGGCCAAAGAAAGCATGGAATGAAGTGATAAGGATGGAATTGAGAGAAAGAGGGATGAATAAATATCTGCCCAATTTCTTAAAGCCTACCAACACATGCCAGCATGTAAAACGAACGTTAAACTGATGATGATGATGATGATGATGATGATGATGATGATGATGATGATGATGATCCCCTTTGGTCGTCTATGATTTCAATCAATAATCGCACGTGAACTTAAATCTATTTCCAATCTCAAAGAATATCTATTATCATACTAAATGTGAGTTAATCAACGTTTGTTTTTCTATGGCTTTTTTCTTTAAAAGCATAAAATATATGCTAAAATATACTTTAGTTCTGGAATTGAGTTATGCTTGAAAACAAAATCCGTTTTGATTGTTCTAATTAGCAGTAATTTATATTAGCCTGAACTATTCACCCATCTCTCTCTTAGCTATTTATGCATTTCCATCACTATGTTGTATTGAAAATTATCATAACGCAGTAGTTTTTATGTGCCCTGTGATTGGATGAAAATCAACCAATCACAAGCCACCTTTCCCAACCACTGCCGAACGTTTTTCATCAGCGTTTTCTTTTAAGTAACGATCTCTTTTTTCCAGCGTCAGCCGACAGAAGCAGTTCGCATTTCCCTTCTTGCGGCGATCTGCCGATATAGACACACACCTCTGTGTCTATACATGCCATACTTGATCCAACAAGCATGTATGTATATTGCGTGTATTTTGCGCACTTGAGCAAAGAAAAGCTCCCTTATTCAAAGGCACTTTAAATATACCTTTTCATCAAAGACCACACCAACGAGGAGACCCTGTTAACAAAATGAAACTACAAAGTCCACAAATACTACCTTATTTTGCAACCAACATTTTCTTCTCTATCTTTCTTTTTCTTTGGTTATATAAAATCTCTATATTAACTAAACCGTTGTTGTTCTCTTTCTTGTCAAGTCAGGTTTTTTAAGCCTTTGTCTTTCCAACACAGCGGACTAAAGGTTTCGTCCCTCGTTTGAACGGGAAAAATCCTAATAGTTGATTCAACCACTCTCTAATATTTCTTAATGTCGCTGTGAGTAGTATTTAGAGAAAGATCGGCTCTCTTTTTCATCTTGGTCACCTAAGTTACACACGTGTCTGTACACACCACAAATAGGCATGTAAATTAGATGGCAACATTATAAGTCTTTTTACTTATATACTACTACTACTACTACTACTACTACTACTACTACTACTACTACTACTACTACTACTATCTCCAATACTAATAATAATGATTATTATTATAATATTAATATAGAAGTAAAGATACTTATTATTTTTAATTATGCAAAAAGAATGTCTTAAAATATATGTCACGGTTAATGAATTTCGAGTGAAAGTAGGTACTATGAATTATAATCACGGGAAATTCCTAGCTTTTGCCTTCGCCCATACTTATGGACATACTAACCCCTTTCTTTTGTGTTCACGTACTAACGAGGAAGACCCAATAAAGTTGTTTTATGTATTAGAAGTGAACTTCGTCTCATTTTCTATAGATTTGCTTTTAATAAATAATTAGTGCGCGGGGAATTATTACAACTGTACGTTTCATGTTTAAAAAATCACATTTTTTTTGAAGGCCTGGATGAAGTCACTTCTCTCTAGTAAGTAGTTTTACCTAAGGATCCAAACCCATTTTTATAATTGAGATCATTTATCCCTTCTATTTGTTTAGCCACTTTTCTTTGTACACCTTCTAATTTTAATATCTCAATTCTCATGGCGCACAGGATTGAGTACACTATATTATTATACTAAAGCTGTATTAATCAACCTTTTCATATATATTTTAATCATACAAAATACATACAGAACGTGCCTTGGTTTTGGGATTGAGTTATGTTTGAAAAATCTATTTTAGTTGTTCTAATTAGCCGTTTTTGCAATTAACACACTAAGTGAATATCTCTTATTTAGTTTATGTCTATCACTCTCTCCTCTCTCATTGCTCTTATTTTCTACCGTTCTCTCTCTCTCTCTCTCTCTTTTGCTCTGTTTATTAACAGTCGACTAATAAAGAAAGCAAAGAATAAACAGATTGGAGCATTCCATTATAAACAAAAGGCAATAGCACCACAACAGTAAAACTATTTAGCCGAAAGCGAAAGAGAGTAAAAGAGAGAGAGAGAGAGAGAGAGAAAGAGAGAGAGAGAGATAGAGGGGGAGAGGGTGGATACAGCGAGCAAAAACAACTAATTTAGGATGTAATCTTTTTATTTTTATATTTAACTGACTTAACAAACTCACTTTTTCCTGATTTAACCTGAGCTGAATGGGTGACTCATCGGATCCCCTTTTCACAGTATCCTTTATAAGGTCCTAGTAAATTTATAAGGTCCTAGTAAATTTATAAGGTCCTAGTAAATTTATAAGGTTCTAGTAAATTCTTAAATATTTTAACAATGATATTCGCTTCTTTTAAGATAAAATTTCTAATAATTTAAACAATTATTTTATTTGCCCTTTGAGATAATAGACACCATATTATTATATTTCAATTTATCATTAAGGGTCCCTCGCAAGTCACATTGCTCACTTTTGGGTTCTCTTCGTGTTTATTGCGTTTTCATATTTTATATTTTTGTTCTAGTATGTAAAACTTTTCTGTATTCAATTTTAGTCTCCATGTCTCATCCCAAACAACGCGAATTCAACGCCAAACAACGCGAATTCAACGTACAGACGGAAAAAAGAAACAATGTAATGTTGTTATGATTATTCGTTTGCATCCACGTCATAAGGTCACATTTGCAGAGAATGCAATGGTTACTATTTGTTACCTATCTCCCTGGAACCCGTATAGAGACAGGACTGAAGAAGCTGAAAGAGACATCCTTCTGAAGACGGGAGTGATAAAACTATTAGGCTGGATTAATAATGCCACAATGTATTTTGTGTGTGTCATGCGAGAGAAAATGTAAAGTCAATTCGTATGAATCAACATGATAGAACTTTGTTGACCGGCTTGATTCTGTTGTTGGCATTCTTGCAGGAGGGACTACGTAATGATTGCCAACATCACTAAGTGAAAGTGGTATTATGGAACCGACTGGGTTCGAACTTGGTACACTCAGGTCGTCAGTCCACATAGTTATCCTCTTAACCACCGTCACCTCATATGAGAAGATGTATATAAAGAATTGAAAGAGATAGATAGAGAGATATTGATAGATAGATAGAGAGAGAGAGAGCAAGAGAGAGAGAGAGAAAAAGAGAAAGAGAGATAGAGAGAGCAAGAGAGAGAGAGAAAAAAGAGAAAGAGATATATAGAGAGAGAGAGCAAGAGAGAGAGAGAGAAAAAAAGAGAAAGAGAGAGAGATAGAGAGAGAGAGAGAGAGAGAGAGAAAGAGAGAGAGAGAAAGAGAGAGAGAGAAAAAAGAGAAAGAGAGATAGAGAGATAGAGAGAGCAAGAGAGAGAGAGAAAAAAGAGAAAGAGAGAGAGAGAGCGAGAGAGAGAAGGAGGTAGTTTGTTGCATGTATTTTGGGTTCGGTTAATTATTAAGAAGCAAGAGAGAAAATGTTTATATGTGAATAAAGAATGCATACAAAAGGGAGTTTCGATAGAATGAGTAAAAATACTTATCTCTATATGGCAAATAATTGCAGGAAGCTAGAATACAACTGTTGTAATGAAGTTAGACATTTGACTAAGGATTTTTCGGGAAACAAGCTAGAGGACTTGACGTCAGGACCATTCTCATCTGTAATCTAGCACTAAATGAAGGTTTGAGCTAGCGCGTGGTTGCCTATTCGTCTTTCAAGACCAGTAGATAGACAGACGACAATTTTAGACTTTAACGAATACGAACGATATATTAAGAGAGAAGCTGAAAGGGAAAATCCTCTGAAGGCTCAAGTGATGAAACAATGAGGCATGATTAAAAATAATACCAAGTATTTAGTGTGTGATGTGCGAGAGAAGATGCTGTACACATGTGTATAAAAGCTTGAAATATATATATATATATATATATATATATATATATATATATATATATATATATCTCGCAAGCATGAAGGGAAGACGAGCTTTATCGTTTATGATTAAAAGTTAAACATAAAAAAACGTCAGCCGACCGGTTTCGCCCTCTCTTAACAAAGGCTGTATCGAAGGATTAAAAAACAACGAGGGATTAAAAAATGGGGATGAGAAGAGGGAATAGAAAGAACAAATAAAACAGCTAAATCATCAAGACTACGTCGACAAAATGATGTTAATATTAAACGAAACGGATAAATTTGTCAAAATGGGCCCTGTCGACACTCAAGATGCAACAACTTCCTTAGAAACTAAATTCCAGAAACAACTGATAAAGTTGGTGAAAAGCGGTGTACTCCCTTCCGATGTAGCCAGTGAGATCAGGCCCTCGGGCTCTATCCGCCCACGTTTATATGGATTACCCAAAACTCACAAAGTGGATATCCCAGTAGGGCCCATTCTCTCTATGGTAGGGTCACCACAGCAGAAGGCTGCAAAATGGATCTTCAATATTTTACAGCCAGTATTTTACTATAGTAAATACTGATTTAAAGATTCATTTTATTTTTCAAATCACATTCAACATTCAAAGGTTGCTAATAAATTTATGTGTTCCTACGATATTAGCAACCTATTTACATGTGCTCCTATTTTGGAAACAATAGATATTTGTGCCGATGTTTTAAATATATCATAGCTAGGTATCGCCCCCTTCCATTCCTGAAAGCATATTTGTTCAGTTGATGAAATTGAATTGACTTTTCACGATGTAATGTATAGGCAAATAGGATGTAATGTATAGGCAAATAGTATGTAATGTATATGCAAATAGACTATCTATGAGCTCAGTCCTGGTAACGGCGAATATTTTTGTGGATTTCCATGAGAAGGAATTATTATTTGGACCCACTAAAGCGTTTAGTCTACTTTCGATATGCAGACGACACATTTTGCCTATTTAACAATCAAACGGAGGCAAATAAATTATTCTCCTTACTTGATAAAATGCATCTCACATTAAAATATACTTATGAAAGACAGCGCAATTCCACTTTAGCTTTCCTCGATGTATTGGTAACAAAAACCCCATCGAGTTACCTTACATCAATCTACCGCAAACCTACGTTTACAGGACTATATACCCGCTGGGATTCATTTTGTCCTAACAAACGAAAAGTAAACTTAATTTGGCCATTAACACACAGAGTCCTTATGATTTGTTCAAAATCAAAACTATAACGAATACTTTGTCAAATAACGGCTATCCTCTTTGTGTGATTAGGTCAGTCATCGAAAGAAAAATCAATAATAATGTCCGATTTACATTCGTTTACTTTGGTTCGGCACAGTAAGTGAGAAATTTGCCAAGCAAATCAGCTCAGTAGTTGAAAATTGCTATTTTACTTCAAATGTGCGTGCTGTGTTCTCTACAGACACTTTATTGGCGTCCTCTTGAAAAGACAATTACCCCCACCCCACCTCCATAAAAAATAATGTAATTTATCATTTTAAATGTGGTTGCAGTGCCAACTACGTGGACAGGACGACGTTTAGATTGGATAGTAGAGTCCAACAACACATTCCTAGTAAAATTAGGAATGGAACCGTCCGGTCAACGGACGTTCAAAATAACACATACGGGTCTTCAATTACAAACTATTTGCTTAAAAATCCGCCGTGCGCTAGAAATTTCAGCATTGACTCCTTCACCATTCTGTCATGCTCACTCACTATATCATCTAAAAATCTTGGAGACGATCCACGTTCGTCTAAAACAAAGGGCGTGTCTATTAGGACTAGATGTGATCAGTCTCTAAGATACCCCCCCCCCCTTTGTACATATACCATAACGGTGTTTTATTTTTTTTCTCTCTATTCCCTCTTCTCACCCCCCCCTTTTTTTAATCCTTCGTTTGTTTTAAATCCCTCGATACAGCCTTGGTTAAGAGAGGGCGAAACCAGTCGGCTCGCGTTTTTTTTTCATGTTTAACTTTTAATCATGAACGATAACACTCGTCTTCCCTTCATACTCGCGAAAACAAAATTTTGTACTCCCCCCCAAAAATGTATTATTGCCAGCATGAAGGGAAGTCGATTTCGCGTAGGATAAATTTCAGAGAAAACATCCTTTCTCCAACTTAAACAATTTTCCCCCTCATATCTCATTCGATTTTCATAGTTCTTAATTTATCATTCTGACGTTTCCTCTCAGAGGGTCAGACGATAAGGCCTTATGGAAAATTTTAGCAATTTTCTTTTTTTTTCCACCCGCCCGTTTCATTGATTAAAAAATGTTTCCTCTGCAATTTATCCTACGATTTTGTTGTACGCGAAATTTACTTACACACACACACACACATATATATATATATATATATATATATATATATATATATATATATATATATATATATATATAGAGAGAGAGAGAGAGAGAGAGAGAGATTGTTACACGTATTTTGTTTTCGGCTAATTGTTATGAAATGAGAGAGATGTATATAAGTATGTAAGATGACTACATAAGAAGTACTGACAGAATGGGTTAAAATGCCCATCTCTCTACAACAGAGAATGTCACACCATTGCAGGCCGAAAGTATTTTCGCATTGTCCCCTACATCAGCAAAAATACATTTATTTTGTGTAAACAGGATGTCTTAAGAATAAGTTTCATTTGTAAATTTAAAAAGATTGTAAGAAACGTGGCTTAAGAAAAAAAATATCAGCGTTCCGCATGGCGTCATGAACAATAAACACACCTTTTATCTGCTTGTATATCTTTTTCAAGTATATAAAGAATCACTTGCTATACACTTGTTTGGATGTTTACAATATTAATTCTATGAATAATCATGATTTCGTTCAATTTTACGATAGGAACAGTTTGAATATTTCGCCAATTTCGTTTGCTATTTGCCAAAATGTTCGATAAAATCGGTGTTTTTTTCATAAGAAATTTTACTTTTCTTTTTAATGTATATAAAATTGAACGTTTATTCCAAATGTTTACTTATTTTATGATCGAATGTTTTATAACCTTTTTATTTATTTTTGTGTTTAAGTTCATGAAATTCAGTTAAATATTGTTTTCTTTTGTGTGTGTAAATAGAATGTTCAAAGTTTGTTTTGTGTCACAAAGTTTGTTTTGTGTCACAAAGTTTGTTTTGTGTGTAATAACGTTTTGAATCGCACTGTCAGCGAGGATTGCTGAATACAAGTAAGACATCCCCAGTTCTCACTGGGGATGTCTTACTTGTATTCAGCAATCCTCGCGGTGGTCGTGGATGGTGACATTATCCTTATGTCTGAGATGTCCGTATTCTGATTGCCTAAATCCTTACATGACTTGCAACATTCCACTTACCTGGACGGTCAGAGAGGTCCGATCGATTGATCGATCGATCGATCGATCGATCGATCGGTCGGCTGATCATATCAACTCATCTGAACATAATGAGCAACCTCTATTTCTTATTTATTTATTAATTCTAGACGACGGTCGCTAAGCGTCAATTGTTCCAGATATGGCTTCACAACACCAAAACTTTACACAAACATTTTGGTGACGTAAATAAAAAGGCGGGCTCTAAATCAACAAAAGACGTTCGTTGATACGAACGAAACCGGTCATATATATATATATATATATATATATATATATATATATATATATATATATATATATATATATATATATATATATATATATATATATATCATTAAATATATATATATATCATTAAATATATATATATATATCATTAAATATATATATATATCATTAAATATATATATATATCATTAAATATATATATATATATATATATATATATATATATATATATCATTAAATATATATATATATCATTAAATATATATATATATATCATTAAATATATATATATATATATCATTAAATATTACAGATGACTTGTGTCTGCATATTTTGACCTTAATCTTTTCTAGATTCATGATTAATTTTCAAGTTTCAGACTAGAACTGGCCGATGAATTTGCCGCACTCATTGTGTACCCTAGTACTTTCGGTTCCTTCCAGAGCCATCTTCAAGGGGTGGGTATCGAGTAAAAACATGTACTTTTCATGTTTAGTAATGGTTTTAGCGGGAACCGTGTGATTTGTTGTAGCATTAATAGAGTATTAATATTAGTATTAATTAAGTATTAATATTAGTATTAATTGAGTATAAATATTAGTATTAATTAAGTAATAATATTAGTATTATTTGAGTGTTAATATTAGTATTAACTGAGTATTAATATTAGTATTAATTGAGTATAAATATTAGTATTAATAGAGTATTAATATAAGAATTAATAGAGTATTAATATTAGTATTAATTGAGTATTAATATTAGTATTAATAGAGTATTAATACTAGTATTAATTGAGTATTAATATTAGTATTAATAGAGAATTAATATTAGTATTAATAGAGTATTAATATTAGTATTAATAGAGTATTGATATTAGTATTAATTGAGTATTAATATTAGTATTAATAGAGTAATAATGTTAGTATTAATTGAGTATTAATATTAGTATTAACTGAGTATTAATATTATTATTAATTTAGTATTAATATTAGTATTAATTGAGTATTAATATAAAAATTAATAGAGTATTAATATTAGAATTAATTGAGTATTGATATTAGTATTAATTGAGTATTAATATTAGTATTAATTGAGTATTAATATTAGTATTAATTGAGTATTAATATTAGTATTAATTGAGTATAAATATTAGTATTAATTAAGTATTTATATTAGTATTAATAGAGTATTAATATTAGTATTAATTGAGTATTAATATTAGTATTAATTGAGTATTAATATTAGTATTAATTGAGTATTAATATTAGTATTAATTGAGTATTAATATTAGTATTAATTGAGTATTGATATTAGTATTAATAGAGAATTAATATTAGTATTAATATAGTATTAATATTAGTATTAATAGAGTATTAATATTAGTATTAATTGAGTATTAATATTAGTATTAATAGAGTATAATATTAGTATTAATTGAGTATTAATATTAATATTGAGTATTGATATTAGTATTAATAGAGTATTAATATTAGTATTAATAGAGTATTAATATTAGTATTAATAGAGTATTAATATTAGTATTAATAGAGTATTAATATTAGTATTAATAGAGTATTAATATTAGTATTAATAAAGTATAATATTAGTATTAATAGAGTATTAATATTAGTAATAATAGAGTATTCAGATTAGTATCAATTGAGTATTAATATTAGTATTAATAGAGTATTAATATTAGTATTAATAGAGTATTAATATTAGTATTAATAGAGTATTAATATTAGTAATAATAGAGTATTAATATTAGTAATAATAGAGTATTAATATTAGTATTAATAGAGTATTAATATTCGTATTAATAAAGTATTAATATTAGTATTAATTGAGTATTAATATTAGTATTAATTGAGTATTGATATTAGTATTAATAGAGTATTAATATTAGTATTAATTGAGTATTGATATTAGTATAAATAGAGTATTAATATTAGTATTAATTGAGTATTGATATTAGTATTAATAGAGTATTAATATTAGTATTAATTGAGTATTAATATTAGTATTAATTGAGTATTGGTATTAGTATTAATAGAGTATTAATATTAGTATTAATTGAGTATTAATATTAGTATTAATAGAGTATTAATACTAGTATTAATTCAGTATTAATATTAGTATTAATTGAGTATTAATATTAGTATTAATAGAGTATTAATATTAGTATTAATTGATAATTAATATGAGTATTAATAGAGTATTAATATTAGTATTAATAGAGTATTAATATTAGTATTAATAGAGTATTTATATTAGTATTAATTGAGTATTAATATTAGTATTAATTGAGTATTGATATTAGTATTAATAGAGTATTAATATTAGTATTAATTGAGTATTAATATTAGTATTAATTGAGTATTAATATTAGTATCAATTGAGTATTAATATTAGTATTAATTGAGTATTGATATTAGTATTAATTGAGTATTAATATTAGTATTAATTGAGTATTGATATTAGTATTAATAGAGTATTAATATTAGTATTAATAGAGTATTAATATTAGTATTAATAGAGTATTAATACTAGTATTAATTGAGTATTGATATTAGTATTAATTGAGTATTAATATTAGTATTAATTGAGTATTAATATTAGTATTAATTGAGTATTGATATTAGTATTAATTGAGTATTAATATTAATATTAATTGAGTATTAATATTAGTATCAATTCAGTATTAATATTAGTACTAATTGAGTATTGATATTAGTATTAATTGAGTATTGATATTAGTATTAATTGAGTATTGATATTAGTATTAATAGAGTATTAATATTAGTATCAATTGAGTATTAATATTAGTATTAATTGAGTATTAATATTAGTATTAATTGAGTATTGATATTTATATTAATAGAGTATTAATATTAGTAATAATAGAGTATTAATATTAGTATTAATTGAGTATTAATATTAATATTAGTTGAGTATTAATATTAGTATTTATTGAGTATTGATATTTATATTAATAGAGTATTAATATTAGTATTAATAGAGTATTAATATTAGTATTAATAGAGTATTAATATTAGTATTAATAGAGTATTAATATTAGTATTAATTGAGTATTGATATTTATATTAATAGAGTATTAATATTAGTATTAATAGAGTATTAATATTAGTATTAATAGAGTATTAATATTAGTATTAATAGAGTATTAATATTAGTATTAATTGAGTATTGATATTAGTATAAATAGAGTATTAATTTTAGTATTAATTGAGTATTGATATTAGTATTAATAGAGTATTAATATTAGTATTAATTGAGTATTAATATTAGTATTAATTGAGTATTGGTATTAGTATTAATAGAGTATTAATATTAGTATTAATTGAGTATTAATATTAGTATTAATAGAGTATTAATACTAGTATTAATTGAGTATTAATATTAGTATTAATTGAGTATTAATATTAGTATTAATAGAGTATTGATATTAGTATTAATTAAGTAATAATATTAGTATTATTTGAGTGTTAATATTAGTATTAACTGAGTATTAATATTAGTATTAATAGAGTATTTATATTAGTATTAATTGAGTATTAATATTAGTATTAATTGAGTATTGATATTAGTATTAATAGAGTATTAATATTAGTATTAATTGAGTATTAATATTAGTATTAATTGAGTATTAATATTAGTATCAATTGAGTATTAATATTAGTATTAATAGAGTATTAATATTAGTATTAATTGAGTATTAATATTAGTATCAATTGAGTATTAATATTAGTATTAATTGAGTATCGATATTAGTATTAATTGAGTATTAATATTAGTATTAATTGAGTATTGATATTAGTATTAATAGAGTATTAATATTAGTATTAATAGAGTATTAATATTAGTATTAATTGAGTATTAATACTAGTATTAATTGAGTATTGATATTAGTATTAATTGAGTATTAATATTAGTATTAATTGAGTATTAATATTAGTATTAATTGAGTATTGATATTAGTATTAATTGAGTATTAATATTAGTATCAATTGAGTATTAATATTAGTATTAATTGAGTATTGATATTAGTATTAATTGAGTATTAATATTAGTATTAATTGAGTATTGATATTAGTATTAATAGAGTATTAATATTAGTATCAATTGAGTATTAATATTAGTATTAATTGAGTATTAATATTAGTATTAATTGAGTATTGATATTTATATTAATAGAGTATTAATATTAGTAATAATAGAGTATTAATATTAGTATTAATTGAGTATTAATATTAATATTAGTTGAGTATTAATATTAGTATTTATTGAGTATTAATATTAGTATTAATAGAGTATTAATAGAGTATTAATATTAGTATTAATAGAGTATTAATATTAGTATTAATAGACTATTGATATTAGTATTAATTGAGTATTAATATTAATATTGAGTATTGATATTAGTATTAATAGAGTATTAATATTAGTATTAATAGAGTATAAATATTAGTATTAATTGAGTATTAATATTAATATTATAGCGTCCCAAAGAAACCATAAGATCGAGACACAAGTCAAATAGTTTATGTCAAGATTAAATTATCGAACTGACGATGGAGCTTCAGGTGGTGCAGGGTCGTCAGACAGCGGCGGGTTTTGTTAGTATGCTACAAAAACTATTGTTGAGGCCATCGTTTGTGGGAATGGATGGTTATTCGAACAGGATAATGCTGCAATCCACTCAGCACGACGGACCTGGACCTTTCTTACAAGAAAATGGGGTCCATCTCTTGGGACATCGTGCATGCTCAGCGGACTTGAACCCAATTGAAAATGTTTGGGGAGTGATGATAAGAGATGTTTATCGAAATGGCAAACAATATTCAACAAAAAATGAACTCCGTGAAACCATCTGCAGAAGCTGGACAACATTCCCCGCACCTTAATGGAAACACTTATTTCTAGCATGCCTCAAATAATTTTTGAAGTCATCAAAACCAGTGGAGGTAGAACTCATTATTAAATTGGAAGAGGCTATTTTGCCGGTCCCGGCAGAATAACGACCCCTCGTTATTTTGCCCGTCCCGGCAGAATAACGAGGGTTCGTTATTCTGCCGGCTTATGTTTTTTTAACCTAACTGTTATCGTCTTGTGAAAGAAAGGGTAATGAAATAAATAAGGACAACTATTTGATAACAATTTATTTCTATCGTCATAATCAGTTGTTATTCTGTCGGTTATTTATTTTTTTGAATATAAAAGAAATATCTGCTTTTAATACAAAAACATTAAAAGTAAAAATTAATTAAATGAACGAAAATATTACAGACAATAAGATTCTTTAGTCGAATTTAGAAGTAATTTGCGTCGGATAAATTTTTTTTTAGTTATTTACGAAAAAAAAAACATTTTCATTCATTGATATAAAAAATAAATAACTCTTGTGAAGAAATCTGATTATTAAAAAAATTACAGATAGGTCCCTAAAGAAATTAAATCAGATATAATTTTTATAATTTCAGTTTTATAAATAGTCTAAACAGCAATTTAAAAACTGATTTTTCACTATCTTTTAAGATAAATGTTTGGACTATTTCTCATCATTTCACTCGTTTTTATAAAGTTTTAAATTATATAAAAAAATCACTGCTGACTATTCATTTTATAGAATGTTACATTATTAAATAATAATTGATCCAATTTAAAAAAATCTTTTTTATTAGAAAAATGGTGAAATAAGAATTATCTTTTTTACGTCGAGTAGATAGAAACAAAAGCATAAGTATTAAAGATTTGTTTATGTTTTAAGTTTCATTATCTCCGTTTAATTATTTCTTTTTTTATTGGAAAAATGGTGAAATAAAAATTATCTTTCTAACGTCGAGTAGATAGAAACAAAAGCATAAGTATTAAAGATTTGTTTATTTTTTCAGTTTCATTATCTTCGTTTAATTATTTCTTTTTTATTGGAAAAATGGTGAAACAAAAATATCGTTTTTACGTCGAGTAGATAGAAACAAAAGCATAAGTATTAAAGATTTGTTTATCTTTTCAGTTTCATTATCTTCGTTTAATTATTTCTTTTTTATTGGAAAAATGGTGAAACAAAAATATCGTTTTTACGTCGAGTAGATAGAAACAAAAGCAGAAGTATTAAAGATTTGTTTATGTTTTCAGTTTCATTATCTTCGTTTAATTATTTCTTTTTTATTGGAAAAATGGTGAAACAAAAATATCGTTTTTACGTCGAGTAGATAGAAACAAAAGCATAAGTATTAAAGATTTGTTTATGTTTTCAGTTTCATTATCTTCGTTTAATTATTTCTTTTTTTATTGGAAAAATGGTGAAACAAAAATATCGTTTTTACGTCGAGTAGATAGAAACAAAAGCATAAGTATTAAAGATTTGTTTATATTTTCAGTTTCATTATCTTCGTTTAATTATTTCTTTTTTATTGGAAAAATGGTGAAACAAAAATATCGTTTTTACGTCGAGTAGATAGAAACAAAAGCATAAGTATTAAAGATTTGTTTATCTTTTCAGTTTCATTATCTTCGTTTAATTATTTCTTTTTTATTGGAAAAATGGTGAAACAAAAATATCGTTTTTACGTCGAGTAGATAGAAACAAAAGCATAAGTATTAAAGATTTGTTTATATTTTCAGTTTCATTATCTTCGTTTAATTATTTCTTTTTTATTGGAAAAATGGTGAAACAAAAATATCGTTTTTACGTCGAGTAGATAGAAACAAAAGCATAAGTATTAAAGATTTGTTTATATTTTCAGTTTCATTATCTTCGTTTAATTATTTCTTTTTTATTGCAAAAAATGGTGAAATAAAAATTATCTTTCTAACGTCGAGTTGATAGAAACAAAAGCATAAGTATTAAAGATTTGTTTATTTTTTCAGTTTCATTATCTTCGTTTAATTATTTCTTTTTTATTGGAAAAATGGTGAAACAAAAATATCGTTTTTACGTCGAGTAGATAGAAACAAAAGCATAAGTATTAAAGATTTGTTTATCTTTTCAGTTTCATTATCTTCGTTTAATTATTTCTTTTTTATTGGAAAAATGGTGAAACAAAAATATCGTTTTTGAGTCGAGTAGATAGAAACAAAAACATAAGTATTAAAGATTTGTTTATATTTTCAGTTTCATTATCTTCGTTTAATTATTTCTTTTTTATTGGAAAAATGTTGAAACAAAAATATCGTTTTTACGTCGAGTAGATAGAAACAAAAGCATAAGTATTAAAGATTTGTTTATCTTTTCAGTTTCATTATCTTCGTTTAATTATTTCTTTTTTATTGGAAAAATGGTGAAACAAAAATATCGTTTTTACGTCGAGTAGATAGAAACAAAAACATAAGTATTAAAGATTTGTTTATTTTTTTAGTTTCATTATCTTCGTTTAATTATTTCTTTTTTATTGGAAAAATGTTGAAATAGAAATTATCTTTTTTACGTCGAGTAGATAGAAACAAAAGCAGAAGTATTAAAGATTTGTTTATGTTTTCAGTTTCATTATCTTCGTTTAATTATTTCTTTTTTATTGGAAAAATGGTGAAACAAAAATATCGTTTTTACGTCGAGTAGATAGAAACAAAAGCGTAAGTATTAAAGATTTGTTTATCTTTTCAGTTTCATTATCTTCGTTTAATTATTTCTTTTTTATTGGAAAAATGGTGAAATAAAAATTATCTTTCTAACGTCGAGTAGATAGAAACAAAAGCATAAGTATTAAAGATTTGTTTATATTTTCAGTTTCATTATCTTCGTTTAATTATTTCTTTTTTATTGGAAAAATGGTGAAACAAAAATATCGTTTATACGTCGAGTAGATAGAAACAAAAGCATAAGTATTAAAGATTTGTTTATCTTTTCAGTTTCATTATCTTCGTTTAATTATTTCTTTTTTATTGGAAAAATGGTGAAACAAAAATATCGTTTTTACGTCGAGTAGATAGAAACAAAAGCATAAGTATTAAAGATTTGTTAATATTTTCAGTTTCATTATCTTCGTTTAATTATTTCTTTTTTATTGGAAAAATGGTGAAACAAAAATATCGTTTTTACGTCGAGTAGATAGAAACAAAAGCAGAAGTATTAAAGATTTGTTTATGTTTTCAGTTTCATTATCTTCGTTTAATTATTTCTTTTTTATTGGAAAAATGGTGAAACAAAAATATCGTTTTTACGTCGAGTAGATAGAAACAAAAGCATAAGTATTAAAGATTTGTTTATATTTTCAGTTTCATTATCTTCGTTTAATTATTTCTTTTTTATTGGAAAAATGTTGAAATAAAAATTATCTTTCTAACGTCGAGTAGATAGAAACAAAAGCATAAGTATTAAAGATTTGTTTATCTTTTCAGTTTCATTATCTTCGTTTAATTATTTCTTTTTTATTGGAAAAATGTTGAAACAAAAATATCGTTTTTACGTCGAGTAGATAGAAACAAAAGCATAAGTATTAAAGATTTGTTTATCTTTTCAGTTTCATTATCTTCGTTTAATTATTTCTTTTTTATTGGAAAAATGGTGAAACAAAAATATCGTTTTTACGTCGAGTAGATAGAAACAAAAGCATAAGTATTAAAGATTTGTTTATATTTTCAGTTTCATTATCTTCGTTTAATTATTTCTTTTTTATTGGAAAAATGGTGAAACAAAAATATCGTTTTTACGTCGAGTAGATAGAAACAAAAGCATAAGTATTAAAGATTTGTTTATCTTTTCAGTTTCATTATCTTTGTTTAATTATTTCTTTTTTATTGGAAAAATGGTGAAACAAAAATATCGTTTTTACGTCGAGTAGATAGAAACAAAAGCATAAGTATTAAAGATTTGTTTATATTTTCAGTTTCATTATCTTTGTTTAATTATTTCTTTTTTATTGGAAAAATGGTGAAATAAAAATTATCTTTCTAACGTCGAGTAGATAGAAACAAAAGCATAAGTATTAAAGATTTGTTTATATTTTCAGTTTCATTATCTTTGTTTAATTATTTCTTTTTTATTGGAAAAATGGTGAAATAAAAATTATCTTTCTAACGTCGAGTAGATAGAAACAAAAACATAAGTATTAAAGATTTGTTTATATTTTCAGTTTCATTATTTTCGTTTAATTATTTCTTTTTTATTGGAAAAATGGTGAAACAAAAATATCGTTTTTACGTCGAGTAGATAGAAACAAAAGCATAAGTATTAAAGATTTGTTTATTTTTTCAGTTTCATTATCTTCGTTTAATTATTTCTTTTTTATTGGAAAAATGTTCAAATAGAATTATCGTTTTTACGTCGAGTAGATAGAAACAAAAGCATAAGTATTAAAGATTTGTTTATATTTTCAGTTTCATTATCTTCGTTTAATTATTTCTTTTTTATTGGAAAAATGTTGAAATAAAAATTATCTTTTTTACGGCGAGTATTGATTTACTCCTCTCCAGGAGTTAGGCACAAGGCCAGTTTTTATCTTACTCCCACAAGTAAGATGTGACCCAAGGTCGGGTCGGGAAAGTGGGGTTTATAAATTGCCTGGGCAGCCCCGTCGGCATTCCCTGGTAGGGGCGCCTCAGGCAGTAAGCAATAAACTTACTCCTTTCCAAAGAGGGGAGGCGAAGCCTGGGAGGGTGGACCTCCTAGAACTGCACAGGACAGACCCATAGACCGGCGAAGCCTCGAAGGCCAAGGCAATACCAGTCTGTGGGGTTTAGTATCCATCGGAACAGATACTACACTTTGATCTTAGCCAAAAGGCAAAGTTGTTTATTTTTTCAGTTTCATTATCCTCGTTTAATTATTTCTTTTTTATTGGAAAAATGGTTAAATAAAACTTTAAAATATTGACTCGTGAAATCTTCGCTGTAACTGTAACAGTAATGTTAACTAAACATGAGCCGGCAAAATAACGAAGGGGTCGTTATTCTGCCGGGACCGGTAGAATAGCCTATTCGTATTAAATTTGGTTGTTGAATGTTTTCAAACACTTTTCGTACAATTTCGTAGAATTTTTATCTCTGGTCTTATAATTTTGATCAAGTGTAATATGCCTCATTTTATAAAAATGTAAATTTCTGAATAAAATGTTTGGAATTTAGCTTTTTGTTTCCATAACTTTTTAGATTGTAGCATTGGTAACCTTAAGTGGGAGGAGTTTAAAATCAATCCTTAAAAAAAGGTTTCTTTTAAAAGATTTTCAAGTGGTCTTAAATTTTTGATCACATGTGTGTATATATATATATATATATATATATATATATATATATATATATATATATATATATACTAATAGCTGCATGCACAGTCCGAATACGTTCGTTGATCACTCTAGCTGCTTGTGTAAATTTAGCCGCCGATTCGCTATTTACAAAGTTAAATTCCTCCATGATTATTAACTAATAGTCTATGACCGAGGGGTTAAGATACTTTACTACGAATCAGTGACGATTTGTGATCAGGGTTCGCGCCCGCCGACCGTTGAGAATTAGCTTCCTGTACTGAAGATTACGTTAGCATGAAACATCGTATCACAAACAGGTATCAAATAATTAATATTTATTTATAAATATTATTATTGATTTTATTTCCATAGTTCCAGAGTACTTTTCAAATGCTGAGTTTTAATTTTAACAAGAAGTACTAATAGCTGCATGCACGATCCGAATAAATTGTGTAAATTTAGCCGCCGATTCGCTATTTACAAAGTTAAATTCCTCCATAATTATTATCAGGGTTCGCGCCCGCCGACCGTTGAGAATTAGCTTCCAGCACTGAAGATTGCGTTAGCATGAAACATCGATGTCTGTAGGTATCAAAATAATTAAAATTTATTTATTAATATATATATATATATATATATATATATATATATATATATATATATATATGTGTATGTGTGTGTGTGTGTTGAGAATATATATATTCTCAACACAAATGACCATAAAACCAACAACTAAGAAACATTATAAAACTGTAAAATGATTTATTCTGCAAGATTTAAAACGCTGAATTAAAGTTAGATTCTCAATAATTTAAAAATACAATTTAAGATTGTTGAAATGACATTTATATAGCTTGGCAACTCTTTGCCCTACCCCTCTTTAGTTTACGGTGGCAACTTGTCATATCAAGGGAGATAACTTTTCGTTTTTTCAATTGATTTATCAAATATTTTTTTGGGCAACAAATGATTTTTTATTTACAAAACAGCGATTTTTAAAGTTTTTTATGTTAAGAAACAAATAAACAAATAAAAAAGTTAAAAAAAGTTAAACTAAAACAATATTGATCAACAATAACCTGAAAACTATGTTAAGAAACAATATTAAATACATTGAGAGATAAATTTCCTGTAATTTGAGGTAAGAAAAGTTACCTCCGTGGTTATGACAAGTTACACCTTAAACCTCTTTCGTGTGAATCAGATGATTCTGGTGTTGGCATAAGTTTCCCCGATGTTTTTCTAGTTAGAAATCTTTCTGGAAAGACATCGGGTACTTACGGGAAGAACCACGAGAAGGTTGCCAACATCCCAAGTGACTGTGGAACCGACTGGATTCGAACTCGGAACAGCCAGATCTTCAGTCTGTGTCGATATCCACTTAACCACCGTCACCTCCCAAACTAAACGTTATTTTGTTTTGCTAGTCAATTAAGAGTTATGCCCCTTTGTAAGAAAGACCATATTGAAATAAATATGCCGTGTCTGTGCTGATAAGTTATTATAACAATTATATTCTTAAAATTAAAACTCAGCATTTGAAAGGTACTCTGGAACTATGGAAATAAAATCAATATTTGTTTCGATATTAATAATCTTTAAAATCTAATGGATTCTGGATAGTAGACAACCACAAAACAATTTTTCTTTCAAGGGGAATATTTTTTCATTTAGAGTTATTTCCCTTATATATTTATTTAAAATCAAAAAAATAATCACTTCTCTATTTAAGTTCAAATCTTACCGCCATGGAAGAGAGATATAAAAAAAAAAGACAACAATAAAAAAGACATGAATGATTATATGAATTTTAAATTTAAATAAAATAACAAATTTTGAAAACATAAAATCGTTCTTTTATTAATCCGCCATCTCAAATTATTATTTGCAATTTTTTTTATATTTGGATTATTCGGACTACTGTTTCCACCATGGATGTAATTATAACAACGTTTTGGCCGACTTAATCTTCAACTTTCTTCGAGTGCGTCTTGTCGAACTCTGAAATATGCACGGAGTTTCGAACTGAAACTTTTTATTTTTTTGTGCTTATCCAGAATTACCAAGACATGGGGGAAAAAATAAGACAAACTGAGAAATATCTGTATAACTTACGTACCGGTGACGGGATGAATATCGTATACTAAAAATCACGTAAATTAATCAAGTAGTTTTATTTTATAAAATAAAATAAAATTTTATCAATAAACGAACAAGGTTGAAATGTCCGCGCTATATTGGTCATATTCAAGGAGGGGGGGGGGTAATCTAAACTTTTGTTAACTAGAGAAATAAAGTCTGGAATTAGCTCCCTTGAATATGATCAATAATGCCGCCGATATATCAACATTACCAGTTTATCGATAAAATTTGATTTTTTTTTTATAAAATAAAAAAACTACTTGATTAATTTACGTGTATTTTGGTATACGATATATTCAGTCCGTCACGGGTACAGATATTTCTCAGTTTGTCTTATCCCCCCCCCCACCATGTCTCGATACTTTTGGATGAACACTATTTTTTTTATTGTTCTCGTTCTGCCAGCCAAGACCAGGTAGATGTTTTAAGTAATTTTTTGAATTATATTCTTAAGATTGTTACCTGATTAAAACTTAGCACTTTATCCGTTGTGCCACGGTCCATGTTATTGTTTCAATGTATTTAGTCTGTAGCAGTTTGCTACAAGCCGCCATCTTGTGTAAATATCAATGAGTCTTAGCTGCCCGCTTATTGGTTCAGGGAATCTACTTCGTCATTTACTTGACCAATCAGTGGACTTCTCTTAGGTGAATCTCGGATGGCTAGCATAACTATATAAACACTTGAGCGTCACCCGCTCTTTCTCTTTTTCTTCTTCTTCGGCACGAGATGCCTCTTCTCTAGCTTTCCTTCTTTGGTACTGCCAAACACACGTCCCCCTCTCTGGGGACGCAACAGACATCTTCCCGGGCCTTTGGCCCTGGGTTTGACTTCGACAAGAAAACAAGAAGCATACACTTGGAATTAATATCCTCTCTCTCTCTCTCTCTCTCTCTCTCTCTCTCTCTCTCTCTCTTTTTCTTGCCTCTTTACTACACCTGGCCAGGCTACCTTGCTCTGTCCATTTCGACACAAAGTACCGAGAAGCCAAAATGGCTACTGCCTCATACAAGTGGACTTAATATAACACACGCACACACACATAACTGCTTACATGTGGACTGACTTTCACACCGGTGTACAGACAGACATACTTACATACACACATGGACACGTCATGACACCATAGCCGGTGTACAGACATTCTATATGATGAACTATTCTCTCTTCCCTACAAATGTGAAATTAAAGTAATGGACTTATTTTACTTTTGTCTTCGTCCCTACTTATGGACATACTAACCTCTATCCTTTTCGTTCACGTATTAACATTGTTTTATGGATTAGAAATGGACGTCGTCTCATTTTCTATAAGTCTTGCTTCTTATATTATAGCGTTGTTCACGTAGAAAGCGCCAACACTTCGTTTTAAAACGTATTTAACAGTTAAAATATTTTTAATTTTCTCTTTTCTTCGTCTTGACTCATGAAAGCCAAAATTAATTATCATAGTTTGATTTTAAATGAAAAAAAATCAACGTTTGTTGAAAAAAAACCCCCAAAACGATCATGTCGTCTTAAAACTTTAAACATAAAAAAATGTAAATATCGTCTTCCAAAATTTTTGAAAATTAATTTTTTTTTTACAAAGATATACTTTTTTTCAAAATAATAGTAAATTTATACGAAGGTAACATTGAGCTTTAAGGGTCCCTAAAAGTTGAACGATCCCGAACCAAACAGATGATCCACAATATATAAAAAAATCATAATGCAGACAAGCAGATAAACAGTGAGAGATTTTTTTATTTTTATTTGATTTTATATTTTTCATATAGCCACTCGGACTTAGGCTTAGTGGTAAGGTTAAGAACGATCCCAAACAGATGATCCACAATATAAAAAAAAACATAAGGCAGACAAGCAGATAAACAGTGAGAGATTTTTTTATTTTTATTTGATTTTATATTTTTCATATAGCCACTCGGACTTAGGCTTAGTGGTAAGGTTAAGAACGATCCCAAACAGATGATCCACAATATAAAAAAAAACATAAGGCAGACAAGCAGATAAACAGTGAGAGATTTTTTATTTTATATTTTTCGTATAGGCTTAGTGGTAAGGTTAAGAAAGAGCACGCGTCTTCTTACATCTGGACCTGAATGCCAACGTGGGTCGATTGACTACTCAGAAATGTGTAACAATATTGACACTTTGAAACTGATTTAAACAAGAATAAAATTTAAATTTAATTTTAACTTGAAAGTCATAAAAACACACATGCTCTTCCTTAACCCTAAAACTAACTCTAAATCCGGGTGGCAGTACGAATAATAAATTACCCCCCCCCCCAAAAAAAAAATACACCGGAAAAGATGTGCGCGGCGTAAATGTGACAGGGCCATTAAAAAGTCTATTTATAATCTATGGGACTCTAAATTTCGCCTTACACGACTAAACTGTGTAAATAGATTGTTAAATATTAATAAAATTGTGTGACCACTTCACGCGTGTCTGTGTGTGCACTTCTCGTGTCAATGTAACTTTGATTACACATTTCATTATTTTTTTCATTTACTGTTAATCAAATATTTATTGAAATAAAAAAATCCAATGGCTTAAAATGTACCGACATTTAAAAAAATCCTATTTAAAAAATAATTTAATTACGACATTAAATCTACCAGAATGCATTTCCGTTTATGTATTTAATATTTTGTTTATAGTAAAAAAAAAGAATAAATTACTTCGTGATCCTTCAAAATTTGAAAGGAATTTGTAAGCATTTAAAATATCTTTAAATGTGTCTTTACAATTCTTAGCTAATTCTCATGTATTATAAGATTGAAAGTTTAGGAAGCTATTTACATCCAATATTTTTATAAATAGACATTACCTTAACAAAATTGATCATAGTTTTACAAGAATTTGGTTCAATTAATAATTTAATGACTAAACGATATCGTAATAATTAAATGTATTCTTGATGAGGTTTTAAAATCGGACTGTCCGCATTTGGAGATATTTCTTGTCCTTTGAGGTAGATGTAGCTGCGATCGAGGAGACCCACTAAGTTTCATCTGCAGATTTTCAAGTGCTGAATAGAGACTTTGATGTCTACTCAGCCTAGCGGGATCCCAAGTAGGGGTGTCTCTCTGCTTGTGAAACGCACCCTGTCTGCAGTGGTAAATGTTATCTACACGGATGCGAAAGGTAGGCTAGTCATGGCCGATGTTGCCGTAAAAGATTGTGAGTTTCTGGTTATCGCGGTTCCGTCCAACTCAGTTCGGGAGAGTGTTTCCCTTTTTTTTGGCAGTTGCAGGTGTTCGTTGTAGGTCCGAAGCGTGTAGTTTTAATGGGACACTGAAATGCTATCCTTGATCCAACGATAGATAAGGTCGGAGGAACTAGAGAATTAGATAAGTGTGAGAGTTGTCTGTCTGACCTGATGACTAGATACGATCTTGTCGACCAATTTTGTATCGATCATCCGGAGCGGGAGATGTAGGCATGGACTAATAGCGTACATTTCTGTGCAAATACGTATGTGGATGCTAATCAGAAAAGGAGGATGTAGGTTTTATATGGTTTCCTACGCTCTACACATTAGTTATGACATAGTTATAGTTAAAAACGAACCGGATACTGGAAGTTTATATCATCCTTGCTGGAGCTACGTGACTTCTCGGAAATGGTACAAACCCTTATCCAGCGGCGTCTAGTGGACGCGGTTACAGCGAGTCAGTAAGATTAGATGCTTCTCCGTCAGGTATTACCAGTATCTTACACTAGATAAAGCCATCATGAAGAAGCACTCCGAAGGTAAATTGTCCCGGACGGTGGTTGGGACGGTCTCTAATTATAGAACTTGCTAAGTAGGGGCACCAACGCGGAGCAAGTGGGTATTATCAGGGCCAGGTAGTTATGGCTAGGCTAAATATATCTAACGTAGCCGTGAATGTTGCCGAAAATGAGCGTAAGGAATAGCTCTATCGAGATCTGCATAGTTACATTTGGAAAGTCAAACACCTGAGATCCGTTTTCAATAGAGCTAGGCGCCTGGTTTGGGATATTTCAACAACTCTGTGTTCTATTTGACCTGACGATTGGTCCGGAACGTCTTACCTTTAAATGATATACTGTTCAGTTCTAAGCATAGCAGACATGTCTGCGCGGCCACAGTGATGAGAAAAAACAGGATAAGTACGCTTTCTTCAACTGTAGCGAACTGCGACTGTTCTGGAGGTATGTAAACGAGGTGACCGTCCGTATTGATCCTGAGCAGTCAGTACTGCTGGATGTTGCGTACGTGATTGACCCGCCGTGGTTAAGAGAGAAATAAATGGTGTTTGTCATTACCTTGGTCATAGCTGGAATCTTTGTGTTGACGACACGTTTAATAGAATAGTATCAGGTGGAATCGTTTTATCTCGAGGATCTGGTTTTAAGCATCAGCTTAAGATTAAAATTATATGTGATAGAAGATTACATTCCATAGAATTCAACAAAAGGTGAGTACAAGTTGCGAACTTGTACATAAGAAAGGGAGTTAAGTATGAGTACACGTTCTTGATCTTGTTGGACCCCGGTTGGGTTAAGGTAGACTTTTAGCTAGTTGAATGAATGAATCTTGTTCTTTTTATATTCTTGCTGATAGAGATCCTTCAAGATGCACACCCTCTACTTTTATTTTTACCTTTGTCTCTTCAATTGTTTTTTTTAACCTTAGAAGGATACAATTCACTCACAAACCCCTATTTCATTTTCTGTTCTAGACGCATGTCAACGAGGTGACGGTTTTCATTGATCCGAGCAGTTTTTACTGCGGGATGCTGCGCTCGTGATTAACAATGTCGACCCAAGATGAGAAACAATTTGAAGGCCAAAGAGAAAATGAAAGTGGGGAGTGAGCATCTTGGAAGATACTGCACTTTGATCTTTACAATCAGTGTCATGTAGATGGCCTGATACGACTTTCTGTTCACTGGCTGTTGAATAAAAATGAAAAAAACCCACTTTTTTCGACCCAAACAAGGCATATTGATGTACTGTGAATTATGAACCATACCTACAGAGACATCTTAAGCAGGAAGATTATGACGTGAGATGTTTGTTCACATTACATTTAAATTTCTGCATGCTAGTACAGTCAAGGAAAAGAGGAGAGGGGAGGGAATTCCAAAGGCTAGCCGTTCGAGGAAAGAAGCTATTAGATAGATAAGGGGCTACTGTGAATTAGGGACCATGCTTACAGGGACACTCTAAGTAGGGAGTTGAACAGCGAGATGTCTGTTCACATTACATTTAACATTCTGCATGTTAGTACAGTCAGGGGAGTAGGGAGGGAATTCTAGATTATGTTTTCTAGTCATAGCGTTACGAATATAGACTTCAAAGCCGTGCACATGTTTGTCAGAGTCCTTACGGAAGAGTGGATCGTATCAGTCATGTTTACTTGAAAAGGCTGACAACACCGATAAGCCAACAATAAATTCAATGTCCGATTTTGTTGAAGCTGGATTGAAAAGCACGAAAAACAAACGAACACTGTCGGAAAAACGTGTGTCTAAGAATAAGCTACTTTATTACTAAGAATAATATAGTTTATTACTTTATTACTAAGAATAATATAGTTGGCAAAGGTGGAAACAGCACTTAATTACCCACCTTCCCCATTTGCGAACGTTCTATTATTTTGCTTACAATATTCACCCATATGACATCAAACACGGGAGAAGTGACTTGAATGAACGACTAAATAATAGATTTCAATGCCGACAGTGTATCTTAATGGAAACATAACTATTTTACGCATACTCTAAAATAAATAAACGTATATATATATATATATATATATATATATATATATATATATATATATATATATATATATATATATATATATATATATATAAAAGTCAAGATGAAAAAGAAAAAGAAAATGTTTTGATTTTTTATTTTGATTTTAATAAAAAAATATCTGCATCTAACACATGGTTCTTTGAAGGCATTTTGTCTCTTACTTTATGTTTAAAATTCTAAAGATGCTTAAAAAATGAACTTTCCCAAATTTATATCTACCAGCGACCATGCGCGATTTAAGTTCAGTTTAAAAGAGACATTTGCACCGTTAGTCTACATAACATCGGACGTCACTTCTAGAAGACCAGAAAGGATTATTACGAAAAAAAAAATATTTATACCTTTTATTTGTCTAAAGATCTGTTATATCAAGCGAAATATTCGATAAAAAAGTGAAGATGAAGAAAAAAAAAGAAAAAATATTTTTTTATTTTTTATTTTAATAAAAAATATCTGCATCAAACACATGGTTTTTTGAAGGAATTCTGCCTCTTTCTTTATGTTTATATATATATATATATATATATATATATATATATATATATATATATATATATATATATAGATTTATATATATATATATGTGTGTGTGTATTATTTTTATTTATATTTAGAATTTTTTGTATTTGAATATAAATTTTACAACATGAAGTAATTATAATAGCTCAATAGCTATGCTATATTCAATATTTTTTATGTAATTTTATACCATACCAATTTTATGAAGGACAACTTCACGCCATTTCATAAAACTTATTTTTTAGTCAACATACAATTTTCATGGCAAACATCAATATATTTGTAAAATGCTCCTGTGCCTTTATTTCTTGGTGTGGCTATCTCCAGTACTAATTTTACAAAACAAAGAAAAAACGCAAAGAAAAACGCAAAAAAATCGCAAAAAACGACATAAAAACGCAAAAAGATATATATATATATATATATATATATATATATATATATATATATATATATATATATATATATATATATATATATATATATATATATATATATATAAAGTGTTTGGTTTCATTAAAAAAAAAATGACTCAATACTGGTCACCCCTGAAGAAGGAATTTTATTCCGTAATCGATAGGATTAATGTAAGAAAAAAAAAAATTAATCTTGTATTGCTAATTTGGCTTATATTTCAATTTTATTAACTTTCCATGCAATACTTTGAAACTTGAATGATAAACCACACACTTTACTTGACAGCGTGCCAGCGCATTTCTCGTTCGACACCGGTTTTTGAGTCCTAGCCGCCATCTGTAACAGCACGGCGGTTGCGTCGTACCTTCAAGGACGTTTATCAAATTAACAAAGAAATAAGTTTCTTTATTCTTTTTTTTTGATGAAAAAAAAAAATGACTCAATACTGGTCACCCCTGAAGAAGGAATTTTATTCCGTAATCGATAGGATTAATGTAAGAAAAAAAAAATCTTGTATTGCTAATTTGGCTTGTATTTCAATTTTATTAACTTTCCATGCAATACTTTGAAACTTGAACGATAAACCACACACTTTACTTGACAGCGTGCCAGCGCATTTCTCGTTCGACACCGGTTTTTGAGTCCTAGCCGCCATCTGTAACAGCACGGCGGTTGCGTCGTACCTTCAAGGACGTTTATCAAATTAACAAAGAAATAAGTTTCTTTATTCTTGTTTTTTGATGAAAAAAAAAAGAAATAAGTTTCTTTATTCTTGTTTTTTGATGAAAAAAAAAATGACTCAATACTGGTCACCTCTTAAGAAGGAATTTTATTCCGTAATCGATAGGATTAATGTAAGAAAAAAAAATTAATCTTGTATTGCTAATTTGGCTTATATTTCAATTTTATTAACTTTCCATGCAATACTTTGAAACTTGAACGATAAACCACACACTTTACTTGACAGCGTGCCAGCGCATTTCTCGTTCGACACCGGTTTTTGAGTCCTAGCCGCCATCTGTAACAGCACGGCGGTTGCGTCGTACCATCAAGGACGTTTTTCAAATTAACAAAGAAATAAGTTTCTTTATTCTTGTTTTTTGATGGAAAAAAAATGACTCAATACTGGTCACCCCTGAAGAAGGAATTTTATTCCGTAATCGATAGGATTAATGTAAGAAAAAAAAATTAATTAATCTTGTATTGCTAATTTGGCTTGTATTTCAATTTGATTAACCTTCCATGCAATACTTTGAAACTTGAACGATAAACCACACACTTTACTTTACAGCGTGCCAGCGCATTTCTCGTTCGACACCGGTTTTTGAGTCCTAGCCGCCATCTGTAACAGCACGGCGGTTGCGTCGTACCATCAAGGACGTTTATCAAATTAAAAAAGAAATAAGTTTCTTTATTCTTTTTTTTTGATGAAAAAAAAAAATCACTCAATACTGGTAACCCCTGAAGAAGAAATTTTATTCCGTAATCGATAGGATTAATGTAAGAAAAAAAAATTAATTAATCTTGTATTGCTAATTTAGCTTATATTTCAATTTTATTAACTTTCCATGCAATACTTTGAAACTTGAACGATAAACCACACACTTTACTTGACAGCGTGCCAGCGCATTTCTCGTTCGACACCGGTTTTTGAGTCCTAGCCGCCATCTGTAACAGCACGGCGGTTGCGTCGTACCATCAAGGACGTTTATCAAATTAACAAAGAAATAAGTTTCTTTATTCATGTTTTTTGATGAAAAAAAAACGACTCAATATTGGTAACTCCTGAAGAAGGAATTTTATTCCGTAATCGATAGGATTAATGTAAGAAAAAAAAAAATCTTGTATTGCTAATTTGGCTTATATTTCAATTTTATTAACTTTCCATGCAATACTTTGAAACTTGAATGATAAACCACACACTTTACTTGACAGCGTGCCAGCGCATTTCTCGTTCGACACCGGTTTTTGAGTCCTAGTGGCCATCTGTAACAGCACGGCGGTTGCGTCGTACCATCAAGGACGTTTATCAAATTAACAAAGAAATAAGTTTCTTTATTCTTTTTTTTTGATGAAAAAAAAAAAATGACTCAATACTGGTCACCCCTGAAGAAGGAATTTTATTCCGTAATCGATAGGATAAATGTAAGAAAAAAAAAATCTTGTATTGCTAATTTGGCTTGTATTTCAATTTTATTAACTTTCCATGCAATACTTTGAAACTTGAACGATAAACCACACACTTTACTTGACAGCGTGCCAGCGCATTTCTCGTTCGACACCGGTTTTTGAGTCCTAGCCGCCATCTGTAACAGCACGGCGGTTGCGTCGTACCTTCAAGGACGTTTATCAAATTAACAAAGAAATAAGTTTCTTTATTCTTGTTTTTTGATGAAAAAAAAAATGACTCAATACTGGTCACCTCTTAAGAAGGAATTTTATTCCGTAATCGATAGGATTAATGTAAGAAAAAAAAATTAATTAATCTTGTATTGCTAATTTGGCTTGTATTTCAATTTGATTAACTTTCCATGCAATACTTTGAAACTTGAACGATAAACCACACACTTTACTTGACAGCGTGCCAGCGCATTTCTCGTTCGACACCGGTTTTTGAGTCCTAGCCGCCATCTGTAACAGCACGGCGGTTGCGTCGTACCATCAAGGACGTTTATCAAATTAACAAAGAAATAAGTTTCTTTATTCTTTTTTTTTGATGAAAAAAAAAAAATCACTTAATACTGGTAACCCCTGAAGAAGAAATTTTATTCCGTAATCGATAGGATTAATGTAAGAAAAAAAAATTAATTAATCTTGTATTGCTAATTTAGCTTATATTTCAATTTTATTAACTTTCCATGCAATACTTTGAAACTTGAACGATAAACCACACACTTTACTTGACAGCGTGCCAGCGCATTTCTCGTTCGACACCGGTTTTTGAGTCCTAGCCGCCATCTGTAACAGCACGGCGGTTGCGTCGTACCATCAAGGACGTTTATCAAATTAAAAAAGAAATAAGTTTCTTTATTCTTTTTTTTTGATGAAAAAAAAAAATCACTCAATACTGGTAACCCCTGAAGAAGAAATTTTATTCCGTAATCGATAGGATTAATGTAAGAAAAAAAAATTAATTAATCTTGTATTGCTAATTTAGCTTATATTTCAATTTTATTAACTTTCCATGCAATACTTTGAAACTTGAACGATAAACCACACACTTTACTTGACAGCGTGCCAGCGCATTTCTCGTTCGACACCGGTTTTTGAGTCCTAGCCGCCATCTGTAACAGCACGGCGGTTGCGTCGTACCATCAAGGACGTTTATCAAATTAACAAAGAAACAAGTTTCTTTATTCATGTTTTTTGATGAAAAAAAAACGACTCAATATTGGTAACTCCTGAAGAAGGAATTTTATTCCGTAATCGATAGGATTAATGTAAGAAAAAAAAAAATCTTGTATTGCTAATTTGGCTTATATTTCAATTTTATTAACTTTCCATGCAATACTTTGAAACTTGAATGATAAACCACACACTTTACTTGACAGCGTGCCAGCGCATTTCTCGTTCGACACCGGTTTTTGAGTCCTAGTGGCCATCTGTAACAGCACGGCGGTTGCGTCGTACCATCAAGGACGTTTATCAAATTAACAAAGAAATAAGTTTCTTTATTCTTTTTTTTTGATGAAAAAAAAAAAATGACTCAATACTGGTCACCCCTGAAGAAGGAATTTTATTCCGTAATCGATAGGATAAATGTAAGAAAAAAAAAATCTTGTATTGCTAATTTGGCTTGTATTTCAATTTTATTAACTTTCCATGCAATACTTTGAAACTTGAACGATAAACCACACACTTTACTTGACAGCGTGCCAGCGCATTTCTCGTTCGACACCGGTTTTTGAGTCCTAGCCGCCATCTGTAACAGCACGGCGGTTGCGTCGTACCTTCAAGGACGTTTATCAAATTAACAAAGAAATAAGTTTCTTTATTCTTGTTTTTTGATGAAAAAAAAAATGACTCAATACTGGTCACCTCTTAAGAAGGAATTTTATTCCGTAATCGATAGGATTAATGTAAGAAAAAAAAATTAATTAATCTTGTATTGCTAATTTGGCTTGTATTTCAATTTGATTAACTTTCCATGCAATACTTTGAAACTTGAACGATAAACCACACACTTTACTTGACAGCGTGCCAGCGCATTTCTCGTTCGACACCGGTTTTTGAGTCCTAGCCGCCATCTGTAACAGCACGGCGGTTGCGTCGTACCATCAAGGACGTTTATCAAATTAACAAAGAAATAAGTTTCTTTATTCTTTTTTTTTGATGAAAAAAAAAAAATCACTTAATACTGGTAACCCCTGAAGAAGAAATTTTATTCCGTAATCGATAGGATTAATGTAAGAAAAAAAAATTAATTAATCTTGTATTGCTAATTTAGCTTATATTTCAATTTTATTAACTTTCCATGCAATACTTTGAAACTTGAACGATAAACCACACACTTTACTTGACAGCGTGCCAGCGCATTTCTCGTTCGACACCGGTTTTTGAGTCCTAGCCGCCATCTGTAACAGCACGGCGGTTGCGTCGTACCATCAAGGACGTTTATCAAATTAACAAAGAAATAAGTTTCTTTATTCATGTTTTTTGATGAAAAAAAAATGACTCAATATTGGTAACCCCTGAAGAAGGAATTTTATTCCGTAATCGATAGGATTAATGTAAGAAAAAAAAATTAATCTTGTATTGCTAATTTGGCTTATATTTCAATTTTATTAACTTTCCATGCAATACTTTGAAACTTGAATGATAAACCACACACTTTACTTGACAGCGTGCCAGCGCATTTCTCGTTCGACACCGGTTTTTGAGTCCTAGCCGCCAACTGTAACAGCACGGCGGTTGCGTCGTACCATCAAGGACGTTTATCAAATTAACAAAGAAATAAGTTTCTTTATTCATGTTTTTTGATGAAAAAAAAATGACTCAATATTGGTAACCCCTGAAGAAGGAATTTTATTCCGTAATCGATAGGATTAATGTAAGAAAAAAAAAAATCTTGTATTGCTAATTTGGCTTATATTTCAATTTTATTAACTTTCCATGCAATACTTTGAAACTTGAATGATAAACCACACACTTTACTTGACAGCGTGCCAGCGCATTTCTCGTTCGACACCGGTTTTTGAGTCCTAGCCGCCATCTGTAACAGCACGGCGGTTGCGTCGTACCATCAAGGACGTTTATCAAATTAACAAAGAAATAAGTTTCTTTATTCTTTTTTTTTGATGAAAAAAAAAAAATCACTCAATACTGGTAACCCCTGAAGAAGAAATTTTATTCCGTAATCGATAGGATTAATGTAAGAAAAAAAATCAATTAATCTTGTATTGCTAATTTAGCTTATATTTCAATTTGATTAACTTTCCATGCAATACTTTGAAACTTGAACGATAAACCACACACTTTACTTGACAGCGTGCCAGCGCATTTCTCGTTCGACACCGGTTTTTGAGTCCTAGCCGCCATCTGTAACAGCACAGCGGTTGCGTCGTACCATCAAGGACGTTTATCAAATTAACACAGAAATAAGTTTCTTTATTAATGTTTTTTGATGAAAAAAAAACGACTCAATATTGGTAACCCCTGAAGAAGGAATTTTATTCCGTAATCGATAGGATTAATGTAAGAAAAAAAAATTAATCTTGTATTGCTAATTTGGCTTATATTTCAATTTTATTAACTTTCCATGCAATACTTTGAAACTTGAATGATAAACCACACACTTTACTTGACAGCGTGCCAGCGCATTTCTCGTTCGACACCGGTTTTTGAGTCCTAGCCGCCATCTGTAACAGCACGGCGGTTGCGTCGTACCTTCAAGGACGTTTATCAAATTAACAAAGAAATAAGTTTCTTTATTCTTTTTTTTTGATGAAAAAAAAAATGACTCAATACTGGTCACCCCTGAAGAAGGAATTTTATTCCGTAATCGATAGGATTAATGTAAGAAAAATAAAATCTTGTATTGCTAATTTGGCTTATATTTCAATTTTATTAACTTTCCATGCAATACTTTGAAACTTGAACGATAAACCACACACTTTACTTGACAGCGTGCCAGCGCATTTCTCGTTCGACACCGGTTTTTGAGTCCTAGCCGCCATCTGTAACAGCACGGCGGTTGCGTCGTACCTTCAAGGACGTTTATCAAATTAACAAAGAAATAAGTTTCTTTATTCTTGTTTTTTGATGAAAAAAAAATGACTCAATACTGGTCACCCCTGAAGAAGGAATTTTATTCCGTAATCGATAGGATTAATGTAAGAAAAAAAAAAATCTTGTATTGCTAATTTGGCTTATATTTCAATTTTATTAACTTTCCATGCAATACTTTGAAACTTGAATGATAAACCACACACTTTACTTGACAGCGTGCCAGCGCATTTCTCGTTCGACACCGGTTTTTGAGTCCTAGCCGCCATCTGTAACAGCACGGCGGTTGCGTCGTACCATCAAGGACGTTTATCAAATTAACAAAGAAATAAGTTTCTTTATTCTTTTTTTTTGATGAAAAAAAAAAAATCACTCAATACTGGTAACCCCTGAAGAAGAAATTTTATTCCGTAATCGATAGGATTAATGTAAGAAAAAAAAATTAATTAATCTTGTATTGCTAATTTAGCTTATATTTCAATTTGATTAACTTTCCATGCAATACTTTGAAACTTGAACGATAAACCACACACTTTACTTGACAGCGTGCCAGCGCATTTCTCGTTCGACACCGGTTTTTGAGTCCTAGCCGCCATCTGTAACAGCACAGCGGTTGCGTCGTACCATCAAGGACGTTTATCAAATTAACAAAGAAATAAGTTTCTTTATTCATGTTTTTTGATGAAAAAAAAACGACTCAATATTGGTAACCCCTGAAGAAGGAATTTTATTCCGTAATCGATAGGATTAATGTAAGAAAAAAAAATTAATCTTGTATTGCTAATTTGGCTTATATTTCAATTTTATTAACTTTCCATGCAATACTTTGAAACTTGAATGATAAACCACACACTTTACTTGACAGCGTGCCAGCGCATTTCTCGTTCGACACCGGTTTTTGAGTCCTAGCCGCCATCTGTAACAGCACGGCGGTTGCGTCGTACCTTCAAATACGTTTATCAAATTAACAAAGAAATAAGTTTCTTTATTCTTTTTTTTTGATGAAAAAAAAAATGACTCAATACTGGTCACCCCTGAAGAAGGAATTTTATTCCGTAATCGATAGGATTAATGTAAGAAAAATAAAATCTTGTATTGCTAATTTGGCTTGTATTTCAATTTGATTAACTTTCCATGCAATACTTTGAAACTTGAACGATAAACCACACACTTTACTTGACAGCGTGCCAGCGCATTTCTCGTTCGACACCGGTTTTTGAGTCCTAGCCGCCATCTGTAACAGCACGGCGGTTGCGTCGTACCTTCAAGGACGTTTATCAAATTAACAAAGAAATAAGTTTCTTTATTCTTGTTTTTTGATGAAAAAAAAATGACTCAATATTGGTCACCTCTTAAGAAGGAATTTTATTCCGTAATCGATAGGATTAATGTAAGAAAAAAAAATTAATCTTGTATTGCTAATTTGGCTTATATTTCAATTTTATTAACTTTCCATGCAATACTTTGAAACTTGAACGATAAACCACACACTTTACTTGACAGCGTGCCAGCGCATTTCTCGTTCGACACGGGTTTTTGAGTCCTAGCCGCCATCTGTAACAGCACGGCGGTTGCGCCGTACCATCAAGGACGTTTATCAAATTAACAAAGAAATAAGTTTCTTTATTCTTGTTTTTTGATGGAAAAAAAATGACTCAATACTGGTCACCCCTGAAGAAGGAATTTTATTCCGTAATCGATAGGATTAATGTAAGAAAAAAAAATTAATTAATCTTGTATTGCTAATTTGGCTTGTATTTCAATTTGATTAACTTTCCATGCAATACTTTGAAACTTGAACGATAAACCACACACTTTACTTGACAGCGTGCCAGCGCATTTCTCGTTCGACACCGGTTTTTGAGTCCTAGCCGCCATCTGTAACAGCACGGCGGTTGCGTCGTACCATCAAGGACGTTTATCAAATTAACAAAGAAATAAGTTTCTTTATTCTTTTTTTTTTATGAAAAAAAAAAATCACTTAATACTGGTAACCCCTGAAGAAGAAATTTTATTCCGTAATCGATAGGATTAATGTAAGAAAAAAAAATTAATCTTGTATTGCTAATATAGCTTATATTTCAATTTTATTAACTTTCCATGCAATACTTTGAAACTTGAATGATAAACCACACACTTTACTTGACAGCGTGCCAGCGCATTTCTCGTTCGACACCGGTTTTTGAGTCCTAGCCGCCATCTGTAACAGCACGGCGGTTGCGTCGTACCTTCAAGGACGTTTATCAAATTAACAAAGAAATAAGTTTCTTTATTCTTGTTTTTTGATGAAAAAAAAATGACTCAATATTGGTCACCTCTTAAGAAGGAATTTTATTCCGTAATCGATAGGATTAATGTAAGAAAAAAAAATTAATCTTGTATTGCTAATTTGGCTTATATTTCAATTTTATTAACTTTCCATGCAATACTTTAAAACTTGAACGATAAACCACACACTTTACTTGACAGCGTGCCAGCGCATTTCTCGTTCGACACGGGTTTTTGAGTCCTAGCCGCCATCTGTAACAGCACGGCGGTTGCGCCGTACCATCAAGGACGTTTATCAAATTAACAAAGAAATAAGTTTCTTTATTCTTGTTTTTTGATGGAAAAAAAATGACTCAATACTGGTCACCCCTGAAGAAGGAATTTTATTCCGTAATCGATAGGATTAATGTAAGAAAAAAAAATTAATTAATCTTGTATTGCTAATTTGGCTTGTATTTCAATTTGATTAACTTTCCATGCAATACTTTGAAACTTGAACGATAAACCACACACTTTACTTGACAGCGTGCCAGCGCATTTCTCGTTCGACACCGGTTTTTGAGTCCTAGCCGCCATCTGTAACAGCACGGCGGTTGCGTCGTACCATCAAGGACGTTTATCAAATTAACAAAGAAATAAGTTTCTTTATTCTTTTTTTTTTATGAAAAAAAAAAATCACTTAATACTGGTAACCCCTGAAGAAGAAATTTTATTCCGTAATCGATAGGATTAATGTAAGAAAAAAAAATTAATCTTGTATTGCTAATATAGCTTATATTTCAATTTTATTAACTTTCCATGCAATACTTTGAAACTTGAACGATAAACCACACACTTTACTTGACAGCGTGCCAGCGCATTTCTCGTTCGACACCGGTTTTTGCGTCCTAGCCGCCATCTGTAACAGCACGGCGGTTGCGTCGTACCATCAAGGACGTTTATCAAATTAACAAAGAAATAAGTTTCTTTATTCATGTTTTTTGATGAAAAAAAAATGACTCAATATTGGTAACCCCTGAAGAAGGAATTTTATTCCGTAATCGATAGGATTAATGTAAGAAAATAAAAAATCTTGTATTGCTAATTTGGCTTATATTTCAATTTTATTAACTTTCCATGCAATACTTTGAAACTTGAATGATAAACCACACACTTTACTTGACAGCGTGCCAGCGCATTTCTCGTTCGACACCGGTTTTTGAGTCCTAGCCGCCATCTGTAACAGCACGGCGGTTGCGTCGTACCATCAAGGACGTTTATCAAATTAACCAAGAAATAAGTTTCTTTATTCTTTTTTTTTGATGAAAAAAAAAAAAATCACTCAATACTGGTAACCCCTGAAGAAGAAATTTTATTCCGTAATCGATAGGATTAATGTAAGAAAAAAAAAATCTTGTATTGCTAATTTGGCTTGTATTTCAATTTTATTAACTTTCCATGCAATACTTTGAAACTTGAACGATAAACCACACACTTTACTTGACAGCGTGCCAGCGCATTTCTCGTTCGACACCGGTTTTTGAGTCCTAGCCGCCATCTGTAACAGCACGGCGGTTGCGTCGTACCTTCAAGGACGTTTATCAAATTAACAAAGAAATAAGTTTCTTTATTCTTGTTTTTTGATGAAAAAAAAAATGACTCAATACTGGTCACCTCTTAAGAAGGAATTTTATTCCGTAATCGATAGGATTAATGTAAGAAAAAAAAATTAATCTTGTATTGCTAATTTGGCTTATATTTCAATTTTATTAACTTTCCATGCAATACTTTGAAACTTGAACGATAAACCACACACTTTACTTGACAGCGTGCCAGCGCATTTCTCGTTCGACACCGGTTTTTGAGTCCTAGCCGCCATCTGTAACAGCACGGCGGTTGCGTCGTACCATCAAGGACGTTTATCAAATTAACAAAGAAATAAGTTTCTTTATTCTTGTTTTTTGATGGAAAAAAAATGACTCAATACTGGTCACCCCTGAAGAAGGAATTTTATTCCGTAATCGATAGGATTAATGTAAGAAAAAAAAATTAATTAATCTTGTATTGCTAATTTGGCTTGTATTTCAATTTGATTAACTTTCCATGCAATACTTTGAAACTTGAACGATAAACCACACACTTTACTTGACAGCGTGCCAGCGCATTTCTCGTTCGACACCGGTTTTTGAGTCCTAGCCGCCATCTGTAACAGCACGGCGGTTGCGTCGTACCATCAAGGACGTTTATCAAATTAACAAAGAAATAAGTTTCTTTATTCTTTTTTTTTGATGAAAAAAAAAAAATCACTTAATACTGGTAACCCCTGAAGAAGAAATTTTATTCCGTAATCGATAGGATTAATGTAAGAAAAAAAAATTAATTAATCTTGTATTGCTAATTTAGCTTATATTTCAATTTTATTAACTTTCCATGCAATACTTTGAAACTTGAACGATAAACCACACACTTTACTTGACAGCGTGCCAGCGCATTTCTCGTTCGACACCGGTTTTTGAGTCCTAGCCGCCATCTGTAACAGCACGGCGGTTGCGTCGTACCATCAAGGACGTTTATCAAATTAACAAAGAAATAAGTTTCTTTATTCATGTTTTTTGATGAAAAAAAAATGACTCAATATTGGTAACCCCTGAAGAAGGAATTTTATTCCGTAATCGATAGGATTAATGTAAGAAAAAAAAAATAATCTTGTATTGCTAATTTGGCTTATATTTCAATTTTATTAACTTTCCATGCAATACTTTGAAACTTGAATGATAAACCACACACTTTACTTGACAGCGTGCCAGCGCATTTCTCGTTCGACACCGGTTTTTGAGTCCTAGCCGCCATCTGTAACAGCACGGCCGTGGCGTCGTACCATCAAGGACGTTTATAAAATTAACAAAGAAATAAGTTTCTTTATTCATGTTTTTTGATGAAAAAAAAATGACTCAATATTGGTAACCCCTGAAGAAGGAATTTTATTCCGTAATCGATAGGATTAATGTAAGAAAAAAAAAATCTTGTATTGCTAATTTGGCTTATATTTCAATTTTATTAACTTTCCATGCAATACTTTGAAACTTGAATGATAAACCACACACTTTACTTGACAGCGTGCCAGCGCATTTCTCGTTCGACACCGGTTTTTGAGTCCTAGCCGCCATCTGTAACAGCACGGCGGTTGCGTCGTACCATCAAGGACGTTTATCAAATTAACAAAGAAATAAGTTTCTTTATTCTTTTTGTTTGATGAAAAAAAAAAATCACTCAATACTGGTAACCCCTGAAGAAGAAATTTTATTCCGTAATCGATAGGATTAATGTAAGAAAAAAAAATTAATTAATCTTGTATTGCTAATTTAGCTTATATTTCAATTTGATTAACTTTCCATGCAATACTTTGAAACTTGAACGATAAACCACACACTTTACTTGACAGCGTGCCAGCGCATTTCTCGTTCGACACTGGTTTTTGAGTCCTAGCCGCCATCTGTAACAGCACAGCGGTTGCGTCGTACCATCAAGGACGTTTATCAAATTAACAAAGAAATAAGTTTCTTTATTCATGTTTTTTGATGAAAAAAAAAACGATTCAATATTGGTAACCCCTGAAGAAGGAATTTTATTCCGTAATCGATAGGATTAATGTAAGAAAAAAAAATTAATCTTGTATTGCTAATTTGGCTTATATTTCAATTTTATTAACTTTCCATGCAATACTTTGAAACTTGAATGATAAACCACACACTTTACTTGACAGCGTGCCAGCGCATTTCTCGTTCGACACCGGTTTTTGAGTCCTAGCCGCCATCTGTAACAGCACGGCGGTTGCGTCGTACCTTCAAGGACGTTTATCAAATTAACAAAGAAATAAGTTTCTTTATTCTTTTTTTTTGATGAAAAAAAAAATGACTCAATACTGGTCACCCCTGAAGAAGGAATTTTATTCCGTAATCGATAGGATTAATGTAAGAAAAATAAAATCTTGTATTGCTAATTTGGCTTATATTTCAATTTTATTAACTTTCCATGCAATACTTTGAAACTTGAACGATAAACCACACACTTTACTTGACAGCGTGCCAGCGCATTTCTCGTTCGACACCGGTTTTTGAGTCCTAGCCGCCATCTGTAACAGCACGGCGGTTGCGTCGTACCTTCAAGGACGTTTATCAAATTAACAAAGAAATAAGTTTCTTTATTCTTGTTTTTTGATGAAAAAAAAAATGACTCAATACTGGTCACCTCTTAAGAAGGAATTTTATTCCGTAATCGATAGGATTAATGTAAGAAAAAAAAATTAATCTTGTATTGCTAATTTGGCTTATATTTCAATTTTATTAACTTTCCATGCAATACTTTGAAACTTGAACGATAAACCACACACTTTACTTGACAGCGTGCCAGCGCATTTCTCGTTCGACACCGGTTTTTGAGTCCTAGCGGCCATCTGTAACAGCACGGCGGTTGCGTCGTACCATCAAGGACGTTTATCAAATTAACAAAGAAATAAGTTTCTTTATTCATGTTTTTTGATGAAAAGAAAATGACTCAATATTGGTAACCCCTGAAGAAGGAATTTTATTCCGTAATCGATAGGATTAATGTAAGAAAAAAAAAAATCTTGTATTGCTAATTTGGCTTATATTTCAATTTTATTAACTTTCCATGCAATACTTTGAACCTTGAATGATAAACCACACACTTTACTTGACAGCGTGCCAGCGCATTTCTCGTTCGACACCGGTTTTTGAGTCCTAGCCGCCATCTGTAACAGCACGGCGGTTGCGTCGTACCATCAAGGACGTTTATCAAATTAACAAAGAAATAAGTTTCTTTATTCTTTTTTTTTGATGAAAAAAAAAAAAATCACTCAATATTGGTAACCCCTGAAGAAGAAATTTTATTCCGTAATCGATAGGATTAATGTAAGAAAAAAAAATTAATTAATCTTGTATTGCTAATTAAGCTTATATTTCAATTTGATTAACTTTCCATGCAATACTTTGAAACTTGAACGATAAACCACACACTTTACTTGACAGCGTGCCAGCGCATTTCTCGTTCGACACTGGTTTTTGAGTCCTAGCCGCCATCTGTAACAGCACAGCGGTTGCGTCGTACCATCAAGGACGTTTATCAAATTAACAAAGAAATAAGTTTCTTTATTCATGTTTTTTGATGAAAAAAAAACGACTCAATATTGGTAACCCCTGAAGAAGGAATTTTATTCCGTAATCGATAGGATTAATGTAAGAAAAAAAAATTAATCTTGTATTGCTAATTTGGCTTATATTTCAATTTTATTAACTTTCCATGCAATACTTTGAAACTTGAATGATAAACCACACACTTTACTTGACAGCGTGCCAGCGCATTTCTCGTTAGACACCGGTTTTTGAGTCCTAGCCGCCATCTGTAACAGCACGGCGGTTGCGTCGTACCTTCAAGGACGTTTATCAAATTAACAAAGAAATAAGTTTCTTTATTCTTTTTTTTTGATGAAAAAAAAAATGACTCAATACTGGTCACCCCTGAAGAAGGAATTTTATTCCGTAATCGATAGGATTAATGTAAGAAAAATAAAATCTTGTATTGCTAATTTGGCTTATATTTCAATTTTATTAACTTTCCATGCAATACTTTGAAACTTGAACGATAAACCACACACTTTACTTGACAGCGTGCCAGCGCATTTCTCGTTCGACACCGGTTTTTGAGTCCTAGCCGCCATCTGTAACAGCACGGCGGTTGCGTCGTACCTTCAAGGACGTTTATCAAATTAACAAAGAAATAAGTTTCTTTATTCTTGTTTTTTGATGAAAAAAAAATGACTCAATACTGGTCACCTCTTCAGAAGGAATTTTATTCCGTAATCGATAGGATTAATGTAAGAAAAAAAAATTAATCTTGTATTGCTAATTTGGCTTATATTTCAATTTTATTAACTTTCCATGCAATACTTTGAAACTTGAACGATAAACCACACACTTTACTTGACAGCGTGCCAGCGCATTTCTCGTTCGACACCGGTTTTTGAGTCCTAGCCGCCATCTGTAACAGCACGGCGGTTGCGTCGTACCATCAAGGACGTTTATCAAATTAACAAAGAAATAAGTTTCTTTATTCTTGTTTTTTGATGGAAAAAAAATGACTCAATACTGGTCACCCCTGAAGAAGGAATTTTATTCCGTAATCGATAGGATTAATGTAAGAAAAAAAAATTAATTAATCTTGTATTGCTAATTTGGCTTGTATTTCAATTTGATTAACTTTCCATGCAATACTTTGAAACTTGAACGATAAACCACACACTTTACTTGACAGCGTGCCAGCGCATTTCTCGTTCGACACCGGTTTTTGAGTCCTAGCCGCCATCTGTAACAGCACGGCGGTTGCGTCGTACCATCAAGGACGTTTATCAAATTAACAAAGAAATAAGTTTCTTTATTCTTTTTTTTTGATGAAAAAAAAAAAATCACTTAATACTGGTAACCCCTGAAGAAGAAATTTTATTCCGTAATCGATAGGATTAATGTAAGAAAAAAAAATTAATTAATCTTGTATTGCTAATTTAGCTTATATTTCAATTTTATTAACTTTCCATGCAATACTTTGAAACTTGAACGATAAACCACACACTTTACTTGACAGCGTGCCAGCGCATTTCTCGTTCGACACCGGTTTTTGAGTCCTAGCCGCCATCTGTAACAGCACGGCGGTTGCGTCGTACCATCAAGGACGTTTATCAAATTAACAAAGAAATAAGTTTCTTTATTCATGTTTTTTGATGAAAAAAAAATGACTCAATATTGGTAACCCCTGAAGAAGGAATTTTATTCCGTAATCGATAGGATTAATGTAAGAAAAAAAAAATAATCTTGTATTGCTAATTTGGCTTATATTTCAATTTTATTAACTTTCCATGCAATACTTTGAAACTTGAATGATAAACCACACACTTTACTTGACAGCGTGCCAGCGCATTTCTCGTTCGACACCGGTTTTTGAGTCCTAGCCGCCATCTGTAACAGCACGGCCGTGGCGTCGTACCATCAAGGACGTTTATAAAATTAACAAAGAAATAAGTTTCTTTATTCATGTTTTTTGATGAAAAAAAAATGACTCAATATTGGTAACCCCTGAAGAAGGAATTTTATTCCGTAATCGATAGGATTAATGTAAGAAAAAAAAAATCTTGTATTGCTAATTTGGCTTATATTTCAATTTTATTAACTTTCCATGCAATTCTTTGAAACTTGAATGATAAACCACACACTTTACTTGACAGCGTGCCAGCGCATTTCTCGTTCGACACCGGTTTTTGAGTCCTAGCCGCCATCTGTAACAGCACGGCGGTTGCGTCGTACCATCAAGGACGTTTATCAAATTAACAAAGAAATAAGTTTCTTTATTCTTTTTTTTTGATGAAAAAAAAAAATCACTCAATACTGGTAACCCCTGAAGAAGAAATTTTATTCCGTAATCGATAGGATTAATGTAAGAAAAAAAAATTAATTAATCTTGTATTGCTAATTTAGCTTATATTTCAATTTGATTAACTTTCCATGCAATACTTTGAAACTTGAACGATAAACCACACACTTTACTTGACAGCGTGCCAGCGCATTTCTCGTTCGACACTGGTTTTTGAGTCCTAGCCGCCATCTGTAACAGCACAGCGGTTGCGTCGTACCATCAAGGACGTTTATCAAATTAACAAAGAAATAAGTTTCTTTATTCATGTTTTTTGATGAAAAAAAAAACGATTCAATATTGGTAACCCCTGAAGAAGGAATTTTATTCCGTAATCGATAGGATTAATGTAAGAAAAAAAAATTAATCTTGTATTGCTAATTTGGCTTATATTTCAATTTTATTAACTTTCCATGCAATACTTTGAAACTTGAATGATAAACCACACACTTTACTTGACAGCGTGCCAGCGCATTTCTCGTTCGACACCGGTTTTTGAGTCCTAGCCGCCATCTGTAACAGCACGGCGGTTGCGTCGTACCTTCAAGGACGTTTATCAAATTAACAAAGAAATAAGTTTCTTTATTCTTTTTTTTTGATGAAAAAAAAAATGACTCAATACTGGTCACCCCTGAAGAAGGAATTTTATTCCGTAATCGATAGGATTAATGTAAGAAAAATAAAATCTTGTATTGCTAATTTGGCTTATATTTCAATTTTATTAACTTTCCATGCAATACTTTGAAACTTGAACGATAAACCACACACTTTACTTGACAGCGTGCCAGCGCATTTCTCGTTCGACACCGGTTTTTGAGTCCTAGCCGCCATCTGTAACAGCACGGCGGTTGCGTCGTACCTTCAAGGACGTTTATCAAATTAACAAAGAAATAAGTTTCTTTATTCTTGTTTTTTGATGAAAAAAAAAATGACTCAATACTGGTCACCTCTTAAGAAGGAATTTTATTCCGTAATCGATAGGATTAATGTAAGAAAAAAAAATTAATCTTGTATTGCTAATTTGGCTTATATTTCAATTTTATTAACTTTCCATGCAATACTTTGAAACTTGAACGATAAACCACACACTTTACTTGACAGCGTGCCAGCGCATTTCTCGTTCGACACCGGTTTTTGAGTCCTAGCGGCCATCTGTAACAGCACGGCGGTTGCGTCGTACCATCAAGGACGTTTATCAAATTAACAAAGAAATAAGTTTCTTTATTCATGTTTTTTGATGAAAAGAAAATGACTCAATATTGGTAACCCCTGAAGAAGGAATTTTATTCCGTAATCGATAGGATTAATGTAAGAAAAAAAAAATCTTGTATTGCTAATTTGGCTTATATTTCAATTTTATTAACTTTCCATGCAATACTTTGAACCTTGAATGATAAACCACACACTTTACTTGACAGCGTGCCAGCGCATTTCTCGTTCGACACCGGTTTTTGAGTCCTAGCCGCCATCTGTAACAGCACGGCGGTTGCGTCGTACCATCAAGGACGTTTATCAAATTAACAAAGAAATAAGTTTCTTTATTCATGTTTTTTGATGAAAAAAAAACGACTCAATATTGGTAACCCCTGAAGAAGGAATTTTATTCCGTAATCGATAGGATTAATGTAAGAAAAAAAAATTAATCTTGTATTGCTAATTTGGCTTATATTTCAATTTTATTAACTTTCCATGCAATACTTTGAAACTTGAATGATAAACCACACACTTTACTTGACAGCGTGCCAGCGCATTTCTCGTTAGACACCGGTTTTTGAGTCCTAGCCGCCATCTGTAACAGCACGGCGGTTGCGTCGTACCTTCAAGGACGTTTATCAAATTAACAAAGAAATAAGTTTCTTTATTCTTTTTTTTTGATGAAAAAAAAAATGACTCAATACTGGTCACCCCTGAAGAAGGAATTTTATTCCGTAATCGATAGGATTAATGTAAGAAAAATAAAATCTTGTATTGCTAATTTGGCTTATATTTCAATTTTATTAACTTTCCATGCAATACTTTGAAACTTGAACGATAAACCACACACTTTACTTGACAGCGTGCCAGCGCATTTCTCGTTCGACACCGGTTTTTGAGTCCTAGCCGCCATCTGTAACAGCACGGCGGTTGCGTCGTACCTTCAAGGACGTTTATCAAATTAACAAAGAAATAAGTTTCTTTATTCTTTTTTTTTGATGAAAAAAAATATGACTCGATACTGGTCACCCTTGAAGAAGGAATTTTATTCCGTAATCGATAGGATTAATGTAAGAAAAATAAAATCTTGTATTGCTAATTTGGCTTGTATTTCAATTTTATTAACTTTCCATGCAATACTTTGAAACTTGAACGATAAACCACACACTTTACTTGACAGCGTGCCAGCGCATTTCTCGTTCGACACCGGTTTTTGAGTCCTAGCCGCCATCTGTAACAGCACGGCGGTTGCGTCGTACCTTCAAGGACGTTTATCAAATTAACAAAGAAATAAGTTTCTTTATTCATGTTTTTTGATGAAAAAAAAATGACTCAATACTGGTCACCTCTTAAGAAGGAATTTTATTCCGTAATCGATAGGATTAATGTAAGAAAAAAAAATTAATCTTGTATTGCTAATTTGGCTTATATTTCAATTTTATTAACTTTCCATGCAATACTTTGAAACTTGAATGATAAACCACACACTTTACTTGACAGCGTGCCAGCGCATTTCTCGTTCGACACCGGTTTTTGAGTCCTAGCCGCCATCTGTAACAGCACGGCGGTTGCGTCGTACCATCAAGGACGTTTATCAAATTAACAAAGAAATAAGTTTCTTTATTCATGTTTTTTGATGAAAAAAAAATGACTCAATATTGGTAACCCCTGAAGAAGGAATTTTATTCCGTAATCGATAGGATTAATGTAAGAAAAAAAAAATCTTGTATTGCTAATTTGGCTTATATTTCAATTTTATTAACTTTCCATGCAATACTTTGAAACTTGAACGATAAACCACACACTTTACTTGACAGCGTGCCAGCGCATTTCTCGTTCGACACCGGTTTTTGAGTCCTAGCCGCCATCTGTAACAGCACGGCGGTTGCGTCGTACCTTCAAGGACGTTTATCAAATTAACAAAGAAATAAGTTTCTTTATTCTTGTTTTTTTATGGAAAAAAAAATGACTCAATACTGGTCACCCCTGAAGAAGGAATTTTATTCCGTAATCGATAGGATTAATGTAAGAAAAAAAAATTAATTAATCTTGTATTGCTAATTTGGCTTGTATTTCAATTTGATTAACTTTCCATGCAATACTTTGAAACTTGAACGATAAACCACACACTTTACTTGACAGCGTGCCAGCGCATTTCTCGTTCGACACCGGTTTTTGAGTCCTAGCCGCCATCTGTAACAGCACGGCGGTTGCGTCGTACCTTCAAGGATGTTTATCAAATTAACAAAGAAATAAGTTTCTTTATTCTTGTTTTTTGATGAAAAAAAAAACGACTCAATACTGGTCACCTCTTAAGAAGGAATTTTATTCCGTAATCGATAGGATTAATGTAAGAAAAAAAAAATTAATCTTGTATTGCTAATTTGGCTTATATTTCAATTTTATTAACTTTCCATGCAATACTTTGAAACTTGAACGATAAACCACACACTTTACTTGACAGCGTGCCAGCGCATTTCTCGTTCGACACCGGTTTTTGAGTCCTAGCCGCCATCTGTAACAGCACGGCGGTTGCGTCGTACCATCAAGGACGTTTATCAAATTAACAAAGAAATAAGTTTCTTTATGCTTGTTTTTTGATGGAAAAAAAAATGACTCAATACTGGTCACCCCTGAAGAAGGAATTTTATTCCGTAATCGATAGGATTAATGTAAGAAAAAAAAATTAATTAATCTTGTATTGCTAATTTGGCTTATATTTCAATTTTATTAACTTTCCATGCAATACTTTGAAACTTGAACGATAAACCACACACTTTACTTGACAGCGTGCCAGCGCATTTCTCGTTCGACACCGGTTTTTGAGTCCTAGCCGCCATCTGTAACAGCACGGCGGTTGCGCCGTACCATCAAGGACGTTTATCAAATTAACAAAGAAATAAGTTTCTTTATTCTTGTTTTTTGATGGAAAAAAATGACTCAATACTGGTCACCCCTGAAGAAGGAATTTTATTCCGTAATCGATAGGATTAATGTAAGAAAAAAAAATTAATTAATCTTGAATTGCTAATTTGGCTTGTATTTCAATTTGATTAACTTTCCATGCAATACTTTGAAACTTGAACGATAAACCACACACTTTACTTGACAGCGTGCCAGCGCATTTCTCGTTCGACACCGGTTTTTGAGTCCTAGCCGCCATCTGTAACAGCACGGCGGTTGCGTCGTACCATCAAGGACGTTTATCAAATTAACAAAGAAATAAGTTTCTTTATTCTTTTTTTTTTATGAAAAAAAAAAAATCACTTAATACTGGTAACCCCTGAAGAAGAAAATTTATTCCGTAATCGATAGGATTAATGTAAGAAAAAAAAATTAATTAATCTTGTATTGCTAATTTAGCTTATATTTCAATTTTATTAACTTTCCATGCAATACTTTGAAACTTGAACGATAAACCACACACTTTACTTGACAGCGTGCCAGCGCATTTCTCGTTCGACACCGGTTTTTGAGTCCTAGCCGCCATCTGTAACAGCACGGCGGTTGCGTCGTACCATCAAGGACGTTTATCAAATTAACAAAGAAATAAGTTTCTTTATTCATGTTTTTTGATGAAAAAAAAATGACTCAATATTGGTAACCCCTGAAGAAGGATTTTATTCCGTAATCGATAGGATTAATGTAAGAAAAAAAAAATCTTGTATTGCTAATTTGGCTTGTATTTCAATTTTATTAACTTTCCATGCAATACTTTGAAACTTGAACGATAAACCACACACTTTACTTTACAGCGTGCCAGCGCATTTCTCGTTCGACACCGGTTTTTGAGTCCTAGCCGCCATCTGTAACAGCACGGCGGTTGCGTCGTACCTTCAAGGACGTTTATCAAATTAACAAAGAAATAAGTTTCTTTATTCTTGTTTTTTTATGGAAAAAAAAATGACTCAATACTGGTCACCCCTGAAGAAGGAATTTTATTCCGTAATCGATAGGATTAATGTAAGAAAAAAAAATTAATTAATCTTGTATTGCTAATTTGGCTTGTATTTCAATTTGATTAACTTTCCATGCAATACTTTGAAACTTGAACGATAAACCACACACTTTACTTGACAGCGTGCCAGCGCATTTCTCGTTCGACACCGGTTTTTGAGTCCTAGCCGCCATCTGTAACAGCACGGCGGTTGCGTCGTACCTTCAAGGATGTTTATCAAATTAACAAAGAAATAAGTTTCTTTATTCTTGTTTTTTGATGAAAAAAAAAACGACTCAATACTGGTCACCTCTTAAGAAGGAATTTTATTCCGTAATCGATAGGATTAATGTAAGAAAAAAAAAATTAATCTTGTATTGCTAATTTGGCTTATATTTCAATTTTATTAACTTTCCATGCAATACTTTGAAACTTGAACGATAAACCACACACTTTACTTGACAGCGTGCCAGCGCATTTCTCGTTCGACACCGGTTTTTGAGTCCTAGCCGCCATCTGTAACAGCACGGCGGTTGCGTCGTACCATCAAGGACGTTTATCAAATTAACAAAGAAATAAGTTTCTTTATGCTTGTTTTTTGATGGAAAAAAAAATGACTCAATACTGGTCACCCCTGAAGAAGGAATTTTATTCCGTAATCGATAGGATTAATGTAAGAAAAAAAAATTTATTAATCTTGTATTGCTAATTTAGCTTATATTTCAATTTTATTAACTTTCCATGCAATACTTTGAAACTTGAACGATAAACCACACACTTTACTTGACAGCGTGCCAGCGCATTTCTCGTTCGACACCGGTTTTTGAGTCCTAGCCGCCATCTGTAACAGCACGGCGGTTGCGTCGTACCATCAAGGACGTTTATCAAATTAACAAAGAAATAAGTTTCTTTATTCTTGTTTTTTGATGGAAAAAAAAATGACTCAATACTGGTCACCCCTGAAGAAGGAATTTTATTCCGTAATCGATAGGATTAATGTAAGAAAAAAAAATTAATTAATCTTGTATTGCTAATTTGGCTTGTATTTCAATTTGATTAACTTTCCATGCAATACTTTGAAACTTGAACGATAAACCACACACTTTACTTGACAGCGTGCCAGCGCATTTCTCGTTCGACACCGGTTTTTGAGTCCTAGCCGCCATCTGTAACAGCACGGCGGTTGCGTCGTACCATCAAGGACGTTTATCAAATTAACAAAGAAATAAGTTTCTTTATTCTTGTTTTTTGATGAAAAAAAAATGACTCAATACTGGTCACCCCTGAAGAAGGAATTTTATTCCGTAATCGATAGGATTAATGTAAGAAAAAAAAATTAATTAATCTTGTATTGCTAATTTGGCTTGTATTTCAATTTGATTAACTTTCCATGCAATACTTTGAAACTTGAACGATAAACCACACACTTTACTTGACAGCGTGCCAGCGCATTTCTCGTTCGACACCGGTTTTTGAGTCCTAGCCGCCATCTGTAACAGCACGGCGGTTGCGTCGTACCTTCAAGGACGTTTATCAAATTAACAAAGAAATAAGTTTCTTTATTCATGTTTTTTGATGAAAAAAAAATGACTCAATACTGGTCACCTCTTAAGAAGGAATTTTATTCCGTAATCGATAGGATTAATGTAAGAAAAAAAAATTAATCTTGTATTGCTAATTTGGCTTATATTTCAATTTTATTAACTTTCCATGCAATACTTTGAAACTTGAATGATAAACCACACACTTTACTTGACAGCGTGCCAGCGCATTTCTCGTTCGACACCGGTTTTTGAGTCCTAGCCGCCATCTGTAACAGCACGGCGGTTGCGTCGTACCATCAAGGACGTTTATCAAATTAACAAAGAAATAAGTTTCTTTATTCATGTTTTTTGATGAAAAAAAAATGACTCAATATTGGTAACCCCTGAAGAAGGAATTTTATTCCGTAATCGATAGGATTAATGTAAGAAAAAAAAAATCTTGTATTGCTAATTTGGCTTATATTTCAATTTTATTAACTTTCCATGCAATACTTTGAAACTTGAACGATAAACCACACACTTTACTTTACAGCGTGCCAGCGCATTTCTCGTTCGACACCGGTTTTTGAGTCCTAGCCGCCATCTGTAACAGCACGGCGGTTGCGTCGTACCTTCAAGGACGTTTATCAAATTAACAAAGAAATAAGTTTCTTTATTCATGTTTTTTGATGAAAAAAAAATGACTCAATACTGGTCACCTCTTAAGAAGGAATTTTATTCCGTAATCGATAGGATTAATGTAAGAAAAAAAAATTAATCTTGTATTGCTAATTTGGCTTATATTTCAATTTTATTAACTTTCCATGCAATACTTTGAAACTTGAATGATAAACCACACACTTTACTTGACAGCGTGCCAGCGCATTTCTCGTTCGACACCGGTTTTTGAGTCCTAGCCGCCATCTGTAACAGCACGGCGGTTGCGTCGTACCATCAAGGACGTTTATCAAATTAACAAAGAAATAAGTTTCTTTATTCATGTTTTTTGATGAAAAAAAAATGACTCAATATTGGTAACCCCTGAAGAAGGAATTTTATTCCGTAATCGATAGGATTAATGTAAGAAAAAAAAAATCTTGTATTGCTAATTTGGCTTATATTTCAATTTTATTAACTTTCCATGCAATACTTTGAAACTTGAACGATAAACCACACACTTTACTTTACAGCGTGCCAGCGCATTTCTCGTTCGACACCGGTTTTTGAGTCCTAGCCGCCATCTGTAACAGCACGGCGGTTGCGTCGTACCTTCAAGGACGTTTATCAAATTAACAAAGAAATAAGTTTCTTTATTCTTGTTTTTTTATGGAAAAAAAAATGACTCAATACTGGTCACCCCTGAAGAAGGAATTTTATTCCGTAATCGATAGGATTAATGTAAGAAAAAAAAATTAATTAATCTTGTATTGCTAATTTGGCTTGTATTTCAATTTGATTAACTTTCCATGCAATACTTTGAAACTTGAACGATAAACCACACACTTTACTTGACAGCGTGCCAGCGCATTTCTCGTTCGACACCGGTTTTTGAGTCCTAGCCGCCATCTGTAACAGCACGGCGGTTGCGTCGTACCTTCAAGGATGTTTATCAAATTAACAAAGAAATAAGTTTCTTTATTCTTGTTTTTTGATGAAAAAAAAAACGACTCAATACTGGTCACCTCTTAAGAAGGAATTTTATTCCGTAATCGATAGGATTAATGTAAGAAAAAAAAAAATAATCTTGTATTGCTAATTTGGCTTATATTTCAATTTTATTAACTTTCCATGCAATACTTTGAAACTTGAACGATAAACCACACACTTTACTTGACAGCGTGCCAGCGCATTTCTCGTTCGACACCGGTTTTTGAGTCCTAGCCGCCATCTGTAACAGCACGGCGGTTGCGTCGTACCATCAAGGACGTTTATCAAATTAACAAAGAAATAAGTTTCTTTATGCTTGTTTTTTGATGGAAAAAAAAATGACTCAATACTGGTCACCCCTGAAGAAGGAATTTTATTCCGTAATCGATAGGATTAATGTAAGAAAAAAAAATTAATCTTGTATTGCTAATTTGGCTTATATTTCAATTTTATTAACTTTCCATGCAATACTTTGAAACTTGAACGATAAACCACACACTTTACTTGACAGCGTGCCAGCGCATTTCTCGTTCGACACCGGTTTTTGAGTCCTAGCCGCCATCTGTAACAGCACGGCGGTTGCGCCGTACCATCAAGGACGTTTATCAAATTAACAAAGAAATAAGTTTCTTTATTCTTGTTTTTTGATGGAAAAAAATGACTCAATACTGGTCACCCCTGAAGAAGGAATTTTATTCCGTAATCGATAGGATTAATGTAAGAAAAAAAAATTAATTAATCTTGTATTGCTAATTTGGCTTGTATTTCAATTTGATTAACTTTCCATGCAATACTTTGAAACTTGAACGATAAACCACACACTTTACTTGACAGCGTGCCAGCGCATTTCTCGTTCGACACCGGTTTTTGAGTCCTAGCCGCCATCTGTAACAGCACGGCGGTTGCGTCGTACCATCAAGGACGTTTATCAAATTAACAAAGAAATAAGTTTCTTTATTCTTTTTTTTTTATGAAAAAAAAAAAATCACTTAATACTGGTAACCCCTGAAGAAGAAAATTTATTCCGTAATCGATAGGATTAATGTAAGAAAAAAAAATTAATTAATCTTGTATTGCTAATTTAGCTTATATTTCAATTTTATTAACTTTCCATGCAATACTTTGAAACTTGAACGATAAACCACACACTTTACTTGACAGCGTGCCAGCGCATTTCTCGTTCGACACCGGTTTTTGAGTCCTAGCCGCCATCTGTAACAGCACGGCGGTTGCGTCGTACCATCAAGGACGTTTATCAAATTAACAAAGAAATAAGTTTCTTTATTCATGTTTTTTGATGAAAAAAAAATGACTCAATATTGGTAACCCCTGAAGAAGGATTTTATTCCGTAATCGATAGGATTAATGTAAGAAAAAAAAAATCTTGTATTGCTAATTTGGCTTGTATTTCAATTTTATTAACTTTCCATGCAATACTTTGAAACTTGAACGATAAACCACACACTTTACTTTACAGCGTGCCAGCGCATTTCTCGTTCGACACCGGTTTTTGAGTCCTAGCCGCCATCTGTAACAGCACGGCGGTTGCGTCGTACCTTCAAGGACGTTTATCAAATTAACAAAGAAATAAGTTTCTTTATTCTTGTTTTTTTATGGAAAAAAAAATGACTCAATACTGGTCACCCCTGAAGAAGGAATTTTATTCCGTAATCGATAGGATTAATGTAAGAAAAAAAAATTAATTAATCTTGTATTGCTAATTTGGCTTGTATTTCAATTTGATTAACTTTCCATGCAATACTTTGAAACTTGAACGATAAACCACACACTTTACTTGACAGCGTGCCAGCGCATTTCTCGTTCGACACCGGTTTTTGAGTCCTAGCCGCCATCTGTAACAGCACGGCGGTTGCGTCGTACCTTCAAGGATGTTTATCAAATTAACAAAGAAATAAGTTTCTTTATTCTTGTTTTTTGATGAAAAAAAAAACGACTCAATACTGGTCACCTCTTAAGAAGGAATTTTATTCCGTAATCGATAGGATTAATGTAAGAAAAAAAAAATTAATCTTGTATTGCTAATTTGGCTTATATTTCAATTTTATTAACTTTCCATGCAATACTTTGAAACTTGAACGATAAACCACACACTTTACTTGACAGCGTGCCAGCGCATTTCTCGTTCGACACCGGTTTTTGAGTCCTAGCCGCCATCTGTAACAGCACGGCGGTTGCGTCGTACCATCAAGGACGTTTATCAAATTAACAAAGAAATAAGTTTCTTTATGCTTGTTTTTTGATGGAAAAAAAAATGACTCAATACTGGTCACCCCTGAAGAAGGAATTTTATTCCGTAATCGATAGGATTAATGTAAGAAAAAAAAATTTATTAATCTTGTATTGCTAATTTAGCTTATATTTCAATTTTATTAACTTTCCATGCAATACTTTGAAACTTGAACGATAAACCACACACTTTACTTGACAGCGTGCCAGCGCATTTCTCGTTCGACACCGGTTTTTGAGTCCTAGCCGCCATCTGTAACAGCACGGCTGTTGCGTCGTACCATCAAGGACGTTTATCAAATTAACAAAGAAATAAGTTTCTTTATTCTTGTTTTTTGATGGAAAAAAAAATGACTCAATACTGGTCACCCCTGAAGAAGGAATTTTATTCCGTAATCGATAGGATTAATGTAAGAAAAAAAAATTAATTAATCTTGTATTGCTAATTTGGCTTGTATTTCAATTTGATTAACTTTCCATGCAATACTTTGAAACTTGAACGATAAACCACACACTTTACTTGACAGCGTGCCAGCGCATTTCTCGTTCGACACCGGTTTTTGAGTCCTAGCCGCCATCTGTAACAGCACGGCGGTTGCGTCGTACCATCAAGGACGTTTATCAAATTAACAAAGAAATAAGTTTCTTTATTCTTGTTTTTTGATGAAAAAAAAATTACTCAATACTGGTCACCCCTGAAGAAGGAATTTTATTCCGTAATCGATAGGATTAATGTAAGAAAAAAAAATTAATTAATCTTGTATTGCTAATTTGGCTTGTATTTCAATTTGATTAACTTTCCATGCAATACTTTGAAACTTGAACGATAAACCACACACTTTACTTGACAGCGTGCCAGCGCATTTCTCGTTCGACACCGGTTTTTGAGTCCTAGCCGCCATCTGTAACAGCACGGCGGTTGCGTCGTACCATCAAGGACGTTTATCAAATTAACAAAGAAATAAGTTTCTTTATTCTTGTTTTTTGATGGAAAAAAAAATGACTCAATACTGGTCACCCCTGAAGAAGGAATTTTATTCCGTAATCGATAGGATTAATGTAAGAAAAAAAAATTAATTAATCTTGTATTGCTAATTTGGCTTGTATTTCAATTTGATTAACTTTCCATGCAATACTTTGAAACTTGAACGATAAACCACACACTTTACTTGACAGCGTGCCAGCGCATTTCTCGTTCGACACCGGTTTTTGAGTCCTAGCCGCCATCTGTAACAGCACGGCGGTTGCGTCGTACCATCAAGGACGTTTATCAAATTAACAAAGAAATAAGTTTCTTTATTCTTGTTTTTTGATGAAAAAAAAATGACTCAATACTGGTCACCCCTGAAGAAGGAATTTTATTCCGTAATCGATAGGATTAATGTAAGAAAAAAAAAATTAATTAATCTTGTATTGCTAATTTGGCTCATATTTTAATTTTATTATATATATATATATATATATATATATATATATATATATATATATATAAAGTGGTGTACTAAAAGCGGAATATACCTTGCTCTGAGCAATTGAATTGTAATTTGATTTGGCTTTTGCTTTTCTAATTCCTTTCCATTCTTCTTCATATATATCTATATCTATATCTATATATATATATATATCTATATCTATATCTATATATATATATATATATATATATATATATATATATATATATAAGGATAGGTCGTTTATTTCAAAGCATTGGTGGGTCAAAATTATTAAAATTTAAAATAGAAGCCTTTATCAATGCAAGATTAATTTATTATTACTTTTATCTCGGAATAATATTTCATCATCAGAGTTGACTAGTATTATGTCATTTATTTTAAAAATAAACAATAAACACACTTATTTTTGTTTTTAAATATAACCTTCGTGTTATTCGCAGTGTAGTCTTGGCGGTTATAAATTCAAATTTTGGTTGTCAAACGAAGACCCATGGGCATGCTGGTATTTTAGAAAGATAGGTCGTTCATTTAAAAGCATTGTTGGGTCAGAATTATTAAAATTGCAAATATAAGCCTTTATTAATGCAAGATTAACTTATTATTTTTTTAAAATAAAAAATAAACAAGCTTATTTCTCTTTCTCTCTCTCTTTCTCTCTCTCTCTCTCCCTCTCCCTATATATATATATATATATATATATATATATATATATATATATATATATATATATATATATATATATATATATATATATATTTAGATATGTATGTGTGTGTGACTGAAGGTTTTGGTTTCAAACCTCGTGGGCCGGTGCGTTTGTTTGAAAAAGTCACATTGATGAGTCTTCTAAAGAGACACGTGTCTATTAGTGTTAATATTTATATAACATGCATTCGCTCCCCTTGTGGAGAGCACTCTGGTATAAAAGAAGACCATTTCTACCTGAGGTGATATGTGAGATTCTTCCCTGAACGGAATTGAGTCCTCTACGGTAACCGGTTAGCATAATTAAATACGTTAAATTTCTCCTACATTATAACAATTAGCAAGCCGGCTGAGACTGCAAAGACATTGGTTGGAATTTCACAATCAGTGGTGACTAAAAGGTCTGGGGTTTGAGCATCGAGGTCGATGCGTTGGACGGATATATATATATATATATATATATATATATATATATATATATATATATATATATATATATATATATATATATGTATATATATATATATATATGTATATATATATATATATATGTATATATATATATATGTATATATATATATATATATATGTATATATATATATATATATGTATATATATATATATATATATATATATATATATATATATATATATATATAATGGAGAACTAAAAGCGAACTTTTAGGAAAGGTAAAACCTATTGTGAAAAGTATACCTCAATATACCGGATAGAGCAGATAGATAGATAGAAGGATGAAAAGTAATTAGAAAAGCGACGGAGGCAGATCTTTTTGTCAATTCAGTTGCTCAATACAAGGTATATTCCGCAAAAAAGCAATTTATTCAATTAATTTTTTTCTGAAGCCAGGCTTTTTAATTACCCCATTTTTAGTTGAACCTTAATTCACACTAGCGTCTACTTTCATCTATAAACGACCCCCCTACTCTCAATCTAGTTTTAAATCGCATTTACTGATCACACCCGCACCCTCTTCTTCCCTCACACCCCTCACACTTTCCTTACTCGCCTGCTGATTCTTTATGAGTATTTTGCCATTCTTCAGACGGTCCTATTTATAAACGGACAATTGGGATCTTGGCCTACCCGTAAAATATAAATTCGCTGTCCGTTCGTCAATTTCAACTTATTCTATGATTTTCAGCCCAGGAAGACTTTTTAATATCGCTTATATTTCCCACTTCACGAATTACTGAGCCTTGTTGCATCCACTATTGGACTTTTTACCCTCTGGATTCTATCTATTTTGGCCGCACTTGAAGATGGTGGCGTCTGGAATTTTACTTTGAAATCTCTAATTTTTTCCCGTGTCTTCTAACGACCTACCTACAAATCACTTTCTCCGCTGGACTTATTGACACCGGATTTTTTGCAATCGGACACTTGCTTGCATTCAAACAGCTTTTTGCCTTGTTTTTTCCCCACAATCTTTATTTTACTTTTTCAAATTTTAAATATTGGCCTTTGCCAACTTATCTATCCCAGCAATTTCCTCTGATGATGAGAATTTGATCTTTGAAAAGCCTGGCTTAAGGAAAAAATTAATTGAATAAATTGCTTTTTTGTGGAATATACCTTGCATTGAGCAACTGAATTGAAAAAAAGATCTGCCTCCGTCGCTTTTCTAATTCCTTTTCATGCTTATATATATATATATATATATATATATATATATATATATATATATATATATATATATATATATATACATATATATATAATAGTAATAATCCAGGTGAAAAATATCCACAGGGTGGTAATCCAGAGAATTTTAACCGGGTTTATGAGATCTCAGTTTATAGTAACTGTTGATCGATAACATCGACATGCCAGTGTCGCAGATTTTGTACATGTCTGTGTAAATAAAATTATCATATATATATATATATATATATATATATATATATATATATATATATATATATATATATATATATATATATATATATATATATATATATATATATATATATATATATATATATATATATATATATATATATATATATATATATATATATATATATATATATATATATATATATATATATATATATATATATATATATATGTTATTGTTTATCTATGGACGTATACGTTTCGTCTCTTTTCAATCAAAACTAATCAGCATAGAAGTACGACTATTCACAACCGGTCACACGATTCGAAACCCTGGATTACAAGTATTTTTCAACCCCAATCCAACGTCGCTAACCGATAGGCCAGCTTATAAACAATGATAATTTTTACACTTTTAGAGGCGGCGATACGTACAGGCATTCAACTTCTATAAATGAAGGAATGATGCATATAAAGCAAGTGACGTCACGCTGTGTTATTACTACCATTTACAGTGCTCTACTTTTTAACGAGGAGCTTCAAATATAAATATTTGTTATTGTTTATTTATCTATGGACGTATACGTTTCGTCTCTTTTCAATCAAGACTCATCAGCATAGAAGTACGACTATTCACCACCGGTCACACGATTCGAAACCCTGGACTACAAGTATTTTTCAACCCCAATCCAATCAATATATATATATATATATATATATATATATATATATATATATATATATATATATATATATATATATAGTCATCCACATACAGACTGTTTCGCTGTATCACAGCTTTCAGTATATATATATATATATATATATATATATATATATATATATATATATATATATATATATATATATATATATATTCTAAAACGAAAGTAAGGTGCTGTAGATGTTGGCTGATATTGAAAAAGAAATTATATTAAAAATCATCCCTTCAATGTGGACTACAGGTTACTTATCATAATTGATATTAAAAAAAAATTCTAGCGAAATGTTTTCTGGAATTTGCTGACATGTAGCGAACAGTAAAGAGGATTACGATTGTAGGTTTCTCTGCGTTTCGATAATTTAAGTGGGCTCGAACAGGGAGCGAGGAAAAAGCAAGTGGGTCAGATTTTAACAAGTCTCGAAGGGTTTAAGAAAAAAGAAGACCGTTTAATAATTCTTGGATCTGTACACTAAACTGACCTGTTGTCAACAGTTGTCCCCACAATATTCAGAGTAAATAAACGCAGCGAGAATTTTTTTTGTTTTTTGTGAATGAAGCGGAGAAAAATTAGTGACGACTAAGCAAACTAGTGGATTGTACAGGACTTGGAGAGTCCCTTCAGACACGTTGAGGTTTTAGTTTCTAGCATGAAGGCCACGAATCCGCAAATATAATTGAGGGGACGCGAACCTCTTTTTATAAATTACCAATTTTTACATTTAACATTAGGATTAACTAACTTAAAAAATACAAATAACAGTGGTAATGCTTTGGCATGGCTTGGTGTATTTACTGTTTTACTGATCGTTTGGCGATTAAACTTAAAGTTTGTTTTAGGTAAGAGACGGAACACTTTCGTAAAAGGTTGACAAATGAAATAATCTGAAATTTACATCTACATGATACATGTGCTTTCATGTATTGTACTATCATATTTTCCATGGTCTTGTCATGCAGTTTCACTGGAAACGTATTCTTCCATACGCTTCATAGCTAAATAAATGCATTAGCAGTGAATTCTTTTTAACTGTTTAATTCGTTTTGCCAACATTTCCTTACTTTCCTAGTAACAATAAAAGAAAAAAAATACTTACTCAGTATTGAGAGAGAAAGAGAGATAAACGTTGATTACCGCTTTTTCTGTTAAGAAATTAAAAAAATAATAATAAAGAAGTTGAAGTAACGTACAGATGTAGAAACATGTCGCCTCAACGTTTGTGCCGTGGTTTTCCCTTCGCTTTCATCTTTCTGTTCTGGCCGTGTCGTCTCTTGTATTGGCGATCGCTGAGGGCGCGTGCGCTGGTTTACAAGTGTTCAAAGTAGAAGATAAAGCAGACTCACGCAATAAGAATACAAACACAGATGTATATTGTGTATATAACTTGTTGGTAACGGGAATATGTGAGTGTGTGTCGTTGGCCCCCCGCCGCTAACGCTCACCTTCGAGTCAAGTTCGAGTATATCAGCTAAGACCTAAGTGAGATAATTTGTCCGTCGACACCATCACTTTTGTTCGCTTGAGGTCATCTACTCGTCAGCTTCTCTTATCGTCTGCTACATCCGATCTAAATCTCTACAGAACTCTGACTCGTCTGCTCCGTCTTTTCAATTTTTCCACCTCTGACGGAAATCATACATGTCCGGTCTATATCTCAGTCATTCTCAGCTGGTCACCGGAACTGACTACACCCGTCTCTTTTCAGTCCATCACTACTCGACTACCCAGAAACTGACCATCAATGGCCTGGGCGCTATATCGTCTAGGGAGCCCAATAGATTCGTTGTCTTCTCCATTGTCGCCCACTTCCTCATCATTTTTGCCTTTTATGAATTATTCCTTAACATTTTGCGGAGTTTCAGCTGCGAAAGGGGCGGAGTCCATCGTGTCACACAGAGAACCAGATGTTTGTCAGATTACTAAACTGAAATGGAACACATTTTCACTGAACAAACTCAGTCAATACAGACTGTAAAAATATAGAGGCAGAAGTTCATTGAATCTAACGTGCTGGCATGGTTCTTACTTACGGAAGAACAATGCAACATAACAAACATCAAACAGTTCAAACAAAAATTATACCACATACTTCCGTCATTGCCTGTCTATTAAAATATAACAGAACGCCATTGACTATTTTTCAAGTCGGTATACGTTTAGATCGATCTGTCACTGCTGACTGATTGAATGACATAGTTCCTGCATATAGTTGTGAAACTACAGAGCACTATCACACACAGAAATCGATACATTCAGATCAGGTTACTTCAAGAGACGGGTTACACAAAAAATCCAGGAACGAACCAAAAGCCTTTAGATATTCAGAAACGGACAGGAACGACAAACAAGAACAACAGGAATAACGTAAATTAGGGACGAAAAAAGCAGGATCACCGGTAGCGCAGAGCATAAGAATAGTAATTTTCTAAGCTTTTTCAAAACCTTTTCCTGGTCCGTGTAGCGTCTATCATCCAAGGTAGGATGAGTCCCATTAATCTGATAAGGTAGCACGGAACATGAGAATACTAGAGATAATCGCCCGTAGAAACAACTTTCACGAGTGGCAAAAATAATAGTATCACCAGTAGCACGGAATACAAGAGTTTAGAAAATACGTCAACACGACACAAACACATCAGTGATTGGCCAGCGTCACGACGCATTTGCATAGCCAATGACAAGGATTACTTAACTATCGTTTTCCATCCGTCGCCGACTTCGCTCGTTTCTACTACTTCAACTTAAAATCACCAAACAAGACGAAACAACCATCAATTCATGTGTGAAACCTAAGCTCGAGATGCTAGACAAATGAATGTCATCTTCAATTATGTCATCCGAACGCACTGATGTCGCTACTAAGCCCAATTGGTGTGGAAGAGGATATTATGAGAAATACATTTATTCAGAGACTATCACATTCAATCAAGCCAATAATGGCAGATCAATCTCGACATATACCGCCTTCTGCTGTATTTGAACAGACATGAAACTGCACATGTAGCGCATGTGTTGTGCGGACAACAACGCAGACAGCTTTGGTTACAAACATTGGTAGGGGTACAGCTTTTGAACCAGACAAAACCGACTTTTGCCGACGTAGAACTAGGTAAACAGCTGGAAATAAAAGAATAAAAACGAACCGGCGTCAAAATCAAAATGAGGCGGCCTAAACCAATAAGAACTTACAGACCTCAAATACTATCTATCTTTCTAAATTTAAATTTCTTTGTGTGAACTTGTTTTTGAAAGGATTAGAAAATACTTTTCTTTAAAGAAAAAATCTTTTGATATATATATATATATATATATATATATATATATATATATATATATATATATATATATATATATATATATATATATATAGTGATCCGTGAACGCGTTTCATAGTTTTACTAATAATCTATACGGCTCGACTTTGACAAGGGTTCGAACCCACGATCACACTGTGTATGGCCCAGTAAGCTAACTTTAGACAACGAGTCAATTTTTTATGTATGATTTTTAGCGCCTTAAATCTAAGTTTTATTGTTATTATTTTCCTGACTAGCGCCTAAGTGGTCCAGAGGTAACTTACTAGGCCTACAGACAGCATGGTCGAGGGTTCGAACTCTTGTTAAAGTCGAGCCGTGCTGATTATCAGTACAATTATTAATCGCGTTCACGGATTACTTTTATGTATGTATGCATAAATAAATAATTAATATATATTTATATATATTGTGATGTTGATTTACCTTATATATATGTTTGCTTGTTTTTGTGTGTGTTAAACTGTATGTTTATTCACCATCCGCACAAAATAGATGAGTGAAAATAAAGGCCCTTGAAATATCTCTTTGTGTCTGTCTATCAATTTATCTTTCTCCTCTTTTTTCTTGTCAGCTTCTTTTAATCCTTGTCTGTCTGTCTATATCTATATCTCTATCCCACACCTTCCACACACCTTTTGCACATGTGTAGGTAAAACATTTATTGATTAGTGTTATTTGTTTTCCTCTTTTAGCAAAGAGGTAAATACTATATGGAGTATATCCGTCGGACGTTTAGTATATTTGCGAAAGAGAAAATAGGACCAGATACGTTTGTCCTTCCATGGGGCGGAAAAGGCTTGATTACCCTTATTTCTGTCACACACTGACTTTTATTTTTTTTTAAAAACGAGATGAACATTTTGAAAGATGAAATTTGATCAAATATTTTGAGTGAATCTATCTGTAACGGCTTATGGGGTGAGATGAAATAAATTGACGCTTCTTCTGAAATGGCTTATGAGGTCGAATCAAATAAATTGATTCAATTGGTCCGTAATGGCTTAGAGATGGAGACAAATGGACCGACTCGATCTATGTGTCAACGGCTTGTGTTCCTATTTACTTGCCTCCCCACAAGGGAAAAGTTAGACACAAGGTCGGTTTTTAATGTCAGGGATAATCCAGCTCCCCCAAAAGTGGCACTCGTGATTGAATTGCTTCAGTCTAGAATAATTTCTACTTCATTAATCGAGGACAGAAAAGATGAAGTGTAGTACAGATACTACACTTTACTCCTAGCCTAGGAGGCAGATAAACTGAATCGATATATCTGTAGCGGCTTATGCGATCCGTCAAATTAATTGCCTTGATCAATTTGTAACGGCTTTTGAGGATCAAATAAATTCACTTGATCTGTAATGCCTGTTGAGACCGGATCAAATAAATTTACCCAATCTCTGCGTGACGGTTTATGAGATCAAATAAATTAATTAAATCTAACTGTAACAATTTATTATATTAAATCAAATGACTTGACTTGATCTGTAATAACTTATGTGACCCAGCGAAACAAATTGTCTCGCTCTTGTGAGATCGGTTCAAATCAATTTACTGGATCTATCTAAAATAGATCATGAAGTCAGATGCAATATCTGTAATTAAATATGAGATCGAGTCAAATGAATTCTCTGGATCAATCTTCAATGTCTGACGTTATTAGATATATGACTCGATCCAATCTGTAATGAAGTTGAATGGAATAAATTACCTTTGTAAGCCTGCATAATACTGCATGCTGCACGTTTAGTGGGGTGCATAGATGCATGCTACAAGCGGTAGGCCTACAGTGGGAAATATTTAGCTAAAAGAAGAGACCACCCAAGAAATTGGTTAACCTCTTTGAAAAATACTAGCTTCTTGAAAACGATGATTTGTGCTGTGACAGCAGTCCATTTAAAATTCAACATACTGTATCTTAACTCCAGATAATATACATCCTGGTCAGTCAGTTCTTATGTCTAGTGATTAAATAGCTGATAATTCTCAAATAGTCGTACTCTGTTGCTAACCCCGTATAACAGGATATCTATCTATCTATCTATCTATCTATCTATCTATCTATCTATCTATCTATCTATCTATCTATCTATCTATCTATCTATCTATCTATCTATTTATCTCAGTCTGTTCATATCTATCTATCTATCTATCTATCTATCTATCTATCTATAAATAAACAACATTTTGCTACATTCCAAAGTCCAGAATTCTATTTATCTTACGAATCAATTTTTTCGAAACAAAAACCATTGGTACAACTACGAATCAGCTTCGTTTAATAGAAGACCAAACGACATTTGTATGTTAATGTCGGGTATTTCTTCCATGGACTCATTAGAAAACTAAAAAGTTCTAAATGAAAACAAAATACATAGCGATATAACAAACAAAAAATCTAAAAACCAAAACAACTCACATAGGATTCATCTCCAGAGAAGTTCATAAAACGCTACCTATGATCCGTAATTGTACCAAAGGTTTTTGTTTTGAAAAAACCGATTCGTAAGATGAATAAAATCTTGGACTTGAGAATGTAGCAACATGTTTTTTTTTTTATATATGCTCTGTTGTTATATGTCACCAATCATTGAGCTTACACTTTGAAGAGGTTGGTATACATAAAGAATAGAACATATATGCTAGAACATATATTTTCACACACACATACATATATATGAGTGCGAACATATACGTTTTAGCATATACCTTTTATACTTTATGTATACCAACCTCTTCAAATTTAAAGCTAGATAGTTGTCAACTTGCAACAACAGAGCATTTATAAGTTAACAAGATTTTGTTACATTCAAAAGGCCATAATTTTATTTATCTCGCGAAACATTATCAAAACAGTCAATTTTAGTGCAATCTTTTTACGAATTCGTTTTGTTCATAGGGGATCAACCAACATTAGTATGTTAATATTGGATCTTTCCTCCTTAAACTCTTCAGAAAGGACACAAAAGACAGATGGACAGAGAGACGGATGCGCGTTTAGGCCTTAAACTTACGGATCGTTTGTGTTCGGTGGAAAATATATTTGTTTTGATTGTCAGTTTGTCGTACGGTAGAATCATTTTAACTTTTCAAATAAAACATCGTTGCTTGTTTGAAATTTGAGTTGCAATTTTGTTTCTAAGTAAAATATATTTTTTGCAGCAGTGACCGAGACCAACTGATTGACACTACGGGCAGAATCGAAATCAAACATCGAATTCAAATGAAGACCATGAACGGAAGATCACGACCGTTTCAGTGAACGCACACAAGCACAAATGCTCACCTTGATCCATCTGTAAGGTTTCATTAGATAGAATAAACATGAATTTATCTGTAATGACTTTTGAGATCGAATCAAATAAATTGACTTGATTCATCTTTCATGACTAACGGTATGAAAAAGTAAATCGACTTGCACTCTCTGTAATGGACGAAGTACATATATTCCATCAATCTGTAACTGCATGTTATATCAGATGAAGTACATATATTTCACCAAACTGTAACGACTTATAGAATAAGATCAAATATATGAACTTTATGTGCAATTAATTATAAAATTGGAAACATGAATTAAGTTCATTTATCAAAAAAAAAAAAAAAAAAATTAACTATATTTATGTATCATAGCTTATGAAATCGGATCAAATATTGACTCGATCTGTCTGTAATGGCGTTTCAGATCGGGTCATCATAAATTGACTCGATCTATCTCTCACGGGTTTATTATATTGGGTAAAATAAATTGATTCGATCTATTTGTAACGGCGTTTCAGATCGGATCAAATAAATTGAATCAATCTATCATTAAAGGGTTATGAGAATAAATTAACTTGATCTGTCTATAACGATTAAGTACATTGACAATATATCTATAATTATTAAGGAGATCGGATCAAATAAATTGACTCGATTTATCTGTGATGGGCTATTTTTTATTAAAAATTTTTTTTTTTAACGAAGTTCACCCCAAACAAGGCAGGCCGCCACTGTAGACGTAAGGGGCTACTGAGAAGAAAGAAAAGGGGAGAAGGATGGGAGGGGTCAACCTAAACTGGGATCTGCGCAGCGAGATGTCTGTTTACATTAGTTTTAAATTACTGCATGTCAGTACTGTCGGGGAAACAGGAGGCAGGGAGGGAGTTCCAGAAGCCAGCAGCACGAGGAAAGAAGCTATTTGAGTAGAAAGCTCTCCGGCATCTGGGGACCTCCACAGTGAATGGATGGGATTTAATTGATTGTCGAGTTGATCTAGTGAATTTACGTCGAGGGAGCACCAGAGTAGCCAGTTCATCGGAGCATAATCCATTGAAGTATTTGTAAAACAAGCACAAGGATGCTACATTGCGGCGATGGGACAGGGACTGGAGCTTAGCTGACAGTGAGGGACCTATTAGGTTGGCGACTCTTTTTTGAACCTTGTCAAGAAGGGAGAGACGAGTAGATGATGCACCAGCCCAGATGTGACAACAATACTCCATGCATGGGCGGATGGTGGCTTTGTAGAGATACAGGATAATGTCAGGGGTGAGGAGTTTACTAGCACGGTAGAGGGAGCCAACCTTCTTTGCGACAGCCTTGGCAATATCTTCGATGTATTTGTTCCAATTCATGTTACCTGTGTGATCGAACTGTAATGACGCACGAGATTATATCAAATAAATTTACTCGATGTGTAATTGCTCATACGACTTATTCATTTTATTTGACTCTATCTGTAATGCCTTATGAGATCTATCAAATGACTTGACTCGATGTTACACGGCTTATGTTATAGTCAAAGAAGTTAATTCGAGCTGACTTTAACGGCTTGCGAGATCTGATCAAATACATTTATTACATCTACCTGTAATAGCACACAAGATCAGATGAAATAAATTGTGTCACACACGATAATGAGAGTAAAGCCATTTTCTTTTTCCACATACAATCAACGGTTTGTGTTGTCTCTTTATCAGAAGCACACTGTTTCTTCATTACACACTTACGACATCGGGTATTCCGAAATAGTGACCAGACCCAACGTTGCTTAAACTCAGTGATCCAACCTGATATAACCGTCAGCTCAAAAATTGAGTACAAAGTAATAGATTTTAAGTAAAACTGTGTTCCTGTTTATGTAATTAAAATAAATTTAAAAAATAAGTCACATTTCTGAATGTATTCATTTAAAATCAGGTGTAAGCAAACTAAGTACTATTAAATAGCGAGGGGGGGCGGAGGGAGGGAGGGTGCCCCTAAAAGGGTTGCCTAAAAACGGAAGTCGACGAAACACGTCACTTTCGCCAGAGAGCGGTTCTGTCTCTTAGCCTGTCGACAGCCGACCCGAACGGACGCAAAACGTCGCGCTCCGGCCAGCCCCGGTAGGGGGTGGTGGTGGTGGCGCACAGGTAGCTGAAAGTCGGCCTACCTTTTGTATGTTATTGGCATCTCTCCGTCCAATTCATTCATTCTATCTCTCTCTCGTACACACGTAATTTAGTTGTCTCTCTCTGTTCTATTAAATAAAACGTTTAAAGCCAAACCAGCGTCCACATGGTTTTCTATCAACAGCGCGAGTTAAACATCGCGAGCATTTACGACGGCCCGAGTTACACCAAAAGATGCATGGGTGTATAATCGTTATGTACCCGCGACGGTAAGCAGCAGTATGCTACACGTACTTGTTATGAGATCGAGTCAAATAAATCCACTTGCTTTATCTTTAATACTTAACGTTATTGGATATACTACTCGATCCATCGTTAATTACTTTTGAGACCGGATCATTTTGACTCGATATATCTCTAACGGCTTATCAGAACGGATCAAATAAATTGACTCAATATATATATATATATATATATATATATATATATATATATATATATATATATATATATATATATATATATATATATATATATATAGAGAGAGAGAGAGAGAGAGAGAGAGAGAGATAAGAGATATAAGAAAAAAGAGTGATAAATATGTGACGATTGTCCAAATTTATTTCAAATTTCAATTGTTCAATGCAAGGTTGTCAGTAATAAACTAGTGTTTATTTTTCTTTCCTTAAGCCAAGGCTTTTCAAAGATCGAAATCTTATCATCAGAGGAGAAATACAGATGGATAAGTTGGCTTTCGAAAAAACCAAAGCTCAAATATTTGAAAAATATGAGAATTATTTTTAAAAATTATTAAAATAATTTTTGTCAAAAAACGTACTGAATGAAAAGAAAATTTCGTGAAAAAGATATACAATTGTCCGGGTGGTAAGTTTCCGTTGAAAAAGTTCGGTGAAATTGTAGAAAGTGAAGAAAAACACTTTGCATGGGAGCAGGTTGGAAAATGTGCTCAAAAGTAGATAAGTCCAGATGCACTTAAAATATATATATATATATATATATATATATATATATATATATATATATATATATATATATATATATATATATATATATATATATATATATATATGTGAATATTATTATATAGCTCCCTTCACTAAGGCTGGGCTCTCTGAGTTAATTTAATAACAAGCAGTACTACTAGCTTAATTGCGAGATCCAACACGATTTGTTGTTGTTGTTGATCACTGTTCGCCGCTTGCTGTGAATACCCGCCGACTTGGTATTTACAAAGTTAAATTCCTCCTAAAGTCCGAGCTAATTTCTGGCGGCCAACTGGTAAGTCTCTTGACTGCGAATCAGTGGTGACCGCCAGGAATTAGCTTCCTGCACTGAAGATTGCGTAAGCATGAAACATCGATGTATGTAGGTAATAAATAATTAATATTTATTTATAAATTGACTATATATATATATATATATATATATATATATAATGGCGTTTCGGATATAATAAAATCATTTTATCTGCAATGACTTATTACATCGAGTAAAATAAATATACACAATCTTAAATGATTTATAGATGATTTTTTTCATGTAATAAGTTAGAAGACAGAATCAGTAAATTAACTTGATCTATATTAGATCAATTAAATTGACATAATCTATCTGTAAATTTTAAGAAATCGTATCAAATAAATTGTTTCGATCTATCTGTAATTGCTCATCAGAACAGATAAACAATTGTTTCAATCTATTTTTAATGGGTTTGATATCGAATAACATTACTTTACTCGATCTGTTCGTGACAACTGATGAGATTGGATGAAGTACCTTTATTTGATTTAACTGTAATGTTTTATTAGACCAGACCAAATAAATTAATTCGATCTATATGTTCCGACTCATCGAATCAGATCATATAAATTGACTTGATCTTTATGTAACGACTTATGCGATTGGACCAAATAAACTTACTCAAGCTACCTGTGATGGGTTATAAAATCGAGTCAATTTATTTAAAACTACCTATATACTATGACATATGTGATCGAGTTAAATAAATTAACCAAATCTGTCATTAACGGATAAAATATATTGACTCGATTTATCTAACTTATTAAATTTGATAACATAAGTTTAATTAATTTTTAATGAGTTATATTGTTGAGTTTCATACATAGACACTATATATCTGTCATGGCTTATAAAATCGATGAAATATATTGACATAAAATATATTTTACAGCTTATGAAGGAGGAATAAATAATCTATCTGCAATTACTTATGTGAGTGGATTAAAAATGTTCTGTAATGACTTAAAGCGAATCAATTTATTTGGTCCGGTCTACTATCTGTAATGACTTATCAATTACGGATCAAATAACTTAACTATAATCGATTCATTGAATCAATCTAGTTGTAATGGTTTATGAGATCGAATAAAATGAATTGTCTTGATCTCTAACAGCTTTTTGATCGGATTATGCATATTGATACGATATATCTTAAAGTGCTCATAAGATGAAATTAAATAAATTGATTAGATCTATCTGTAATAGTATATGAATTTAGATCGAATAAATTGACCTCACTATCTGATGAAATTAATTGAGTTAATTAACTGTAAAGGCTTATGGGATTTATCATGTTTTTGAGATAAGACTCAAATGAGTGACTGAATGTATTTGTAACAACTTATGATCTTAGATCAAATAAATTGATTCGATGTACCTATAATAGCTTATGAGTATGGAAGAAATTACTTTACTCAATATAATGGATTATGATATCAGACTAATTGAATTCATTCGATCTGTTTGTAAGGTCATGAGACATAAACAAATAAATTAACTTGACTTATCTTTCAAATTGACACGATATATTTGTAATGGCGTTTAAGATCGATTCAAATAAAGTTGCTCAATCTATCAGTAAAGATATATGCGATCAGATTGAATAAAATTACTCGATCTGTAATGACTTATGAGATAGAGTAAAATAAATGTACACGTCTATCATAAATAGTTTACGAGATCGGATGAAATGCTTTTTTTTTACACCATTGAACCCAATTATGCTAACTTTAATAATTGGGGGTAGATGACCTAATTAATATTTAAATTAAAATAAAGTTACGGGAAATATCACAGGATATAAGCAAAACAATCTAACATTGTTTTGTATCTTTCTTTTCATGCGTCAACTGTCGAATTCTCACTTTTTAAAAAGCTATTATTAGGTCTGATCAAAAACACTCACTAGAAATTTCTGTATTACCGGCCATGATAGATTGCAATTTTTCAGTGATTTTTTCCTGTGACTTTTTTAGTGACTTTTTTTCTTGTGATTTTTTCTGTAACTTTATTGGTGACTTTTTCCTGTGACTTTTAGCTGTGAATACTTTTGTGACTTTTTGCGTCACTTTTTCTGTTACTTTTTCTGTGAAATTTTCTGTGACTTCTTTGTGCCTTTTTTCAGTTAGCTTTTCTATGAGTTTTTCTGTGAGTTTTTCTGTGAGTTTTTTTGTGACGTTTTTTGTGACTTATTCTTACGGAGTAAAATATCCCCCCAAATACCTGATGCATCTAGCATTGGTTTTTGTTTACTTTTTTGCATTGCGTCTTGGCCGATCGAGCGATCTCATCTTAAAAAAGGAGAGATTTGTGATAACGTACGTACGAAATGGCTTAGCGTATTATTATATAGTAATGTTGGGACGCTAATCGAAATAGAAATCGGGAATTGGAAAAATCAGAACTTTTTTGTGTATCGGAATCGGAAAACTTTGAGCATAATTTTCGATTTCAAAGAAGATTCTTATATGAAAAGAAATTCAGCTTGATTTTCCATTGTTGGTACTAATGATAAAATAATATATATTTATTGTTTTTAAACTACCACTAAAATTGTAATCAGAGTAGCATAAAAAATACGATGTAAATTTATTTTACTTGTGCAAAAAATAAAATAAAAAATAAAAAATAAAACAAAAAATAAAATATGGGCTTTTGTTCAGTGGGATTTTGCCCATTGGCAAACCTGACCAGAGGTGGCCAAAAAGTGTTTAGAAAAAAATTCGAACATTTTCAAAGGCTTGGTTGAGTAAGGTATAAATGAATCAGTGAATTTAAAGATTTTCACAGCTCTATGCGAGACGACACTTTGGCGTAAGTTCTTCTTTGATTTTGAGTTTCCGTGTCTGTTAACTGTTTACAATTTTGTTTCTTCTAAACGGTGATGGGGTGGAGATAGAAGGCAATACAATCAAAGACTAATAATAAAAAAATATTCTTGGTCATTAATATTATTGTAACTGTTTGACAGTTTTGTTCATTTTCCTTCCATTGACAAGACACAAATACACTACTTTTATACTATGTGAAAGGCAGTGAAAATTTGCTGCCAACATAATACGTAAATGCGTATTTAAAAAAAGACTAACTGAAAGAAATTAAAAGTGCGTTTTCTGAATTAAAACTTTAGTACTAATATGTTTTATTAACTTTATTTATAGTTACACTTATATTTTAATATAATGTAGAAGATAAGTAGATTCATTTACAATATAAAAACTTATAAGTATTATTATTATTATTATTATTATTATTATTATTATTATTATTATTATTATTATTATTATTATTATTATTATTATTATTTGTACTCACTAGGAGTTCTCATATAGGTCATCATCAGAAATTACTCACAGATAATCACCGGTGGTGTTCCCTGGAGTCTGGGTGACAACAAGTCTGCCCAGATTCATGGTGCTCCCGCCTCTTTCGATAACCTTTACAAATGACTTTGCGTTATCGCAACAGTCGCTTACCATTGATTTCTCACTGGCAACGACCATTGGTTTTCACTGAGATTTTGAATGGCAATACGCGTCCCCATGATCCCAGTACACTTCGCACTCATCCAGTGGAGGTCTGGTTAGTGCTCTCCGTCCCCCGTCTTGCCATCTTCCTTGCGTCTTCACGACTATTTTATGTGGTATCAACCGAAGCTGATACCTTTTTTTTTGGGGGGGGGCACAATTTATATAAGATTTCTTGCAGTTTCAGTTCCCTTGGTTTCATGTGTTCCTTTCTATGTTTTTGTTTTACTTCTGTTGCAATTTCCATCTGGCTGGTTACTGTTTGTAGTTTATGTGGGTTGGTTTCCGCATTCGAAGATTTCCAGTAAGATTTTAACTGTTTTCATCATTGCCGTACACTGTATAATCTCAGTCTTTCTCTTGATTCCAATTTCTCCAAGTCTTTTTTCAGGGTTTTCGGGACTATTTCTAGCGCTCCTACAATTATTGGTATTATATTTACTTTCTTCATGTTCCATATTCCTTTTGGTTCTCTGGTAAGTTCCGTGTATTTGCTTCGTTTTCCCGTCTCTTTGATATTTACCATGTGGTCTGGTGGAACAGCAAAATCTACAATTTGGCAGTTTCTTTCATTCTTGTTAATTATTATGACGTTCGGTCCCATTGATTGGGTGAGTTTATCTGTTTCTACCTCTATGTCCCCCCAAATTTGGGATTTTCGCTCCTGTCTCTGAGTTGTGTCTGTACGATTTGCTTGTATGTTCAAAAATGCAGTCGTTTGCATAGTTCCCAGTGTACTGCTTTTCTCTACTGAGTCATGTCTGTTCTTTTTGGGCTAGTTTGCTGCATTCACTTATTATGTGGTTTACCGTTTCGTCTCTTTGTCAACAGAGTCAATATTTACTGTTTTCCTAGGTTTTATATATTTTAGCTTTAATGTTGTTAGTCCTTTTTTCATGATTCTCTTCTCTTGTCGTTCTTATGAATCGTCCATGGAGCTGTTTCTCTTCCCACTTTTCTTTTCTTGTCTTTTTGTTTCCAGTTTCGCTGTTGCTAGTATTGTTAATTTTGACAGTGTTTCTTGCTGCGGTGATCAATCTTTCTGTGTTCTGAGTTATGTATTTTCCCGAGTCTTTTTTGTGTCTTCCATACAGCCTTCTATACTTACCAGTCCTTTTCGGCCAGTATCATCTTTCTGGTGTTTCCGGTGCATGGTCATTAGTTTCCTTGTCTTCTGGTCAAGATTCCGGTTCTTCTTTGGCCCAGCCTATAAATGGTCCAGAGTATCTTATTAGTGATACTGCCCATGTGTTTATTCATTTAACTAGATTTCTACGATATAGTTTTGTTTCTAAAAGTTTCCTAATTCTTCTCAGGTATTCTTTTCCAATCTTCTCTTTCATTTCTGCAGATTTGATGGTGTCTACTTCCAGAACTCCCAACTATTTGTAGGTATCATGTTAACCAAGTGCCTTCATCTCCTCTTGGTTGGGCAGTTCCATGCATTCCGCTGTCTCCAGTTTCCCCGTTTCATCTCTAGCAGCGCACACTTTCCCATTCCGAATATCATTTGAATGTCCTGGCTGAAGATTTTGGTCGTGTTTATCAGCTTTTCCACTTCCTTTTTTGTTTTTTTTGCAAATAGATTCAGGTCGTCCATATAGATGAGGTGGTTTATTCGTTGTTCTGTGTCTGTAAACTTGTATCCGGCATCACATTTCCTAAGTATGCAGTTGAGTGGCATCACGTCTATGATAAACAGTAGTGGTGATAAGGAGTTTCATGTGAAGAGGCCTCTCTGTATTCTTATCTTATTAATAATATTGATAATCTTGTCGAATATCTTGTACATTCTTAAGCATTCAATTTCCCTTGCTTGAAGGATTCTGTCGTAGGCTTTCTTGTAGTCAATCCATGCCATGGATATGTTCTTTTTCCTGCTTTCTTAACCTTTCAGGATCTTTTGATCTATGAATAACAGGTCGTGTGCCCCTCTTTTTCCTTCCGGCATCCTTTTTGTTTCTTGGGAAGTAGTCCACGAATGTTAAGGGAATGGTAGATTTGTTCTCTCATTTGTGCCGTTATAATTTTCTACATGCTTCGTAAACAGGTAATTGGTTATTATTATTATTATTATTATTATTATTATTATTATTATTAGTTGTTGTTGTTGTTACTGTTGTTGTAGTAGTAGTAGTAGTAGTAGTAGTAGTAGTAGTAGTAGTAGATGAAAATCCTCAACTACTTCCCCCAAAACAAAAATGAGATTCTAATTTTTTAGGCGATTACGACTTTTTTAGGTAATTATGTGTGAACACCTTGAAAAACTTGGCAGGAAGAAAAAAGACAAAAAATCAATTATTTTTAAATTTAGAGTGGGGATCAGTTTCACATATACATTTTACGTAAAATGAGCCCCCACTTCTGCACCATTCTAGCGTTTTAGGGCGTTAATAAAATAACTTTTCTATAGGAGATAAATTCTGTGCGTTTTTCATTGTTGGGGGGGGGGCTACTTTTTAAGCGATTTTATTAACTTTTCCAGTCGAACTTATGGTTAGTGGTGAAAACATTAATGAACAAATTTAGAATGGCTCGGAAATGAGAATCATTTTACGTTAAATTTATATACGAAACTGATCCCCACTCTAAATTCTAAATTTGTTTTTTTTTGCTGTCAAGTTTTTCAGGGTGTTCACACGTAATCGCCTACAAAAGTAGAATCTCATTTTGGAGGGGAGTGATTTACTTACGGGTGTTATTAGTTACCTGTCATTCTATTTACTAGTCTCCCTACAGAGCAGAGTTAGACACAAGGTCATTTGTTTTTTAATGTGGGGAATCCAGCCACCCCCCCCCCAAGAAGGGGCACTCTAGGTTGAGAGAAAAATAAAAATTGCCTCAATCTAGAAGGATTTCTTCTTCACTGACTGACGACAGAAAAGATGAAGAACAAATACTAAACTTTGAATGATTTTGTTTTGATAAAAGAATATAACATGTCACAAATCCATAAGAAAAGTTGGGGGTTGCTAGTCATCCTTTATCTTACACTCTTACTCTTAGCTAGGCTCATTTCAGTCACCACAATACCACATTTACTCTAGGGGTCATCCTATTAGGTTGGTGCAAAAACAATGGCGTTTTCTCACATATGTTATATTTATATATGTTTTCTGAATTAATTCATTGATACATATAGCGTTGTTATAAGTCATTTTAAAGCGCGATTTTCGTTCTATCCAATCGTGTTATTCGTTTCCATTTTTAATCTCTTCATTTATTGTTTTTGCAGGCTTTTCGACAGCGTGGACAACATTGAAATCCGCACGATATTCTTGTTCCAATTCAAACTAGGCCGAAAAGCTGCCGAGACAGCTCGTGGCATCAATGATGCGTCTGGCCCAGGAACCACTAACGAACGTACGGCATAAAGGTGGTTCAAAAAATTTCGCAATGGTGACGAGAGCCTCGAAGATGAAAACGGTCAAGGCCGGTCGACTGCGGTTGATAACGAATATCTGAAAGCCTTAATTAAAGCCGATCCTCGCAAACCACACGAGAAGTTGCTGATGAACTCAAGGTCGACCACTCAACAGTCGTTCGCCATTTGAAGCAAATAGGGAAGTCAAAAAAGCTGGATAAATGGTAGTCGCACGAATTGAACGATAATCAAACAAATCGTCTTCTACGCTTTTGCTGCGCAACAGAAACTGCCCATTTCTCAAGCGAATTGTGACGTGTGATGAGAAGTGGATCCTCTATGGCAATCGGCGACATTCGGCACAGTGGTTGGATGCCGGAGAAGCCGAAATTGCACCAAAAAAAGATTATGGTGACTGTTTGGTTGTCTTCGACCGGTCTAATCCATAACAGCTTCTTGAATCCAAGCGAAACGATTACGGCGGAGAAGTACTGCCAACAAATTGACGAAATGCACCAGAAGCTCAAACGTATGCGCCCGAGATTGGTCAAAATTCAGGAACCAATTCTCCTCCATGACAACGTCCGCCCGCATGTTGCATAACTGAACCTGCAGAAGCTGAACGAATTGGGCTACGAGACTGCCTCATCCGCCATATTCATCGGACCTCTCGCCTACCGATGATCACTTTTTCAAGCATCTCGACAACTTCCTGCACAAGAAATGCTTCCAAAGCCGAGATGATGCCGAATCGACCTTCAATGACTTCATCGCTTCCAGAACTCCGGATTTCTATGATAATGGAATAAGTAAACTTGTTTCCCCGTTGGCAAAAATGTGTTGATTCTAATGGTACTTATTTTGATTAATAAAGTTTGGTATAAAATAAGTTATGGTTTTTTAAAGTTGAACGTAAGAAAAAACGCCATTGTTTTTGAAGCAACCCAATATTTAAAATATCGCCTATGTGTTGAAAATTTCATTTATATATATATATATATATATATATAATGAATTAAATAAGATTTATTTTCAATCAAGAAAAGTATTTTCCATAAGATGGCCGAAAAATATCAATAAATTGTTTGTCAACAATGAATTTATTCAGTGTCAGATATCCAATCAATGTCTTAAAAGTTCATACAAAAATACCAGATGGGTCAAATCTTTGGGGTAGAATTATTTTGGGTCAAATTCTTGGCGGCAGATACGTAGGAAAGACCTTTATAAGATCATTACAAATGCATAAAATCCTATCACACAAAAGGAAATTGATTCATCTACAAGTTTCCTAATACGTATTTTTTATAACTTATCGGTGAGATAAAAATGAACATATCCGTTTTTTATAAATCTTATTCCAGCGCAAAATAATATATAAAAAACTTTATGAAAATATGTGTGAAAACCTAATGAACAATCTTTTTCAGAATAGAATATCGGAATAACAGACTAACGGATTAATTGATTAATATTTCTAATAAACATTGGAGACTCAAAAACAAACAAGATAAATAATCACTTCAGGTTGCCAATATAAATTACATTGGTCTGATGAATAAAATTTTGCGAATGAATTTGAGCTGATTCTTTCGTTGAAATATTTTATTTGAGTACGATTTGCTTCGAAATTTGCAGAAAGCACTCGCTATTCCTAGAAAAGATTTAGGAATAAACATGTTTTTAAAATAGCTACTTAAATATATTATTACAGTAAGACTATATTAAGCATAAACATACGTTTAAGAAGAAAATGACAGAACAACAAAATAATGTAATAAAGGACATGGACAAAATCGTAAGTCTCCTTTCTGATTAACAACAGGGATCAAAACATATTTAAGGGGACAATGAGATGAATTGTACTATAGAGACAGTTGAATTATACAGAACATTTCGGTTGGTATTCGCATAAATCTAATATATAAAGTAAAGCTAGTCTGTTTTTCGAATATTTATGAAATTTCTCGAATATTATGAAAGCTATTAAGCTTTCTTTCTACAAAATCAATGTTCGATTTTGGTTCGCTAGTTTCTTTGTGGAACGTTGGTACATGTTCTTAACAACACAAAAACATTATTTCGATTCATTTTCTTTCAAAAAGAATTCATCCACCTCGGTACATATTTTAAATGGAGGCCAGCAGCAACATCACTCTGTTTTTAATTGAGTACACAAATAAATGCCTAGCATTACAAAAGATATAACCATCGTACATAACTTAGTTGGAAAAGCGTCAGACTGAAGATCTAAAGGCCCGGGTTTCAATCATGGATATCGGAATTAGCTTTATTCTTTATTTTCAAAATCTATTATTTACTAGTACTCCATTTTTTATTTAAATCCAACATGCAACAACGTAAACCACCAAAAACAATGCATTTCCGTTTCTTTGTAAATAAGGTATTGACCATTTCGTTGAAAGGCTCTATTTGAAAGTTACTTGAGGCATTCTGATGTGAATTTCTTCTTTCTTGGAGTTTAGGCCTGCTATGACTTTGGTTTCGTACACGATGGAGCAAATTCACCTCTTCTATATGAGCAGTGGAGCGTTGGGGGTGTTGTTGGAGTTGGGGTTTTTAAAGCTAATAGGCTTCCTACGGAGGTGTAGCAAGGATAACTTGTTTTGACCGTATTTCTATTAAAGAGTTTGTGAAGCTTATTAGATGGTGGAAATTGTTTATCTATTAATTGGAGGAATAAGGGGGTGAACAAGATAATGTTTCATTTTCTATTGTGTCTGTGTTGTCTGGTAGGTTATGTGGTGTGTCATTAATCGTTTCTCTATAGTCGGAGGGGTTTGTTGTAATATGGGGCGGCTTGTTGAAAAATCTCGGGGCTAGATGAAAGGTTGGAAATGCTCCTGCTTATAATGGGTATGCAGTTTTTAAAGACTAGGGTGACAGGACAGGGTGTTGACATATCTGATCCGCTCAGTAGGTTTATGGTATGGTCTAGTGGAGTTGTTAGTTAGGTCCAGGGTTTTGTCTAAGAAGTCCACGGTAATGAGATCGGTAGCACTGGTGATCTTAAATCCTTGCTCTTTAAGGGATGCTGTCAGTTATTTTCTAAATCTGCCGAGTTCTTGACCGTTGTTGTTTCAGACCTATAAAAAAAAAAAAAATTAAATAAAAATCTGAAGTAGCAATGAATGATAAAATAAATAAGAAAATAAATTATTCCAATCACGCACGTGCTAAAATAAGGTAAACTGTCAACTCGACACATTCACAAAAGGGATGCGTCGAACCAAAAACAAAAGAAAAGAAAAAGATGTCAAGGTCAAAACGATCCTTTGTTTTAAGAGAAGCTCAACCATTGGCTAATGAAAACATTATCCCATGTAAGATAAATTACAACGAATCTGATTGGTTAGTTAGCTAGACTAATCACCACGTAGATATATGAAAACAAACAGTAACAAAATATCTGTGCACTTAGCTTGTCGATTCCGTGTGGGGATAAAACGCGGACGCCTCTGTGTAACTTAATTGCCATAAATATATTTTCGTGTATTAGTCGTATATTGAGCACTGTTGAAGTAAATAATGAAAACTATACACAATATATTATATAACCGTATAATAGTATACGTGAATTCATGAAATAATATATATATATATATATATATATATATATATATATATATATAGGCAAACATTATACAATAACATGGAATATTTATTACTTGAAAAAACTTTTTTCTTTCAATTTTCCGAATAGTCAATTTAGTATTTTGGTCACATTGGTGTATGTAATTCCGTGGGTTTCTTGTTCCATTTTTCTTACATACATTGAAAAAATTAAAAAAGTCTTATCAAGCGAAAACACTCCGTGTTATTTAATAATGGTTACCCAAATGAAAATATGCTGCCTAAATACATACACAATACAATATATATATATATATATATATATATATATATATATATATATATATATATATATATATATATATATATATATAATTATTAATGACAATAATAAATTAGCATATATTATCAGTACCTTTTTACTTTGCAGTCTCTTTAAAAGATTCAGCTCGATGATTGTCAATTACTAACAACAGAGCATACAGAAGTCAGGTTCATTTTATATTCCAATAACCATGTTTTTATTTTTTCATTTTTACTTTTTCACATCTCTAACAAAAACCAACTGACGACAAATGAAACGGACCGTAAAAATATATCTCACAGAAATGTTATGTTTTTTGGAAATGTGAAAAAATAAAAATAAAAATGATAAAATAAAAACATGGTTATTGGAATATAAAATGAACCTGACTTATATATATATATATATATATATATATATATATATATATATATATATATATATATATATATATATATATACTGTAGATCAGTGGCGATTTGTGATCAGGGTTCGCCCCGCCGATCGTTGAGAATTAGCTACATGCACTGAAGATAGCGTTAGCATGAAACATCGATATCTGTAAGTATTAAAATAATTAATATTTATTTATTAATATTATTATTAGCCCTCTTCACCAAAGGCCGGGCACTCTGAGTGACTTTAATAACAAGCAGTACTAATAGTTGGATGCACGATCCGAATACGTTCGTTGATCACTCTAACTGCTTGTGTAAATTTAGCCGCCGATTCGCTATTTACAAAGTTAAATTCCTCCCTAATTATTACCTAATTGTCTATGACCGAGGGGTTAAGACTTTTGACTACAGATCAGTGGCGATTTGTGATCAGGGTTCGCGCCTGCCGACCGTTGAGAATTAGCTTCCTGCACTGAAGATTGCGTTAGCATGAAACATCGATAACTGTAGGTATTAAAATAATTAATATTTATTTATAAATATTATATATATATATATATATATATATATATATATATATATATATATATATATATATAACTAAATAAATATATATATATAAACTTAACTAAAGAAACTAAACTTTTATAATCATAGCTTCAATCAAGTAATCTGTATTTTCTCATAGGTTTCCTCAAAGCAGTATTGTTTTGATTAACTCAGTATTTTTGTGTCTAACCTTCTTTCTACTATTGAAAAGAGACCAAGGATGTCTCAGTATTAAGATCTTGATCTGGGAAGCGTACTAGTAACTTGTAAAAATGAAGGTGAGAGACATGATCATAGTAATGCATGACAGCGCGGCTCATGGAATACGCTATTTCGAGTTCACAGCCAACATACAAGCTGTTTTTGAAAATCGATGGCATAATTTCTGGATTATGTTTCTTATGTGTTTATATGTTCTTCGTTTCCGAGTTATAGAAACAAGATGCGATCAACATTCTTATTTATTGTAAAATCCAACACTGTGTGTGTGATAGTGTAGTGTTATTTCTACATATAGGATAGATAAGTTATATCCCCGTGGCAGGATCATAGGTAAAATAAGCCCGAGTCTTGTGTTGTCGCATACATCAACAAAATCCTGAAAAGAGACACTAAACAAATAGAAAAGGTGTGGGGTTAGAAGACAGATCTGAGCGACATGATTGGGAGAGGCTCTTTTAATAGCCCAGATGAAAGAGTCGGTCGGCATCCTACAAATATTGCCCCTTCTTATTTTAGGTAACAAGTACAACAGACCAAATACAGGAAAATAAATATGAACAACAAAAGTCAAAATAACAAAAAAAAAAATCAAAGACCACACAGTTAAAAAGAGAATCATTTACACATCATCCCGGGGTTATGACATCAATTTTTTAAACACCTTGTATTGTGGTCATGTATGCTATGATACTTTTGGGACATATATGAACCCGTAATCGTTTCCCGTGCTATGAACAAAATAGCAACTTGTGTTCGATAAGCCGTATAAAATCTGTTTACACCATGTGCTGTGTACCGGTATTAAATGATCCTAAAAAGATATGCCGGCAATCAAACAAACGCAACGAAACTAAAAGAAATAAATAAATGAATAAATAGATCGACTGTAATCGAGTGTGACTCGAAAGGCGCTATTTTTAGTGGCTACTACACAAAGATGTAGGGGAGGGTGCTACTCCTTTCTCTTGATTGCTCCATTGGCTCTTGATCCTCAGCTTATAATGATGAGTATTTTGCAAGGATACATCAAGTACAATTTTGTAAAGACTTTGGTATGACTAGACCGAATATTGAACCCCTCCCCCCACTCTCAGCCCATGAGCGAGCACTGTAACCATTATGCCAAATGGGCCGTCTAGAATACAGACAATGAGAGAAAAAATGTTAAAGAGAGAGAAACATTAAAAAAAAAGAAAACAGGAGACGAAAGAAAACATAAAAATAGTTGATAATGGTCGAGAGAGAGAAAGAGAGAGAGAGAGAAAGAGAAAGAGAGACAGAGAGAGAGAGAGAGAGAGAGAGAGAGAGAAAGGGAAAAGGAGAGAGAGGGTGGAAGTAGAAATGGAAGATTAAGAGACCCAGATATTTGAGGGCTGGGAAAAAGCGAAAACGCTGACACCATGCTGTGCAAGGCGTTCTACGCAAAAAAGAAACGTTTTCACTTAATGTCGGCCATTTTTTCTTCCCTTTTCGTCTGCATAGGATGAAAGACAACATATGTCGTCTGCTGAAATAATCAAACAGCAACAGAAGGTCAAAACTAAAAGAAATAAAACTTTTACAGAAATGGAACAGCATTATATTTATTCAGTATCAAACGTTTAATTAACTTTCTTAATTGTCTTGGACAGCATTAAACCTGATAACCTACCCTTAAAGACCAAACTTAGTCACTATTGTTAGTGACGTAAGCAGGAAGTAAAATGTGTAGCATCTATAGCCAGAGCCAAATTTAAGTGCCGACGAATAAAATATGTACAGACCCAACTGAGTTCCTCTTAAAAGGGACGCGATGCAAGCAATAAGACTTATTTCTAATTTGATAAATAAATTAACAGAAACGAAATTACAAAACAATTGCGAGGTAAGTAAAACATTCTGAGGTAATTTAAAACACAATTTTTTAAGACAATTCCAAATAAATCACGAGATAATACAAAGACAATTCCAAAACAATCCAAAACAAGTAAAAAGAAATGTAGTTCAAAGACATTTCCAAAACAATCCAAAACAAGTAAAAAGAAATGTAGTTCAAAGACATTTCCAAAACAATCCAAAACAAGTAAAAAGAAATGTAGTTCAAAGACATTTCCAAAACAATCCAAAACAAGTAAAAAGAAATGTAGTTCAAAGACATTTCCTAAACAATCCAAAACAAGTAAAAAGAAATGTAGTTCAAAGACATTTCCAAAACAATCCAAAACAAGTAAAAAGAAATGTAGTTCAAAGACATTTCCAAAACAATCCAAAACAAGTAAAAAGAAATGTAGTTCAAAGACATTTCCACAGCCATCCAAAACAAGTAAAAAGAAATGTAGTTCAAAGACATTTCCAAAACAATCCAAAACAAGTAAAAAGAAATGTAGTTCAAAGACAATTCCAAAACAATCCAAAACTAGTAAAAGAAATGTAGTTCAAAGACATTTCCAAAACAATCCAAAAAAAAGTAAAAAGAAATGTAGTTCAAAGACAATTCCAAAGCCATCCAAAACAAGTAAAACGAAATGTAGTTCAAAGACATTTCCAAAGCCATCCAAAACAAGTAAAAAGAAATGTAGTTCAAAGACATTTCCAAAACAATCCAAAACTAGTATTAGAAATGTAGTTCCAAGACAATTCAAAAGCCATCCAAAAAACAAATAAAAGAAATGGAGTTCCAAAACAATTTCAAAGCCACCCAAAACAAGTATTAGAAATGTAATTCCAAGACAATTCCAAAGCAATCTAAAATGAGCAAAAAAATTGTAGTTCCAAGTAGATTTCAAAGCCATGCAAAAACCAGCAAAAAATGTAGTTCCAAGACAATTTCAAAGCCATCAAAAACAAGTAAAAGAAATGTAGTTCCAAAACGAGTCTAAAACAAGTAAAATTAATGTAGTTACAAGACAATTTGGAAGCCAACCAAAACAAGTAAAATAAAATGTAGTTCCGAACAATTGTAAAGCCATCCAAAACAAGTAACAGAAATGTAGTTCTAAGACAATTCTGAAGACAGCAAAAACAAGTAAAAATGTAGTTCCAAGACATTTCCACAGCTATCCAAAACAAGTAAAAGAAATGTAGTTCCAAGACAATTCCAAGGCAATACAAAAATTAATGTAGTTCCAAGACAAGTAAAAATCCATTTAAAACAAGTAAAAGAAATATAGTTCCAAGACAATTTCAAAGCCATCCAAAACAAGCAAGAAGAATGTAGTTCCAAAAAAACTAAAAAAGCCAACCAAAACAAGTAAAAGATATTTAGTTCCAAGACGATTCCAAAGCTATCTAAAACAAGTAAATAAAAAAGTAGTTTCAAAACAATTTATAAGCCATTAAAAACAAGTAAAAGAAATGTAGTTCCAAGACAATTTTAAAGCGAGCCAAAGCCAATAAATAAAATATAGTTACAAAGACAACTTAAAAGTCATCTAAAAAAGTAACAGAAATGTAGTTTCGACGATGATGATGATGATGATGATGATGATGATGATGATGATGATGATGATGATGATGATGATGATGATGATGATGATGATGATGATGATGATGATGATGATGATGATGATGATGATGATGATGATGATGATGATGATGATGATGATGATGATGATGATGATGATGATGATGATGATGATGATGATGATGATGATGATGATGATGATGATGATGATGATGATGATGATGATGATGATGATGATGATGATGATGATGATGATGATGATGATGATGATGATGATGATGATGATGATGATGATGATGATGATGATGATGATGATGATGATGATGATGATGATGATGATGATGATGATGATGATGATGATGATGATGATGATGATGATGATGATGATGATGATGATGATGATGATGATGATGATGATGATGATGATGATGATGATGATGATGATGATGATGATGATGATGATGATGATGATGATGATGATGATGATGATGATGATGATGATGATGATGATGATGATGATGATGATGATGATGATGATGATGATGATGATGATGATGATGATGATGATGATGATGATGATGATGATGATGATGATGATGATGATGATGATGATGATGATGATGATGATGATGATGATGATGATGATGATGATGATGATGATGATGATGATGATGATGATGATGATGATGATGATGATGATGATGATGATGATGATGATGATGATGATGATGATGATGATGATGATGATGATGATGATGATGATGATGATGATGATGATGATGATGATGATGATGATGATGATGATGATGATGATGATGATGATGATGATGATGATGATGATGATGATGATGATGATGATGATGATGATGATGATGATGATGATGATGATGATGATGATGATGATGATGATGATGATGATGATGATGATGATGATGATGATGATGATGATGATGATGATGATGATGATGATGATGATGATGATGATGATGATGATGATGATGATGATGATGATGATGATGATGATGATGATGATGATGATGATGATGATGATGATGATGATGATGATGATGATGATGATGATGATGATGATAGATATATATATATATATCTATGAACATATATATAGTGTAATTCAGTTTATAGGAGAAATAACAAGAGTGCTCAATTATGTATGCATGAGCATACATATTTCTATTCAATGGACACTAGACATCATTTTGATTATCCATCGGTATCTTCGCTTTCACAGAAACATTGGACACTCAACCTGCAGGTTGTGATAAACTATCATTTCATCGGTTGATGAACCTGGCACATTTGGTATTTTTAACTCTTCGGGTTGAGTTGCCAGTAATTTCGTGAAACGAAGGTTTTCTCTAAAGTAAGTTAATCTGTGGATGGATAATTTGAGTTTGGAGGCATATATTTATTTCATTGTTTACCTGTCCTAAAGTTGGTACTGCACCGTTGGCGATAGACTGCATTCTTGGCATGTAAATCATTTGCAGAAGATAATCTTTCTAACATTGTATCACTCCATTTATCATTCCGGGATTTATATATTTTGTCTATAGTGTTATCAAATGTTTTCACAAGATGATAACCCTTACATCTTTGTCTTCCTTGGTATTTGATTGATGTGCCACAAAAAGACTGTAATTCTTGAAATCAAAAGTTCTTGTTCGGGATTGTAACCTTACAATTAAATGCTGATATATCGACCCATTCCATGTTTTTCATCTGCTTTCATAATGTTAGGATTACACTATCGTTTTCTACAGCTCTTATGAACACGTTGATCTGCACATATACGAAAACGACTTGCATATTCTCCACATTCTGTGTTGATGCTATCACTTCCTTTTTATGTAATTGTCACTGTATCCCTAACATTTTTACCCATAATACCTTCTTTACAAAGTATGCACACGTCTCTAGTACTTGTATTAGACATTATTCAATTTGCAAAAAAAGGAAGAATTTAACAGTAAAAACCAGCAGTGTATAATAGACTACAAATTTATTTCAGTAAGCTATTCTAAACTTCCGACCTATGATATATATTCTAAGGAATTATTTAAACATCGACCAATATGTTTTAGTTTTAACCTCTTCATATTGTTTTTAAAAAGTTGTTTTTTGTGTAAAAAAAAATGTTCAAATTTTATTTTGTATCAAAAACTTTGTTTTTTTGTATGTAATAAAACTTTTACGTCGGAAAAATATGTTGGTGTATGGAAGGACAATATGGCCGCCAGCGATTAAAACATTGAATTAAAGTTCGATTCTCAAAACTTTACAAAGTAAATTAGAACTTTAGTTAAGGACAAGAAATACATTTAAGACCAGCAATCAATTTTATCGAAAATTTTAGAAAAAAAGGCAAAGTGAAAACGAAATTGTTTACATTTATTTGTTATAAACACACGCTGTTTAAGCAGATCGCTAATTGTAAAAGTTTTATATTTCGCATCGGTCGATTTTTCTAGACTTTTAATATGTCTATATAGACACCTCATAGAAATGCATTGTGCAAGAAAACCTTGTGTTGCAATTAGTTTGACCTTTTTCACTGATTTGACTTGACTAGTACAAAATATTTCTTCTTGTCTAATATCCCCTTCATCCCTGCTCAAGTGTGCCAATCTGTTTCACAGGTGTACAAGTAACCAGAATCTGTATTATAGGTCGTATATCTTAATAATAATCCTTTTAACTATACGAATAGATAACGTCGAATTATTGTCTCGGTGAACATCGGTATCTTGATACTTCCGGGCGGGTAGAGGGGGGTTGTCGTGGCAAACGAAGGGATGTGACTGTCAGCTTGTTTCGGGGGCATTTCGCGGAAGTGATTAATCTTCCACGATACGTGATTACTTGATAGAGTAATTAATGTACATCTTAATCGCACATGGAAGGAGTTAAATAAGAGAGAGATAGGGAGAGAGAGGGAGAGAGAGGGAGAGAGAAAGAGGGAGAGAGAGGGAGAGAAAGAGAGAGAGAGGGGGAGGGGGAAAGAGGGAGAGGGGGAGAGAGAGGGAGAGAGAGAGGGGGGGACCTAGAGAGAGAGAGAGGGGGAGAGAGTGAGAGAGAAAGGGGAGAGAGAAAGGGGAGAGAGAGAGGGAGAGAGAGAGGGAGATAGAGGGAAAGAGAGAGGGAGAGAGAGGGAAAGAGAGAGGGGGAGAGGTAGAAATAGAGGGGGAGAGAGAGGGGGAGAGAGAGAGGGAGAGAGAGAGAGGGGGAAAGAGAGGAATAGAGAGAGAGGGAGAGAGGGAGAGAAAGAGATGGAGAGAGAGAGAGAGAGGGGGAGAGAGGGAGAGAGAGAGAAGGAGAGAGAGACAGACAGAGTTTTTATATGTATGTTATTATTTATTTATTAAGATTTATTACTATCTATATCATCTATCTGAACATATCTATATATATATATGCATATATATATATATATATATATATATATATATATATATATATATGTAAAAAGAAAAAAAAAAGATGTTTTTTTATATATTCATCAACGTTTTGTCATAATTTGTAAGACTTCCTCAGGATGATAATTTTAAGAAAAATGTCATGCAAGTACATCGAAATATTGGGTTGACATGATGGGATGATTAGAAGAAGTAGTAGCCGTGGCTACTGGGAGCGCAGGACCAAGGTCCGGGCTGAGAGGTGTCAGTGGCAGAGAGTGAAATGAATGTGGATAGCTGTGAGTGAAAAAGGTGGGAGTATTAGTGAATTTGTCTTAGGGTGGGAGAGAAGAGAGGGGGTGCTGAGGTTTTTGTCCTGGTGAGGTGTAGCATGGATTTTGAGGGGCTGGGGAAAAAGGAGGGAAGGTGGGAAGCTCTGTGTCTTTGGTGTGTAGGTAGTATCATAGTTTTAGAAAAAGATTTGAAGAAATGAAGATAATTTGAAAGTAGGCGGGGTGGGTGGGTAAGAGTCTGAAAGAAGTAGTCGAAAGGATGAGGGGGGAGAGGGGAGATTTTGTTGTGGTTAGGTGTTAAATTTGGGGGGGGGGGGTAGGAGTATTGACCAGCTGGCTATGTCAGGAATGTGTAAAGTAAGTTAGAAGGAAAGTGTTGAAATGTGCTGTGAATATGACAATGAGGGGAAGGAAAAAGAAAGAGAAGGGGGAAAGCGATATTAATTTTGGCGAGAAATAGGTGAAATGTAGTTTTGTGCAGGCAGTGTTGATGGTTTGAAATTTAATTGAGGGCAAAAAGGGTTTAAATATCTGAATATTTGTGAGGATGTCTAGATTGTGTTCATTGGTAAGGCTGTTAATTGTGGTTAAGTGGTTTAGATTCGCGGTGAATGAAAATGTATGTGGGGAGGGGTTTGTGCGTGAGTGTGTATGCGGGGACTTGTATATAAGTACAATTGAGAGCGAAGAGAAGAAAGGTTAGCCATAATCTAGGTTTCGTTTTTGTTCGGTCAGGATAATTTTACTTATTAAGGGGGGTAGATTGTAGAAGCCATTTCGTTGTCTGATGGTGTTGGAGGCTGTGATTAGTGCTGTTTCCAGTAGTCTTCGCCGAGCTTTGTTATGAATGTATTTGGTGATTTTGTCCCGTTCAAATTTGAAAGCATGATCGTGCTCTAATACATGGGAGAAAAGTGCACTGAGAGAGTTATTGTTTTTTATGTCCCTTTTGTGTTGACTCATTTTTTTTCAATTCACGTTGCGCTTCCCCACGTAAATTTGATGGCAGTTGTTGCGTGGGACAGTATATAAACCGGCATGGGATGTGTTTTTTTTTAATGTCTTGCAGTGTTTAATGTTTGTTTTATGGTTTGTGATGTGGTTTGTACTGTTGGAATGCCTAGTTTGTTAAGCGTGTTGCATATGGATGTGTTATTGGAATGCGTGGGTAAGAGAAGGGGTCCTTCAATAGGTAAACTAAAATCCAAACAAAGAGAAGGTGGTGTTGTCTTTGTTATTAGAACATCTATTTTCAAACGCATGAAGTGTCCATGTGGCCTGACTGATCGCATTATGGAATTGTGTGTTCCTCTTACACACGGTCCATATGTGATAATCTTTTCTATCTACGTACCAAACATGCATGCGAATGAAAATGTCCTTGATTCATTCTATGAGTTTCTGTAAACGGCCGTGGCATATGTGCTGTTGAACAGTTGTTGCTTCTCAGCGATTTTAATGCTCGTGTAGCAGTTTCGAGGAACAGTAAAAGTAGATGTATTTGGGGGATATTGGCTGCTCAGGTAGATGGGCGCAGAGGAAAGACGAGGGAGGGGTCTTGGGGAGATAGAGCTTGACTGAATCTGGTCGAAATGTGAGAAGAGGCGATCAACGGAGTTTGTTAGCTGAAATCCCGAACTTGAAAAATAGGGATTTAGCCCCGAAATAGAGACGCTAGTGACGGACCTCAACGACACACACACCACACCACACACACATACACAAACACACTTGTAACATAGGTGAACCACTTGTAACATAGGTGGTCCACTCGTGTCTCTATCTCTGTGCTCACACGTCTGGTTCTCTGCGCAGAAATCTTTCCAGACTGAGAACACCCTCTTTGGCCGATGATCGTTTTAGTGGCAGTAAAACAAAGATGTGTCGAATCTCCTCCGGGTCGGATGATGATGATTTCGTGATTCTGTGAAAGCAAAGTTACACAAGCAGAGCAAATAGACAATAGGAATAATTCAAACAACTCAGCGATTTCTTTTTGTACCAAATAATTATTAACAAGATAACCAACTGTTTTTGAAACGTCCAATCAAAGTATGCTTTTCGATAATGTCTTTGTTTACTAACTATCTCGTCTCTCTCCCTCTCTCTCTCTCTCTCTCTCTCTCTCTGTGCGTTAGAGCCCATTTACGATTGCAAGTCCTTAAGTAAGTTGTAACTTGTCTACTGAACGGTGGGGGGAAAACTATGGGCAACGTCATCCAAACGGTAAGTCTTTCGCGCGACATTCCCGCTTGGTGGCCGCTCGAGTCTGAGCTCCGGCTAACACGACCGTCCAGGCCGCGAACCCAAATCTAACTGACTGTCTACTCAAAACAAAATCCTTTCTCTTCCGAAAAAGGCATATTGTCACACCTTCTCCATTTCTTGGGAGTGGGTTGGGGTTGGGTGGTATTGAATTTCTCTCTATTACATTAATTAGTCTCTTTTTCCTTTCTCGTTGGGTGGTACGACACTCGAAATTCATCGCTTAGGCTTTTTAGATATTATCTAGATAGAAAGCAATTATCCGTACCCCGCTGGAGAAAGGAGACTCTCGCCCTAATTAATGATGACAGTTTAGAGGGCTATCTCAAACTCCGGCCTCGCGCGCCCAACTAACATAGTACTGACACACGTATGTTTTTCGTTGGCGATAAAAAGATTTTGCCAAAACCTGGTCCACCTGTTTAAACTCGGCCCGTGTAAGATTTAAATGCAATTGACAATCTCACATAGCTTTCTCAGACAGCCCGGCGCCCTAACCCAGTTTGTTTTGAATAGCTGATTCCGTGTGCATATATACTAGTCTCAATTCTCTACCTCAATTCTACGGAGGATCTAACCATCACCAAGATGCATACTAGTGCGCCCTAAAGTGCACGATCTCTATCGGTTCTATTTGACCTGTCACAAATGCACATATGAAGTCACGAATTAGAAACGGATAATAGTGGAGAGGCGTGATGAGGCAGCAATCATATGTGAAGATGTAGAAGAACATCATATATATATATATATATATATATATATATATATATAAAGATAGATGAACGAAGAGTGATAAACATGTACGAATGTCCAGATTTATTTCAAACTTCGAATGTTCATTTTCTTGATTAATATTTTTTCAAATGTTGAATTTTGGCTTTCCTACTGCCAACTTATCTATCTGTATAATTCCTCTGATTATAAGATCTCGATCTTTGAAAAGCCTTTGCTTAAGGAAAGAACAATAAACATAATTTTATTACAGAATATACGTTGCATTGAACATTCGAAGTTTGAAATAAATCTGGACATTCGTACATGTTTATCACTCTTCGTTCATCTATCTTTATAATTGCTCTATCTCGTATATTGAGCTTAAACCATTTCACTATAGGTTCTATTTACTAAAAGCTTACGTGAGTTTCATATTTATTCTATATATATATATATATATATATATATATATATATATATATATATATATATATATATATACTTTGGTCAGATTGGTGGGGAGAAACCCAACAGAGATAAGAGCGTAATATTTATTTATTTTAATATGTATAAATATATATATTTATTTATTTTACTTGCAGTTTCTACCAATGATGTAACATTACTCCCTTTTGGGGGGTGTATCTTTATAATAAAGTTAATATGTCTATTTCTCGGAGATTTTTATCGAAAACATTGCATATGACAAATCGATACTTGATTCCGACTAACCAAATATTTTTTTTTATTCTTCCACCATGTACTTTACAAGATCCAATTGTATTTCATTTCAGTTTATTCTAGAAAATACTTTTCCGGCTAGGAAGATAGTTAAAATGGAGACATTTCTCGTTACTGATTTTAACAGAAGCGTCAGCTTACGAAATCTGAAAAAAAATCGACATTGTTGTATCTATTTCGGCTGTCAGATAAAACATTATATGTGTTTAAATTATGTAAAACTTTTTATTTCTTTAGATTACTTGCAAATGATAATAGTAGATTAAATTTTATTTTCTGCAACTAATTAAAATGTCTCATTGAAATACTGAGAAGCGGCAGTACTATAGTAATAATGTATCTCACTATTAATATCCAATTGCCTCCACGCAAGGACAAATTTAGACAAAATTTCAATTATTTTATTATATACGCTCCATTACTTTTTTAATTCAACAACAAAACACGTGTTCAGACAACTTCAAAATAAAACGATAAAGCAACGATTTTGGAGTTAGATTTAAAATACTTTCGTTTCAATTTAAAAAAAATCCATGTTTAGAGAAAAAGTAAAATACTTAAAAAATAATTCAGTCTAGGAATGTTTACAGAACCATTAACATGATTATCACAATATTAAGCAGCAAGAATACAAATGTGGTTCAGGGTTGTGATCAGGAGTTTCTTGTGTTCTCCAATTCTCCCGGAAATGCTGATATACATATATATATATATATATATATATAAATATATATATATATATATATCAAGGGAGGCGCGATATGGCTCTATCCCTTAATAAACTTCAAAAACGGCCTATGCTAGAAATCTCATTTCTTTGATCAATCATAACTCAAAAACCAATAAACCAAATTAGTTCAAACTTTGCACAAAATTTTTATTTGATAGGTTCTATAAGTGTGTAGAATTTCAGCATCATTAGTCAAGGCAACCCAGAGATCCAGAAAGTTCAATTATTAAATCATGTTATCTGTGTGTACGTACGTACGTACGTATGTACCACCCTGTATCTCATCAACTATTTGATGGATTCAGCTGATTTTTTAGCAGAGATAGAGGTTCTAGGGTCTAGTTGATGCCATTTTAATTTCAGTTTACCATATACCTTAGTTTTCCAGAATATTCAAAAAAACCTTATGAGAAGGCATTGTATTGAGGCATAGCCTTTACAAAAGTAGTGATATTCCATGAAAAATAAATTGTTTTTGTACATTTAGTGTATATGAATTTTCATCTTAACCCTATTAAGGCCATATGATTTCAGTATACTGGCATTTTTCATGGAATATATATATATATATATATATATATATATATATATATATATATAGAGAGAGAGAGAGAGAGAGAGAGAGTGTGTGTCTAGATTTTCACTCTTTTCTCCCACATTTCCCTTATAATAAACTTGCTCCTTGCTCGCACATTTGATGTTTCAGATGGTTGGAGGATGAGTGAATAAGACAAAATGTGTTGTCGGGAGGGGGATGATGGGAGGAGCAGCACGGTGAGTTTTAGGAGTACAAGCAGCAGCGAGAGAGAACGAATGTAAGAGGATGACGCAATTAAATTAATGACATAAATAAAGAAGACAAGTAGAAGAGCAAATTTATATACTTAAGTACAATGTACCAACGTTGGTCTATGATTCTTGAAATGTCGCCTATTTTCCTGATATTGATAGCAGACGGTAAGGTGAGTCTTTAACTCAATCGGTATACCTTTAAAATACCTCTTTACCTTTGGTTAACGGCACACACGTATACATTAATGTGCAATATATCAACGTTGATCCAACGAATCACGGGTCGTCTATTAACTCTTAATTGCATGCCCATCATCCTGCTTATACATTATTTTCCATGACAAGTTTATTTCATTTCCTTTCCCATTTTTATTTTTTCCTGTGTTTTATGCTCTTTTCTGTTGAACTCTTAGTGTTCTGTTTCTCTCTCTTTCTTTCTCTCTCTCTCTCTCTCTCTCTTTCTCTCTCTTTCTCTCTCTCTATCTCTTTCTCTCTCTAACACACACATACACACACAGAACACACACACACACGCAGAAACACACACACAGAAACACATACACACAGAGAAACACACATACACACACAGAAACACACAGAAACACACACACACACACACACACTGAAACACACAGAGAAACACACACCCTCACACACACACACCTACCCCCACACACTATCTCACTTCCATTCAATCTGACATCTTCCTGTGATCCTCCACGTTCTGTCTAACCCTTACCCTAAACAACCCTCGCGTTCGCTTTACTCATGGAGCGTATCGACAACCGCTCCAAACCCTCGCCACTCTTCAGCCCGCTCGTTGCGCATGTGCAGACCAACAGATGAGAGTGAGCTTCTGTCACGTGATCAGTTTGATAAATGGCGGCGGCTGAACATGCTTTAACGGTTCACAGTTTGCTGGGACGGAATAGAGATGAAGCTTATTTGAGGAGAATAGGAGACAAGGAAGGGGCACAGGCCGACCGTATACAAAGATTGAGTGAAATGAAATTGGAGAAGCGGATATCTTTAAATTAGTTATATAGTTTTATAACAATTTTGTTCAAATTAGTAATTTAATGAACACACGATGCAGTAAACTCTATTTTTATAGAAAACTAAGAAAAATACCGGTCTCAGAAATTGTAGAATTAATTCCTCGAAAAAAAAACCCAAACAGTTTTGCACCATTTTTATGTTCTTTTATGAAGATTAAAGTCAAGATATAATAATAATAATACACCTTATGTATAGAATCCTTATTCTAATTTTAATGAAAATCAATTACGTGATGTTGATTCTAGAAAATGTCTCAAATTTTGGGTTTAAACTTAGCGGGTATGAACAAGAAATCGAAATATTCAGGGACTCTTATTTAATTTGTGTCTAATGACTATGTAAATAAATGCAAATCTGAAAAATTAAAATTTTTAAATGGGAGGTTATACCCATATTATGACCCCTAAAACCCTTTAAAATACTCCAACGAAATAGAAATTTGATGAATATTTATTAATTGATATTTAATACCTGTTGTTAAAATTTCACAAAAATCGGAGGCATCCGAATTTTCACGAAATGTTCCACCCTTTGTATAAAGAATTAAACTAAATATAGCCCACATTTCAATCCCTAACTCATATCAGCTATGTTTCAAAATTCATAATGATCGACAAATGTGAAAGACCAAATGATAGCATGGAAAGACTGCTGACAGGAGGGAAAGACCCCCATCGGGGCGTTTATGGACTGGCTCTTTATAATGGCAGGCTCCGTCGTCCATCAAGTGAGTACTAGTCACCCCTCGTAGCTTCTAAAAATCAAAATAAGAAAAGTCAATTGAATCTGCGAGAGTGGGAAGGAAGATGACTTATCAATTGGGAATCCGGGAAATAACTTTCGATCGTCAGCGGACAATGAAAATAGGAAACTGAAAGTAGTCGAAAATCAGTTACAAAAATATAAATGTGGATCGTCTAAAATAACGCCCGGCAAAAACCTGTAAAATCTACCAAGACCGAGAGAAATACTTGAGGCTGGACCTGAACAGCGCAATGGTTAATACTACATTAGGAATAAGTCAAGTCAGTCTCATGAATTTTGAGAGCAGGATTTAAACCAAAGATTGTCGAGTATCAGTATGTTGCGAAAGAACTAATAGCTATAAGAAAGCGATAGAGGAAATACTCGATCGTAGAAAAAATATCAGTCTCTTACGAACTAAATTTAAAATAGTGATTAAGAAAATTTCGCAGGGCAGAAAATCTAGAATTTCTTTCTATAAAAACCGATTCTGCTTTATAAAAAATCTCTTTGCAAAAGAAAAAAATCGGTTCATTTGACTTGCATAAATCTGAGCTAAGTCTAATCATCTAAAAAGAACCTTTGCCGATGACCAGATAAATAATAGAAAGAAAATCACAATAGACGTGTCTCCATTTTCGCAACTATTACAGCCGTTCGATGAAAATCCTCCAAAATTTAATGAGATCATACGAGTTGTAAAAAAAGCAAAGAACGCCCCAGCCCCTGAGTCAAATGGGGTTCTATAAGGCGCATAAAAAGCCCCAGCCATTATTAGGCTTTTATGGGTCCTCATGAAAATTGTCTGCAAAAAGAAAGGACTTTCTCCCAAAGTACGGACAAGAGCTAGGGAAGGTAATATTGATTCGAAAGCAAATATTCACCCAAGAGTGACCATTTGTAAAATTAATCTTCTTAATGTAGAAGGCAGATTTTTAATATCCTTTCGCAACGGTCGAATGCTTGTTTAAAACAAACTAATTGGATTGACACTACACTACAGCATATAGCGAGTTAAAAAAAATTCATTACGGTTCTTAAACAAACCACCTGAGCAAAAATTAATTTAAACTTACATTTTCCCTCCATTTAACTACTCAGATGTACTAATGCAAAACTTAAGTGAAAATTTGCAAAAACGATTAAAAAATTACAGTTTATCCAAATCTGACCGTTTATATTAAAAAAATGTCTACACTCCTACTGATTCAAACATAATTTGTTACATGTCCTTAAAACGCTGCCTGGTGATCATTTTACGTTACATTTATATGCGAAACTGATGTTTTGTTGTTTCATATATTTTTACCGCCATGTTTTTCAGGCTGTTTACATGTAATCGCCTAAAAAAAAGGAGAATCGTATTTTTATTTTTTGGTGAATTAGCATATAAAGCAAAGCTCTAAAATAATACCTAATTTTGTCTCACAAAAAAAAATTATAATTGTGAATTGGTGAAAAAACAAAACAAAATAAAACAAGCACAGATAATAAATGCAGTATTTACAAAGTACCGGAAAATGTTTTAAAATGAAATAAAAACATTTCTGTCAAGAAAAAAAAAATACTGATAAAAATTTATTGATAATTAAAAAAAAATTAATTTAAAACAAATTTGTTTTAATTTTTAACAATTAATTTATTTTTCATTGGTGGGCTTTTGTCCATGTTTGAATTATTTTGGTGGGCTTTTGTCCGGTGGGCTTTTGTCCAGTGGCCTTTTGTCTGATCGGTTTTTGTCCAGTAGGCTTTTGCCCGATCAACATGGCAAATACCCAATTTGTTCTGCACGAAACTTGGCTCGTTAAAACATACCCTTTTAGGTTGTACAAACAAATCTAACACTCTCTGCCACTGACTGACTTCTCTCAGCCCGGACCTTGGTCCAACGCTCTTAGTAGCCACGGCTACTACTTTTTCTCATCAACCCATCATGTCAACCAATATTTCGATGTACTTGCATGACATTTTTCTTAAAATTATCACCATGAGGAAGTCTTACAGTAAAGACGAAACGTTACTGAATACATAAAAAAAATATCTCTTGGTTTTTCCTTTTTCATTTCCCATGTAATACTATATAATGTTGTATTTGACACGCATTTACTATTGAGATGGGTCGCCTGGTCGAAAAGAGCTGATGCTCGTGAGACTCAACATTTTTGATCTTCCGGGGATTGGAATTATTGACGAACATCCCCGATTTTATTTCCCATTTATTTTTAGTATCATCAATATGATTAGATTCACTTCATCATTTTTAACCTGGGATATAAACCTGTTTCGCTGTATCACAGCTCTTTATTGTGGCTAGACATGCAAGTGCTTCAGGCTGAGATGGAAACCCGGTCGTTTTCTTGTTGATAGTCTGAACTTTTATCTACTACGTCATCGGCACAAACGAGGAAATGAAATCTTACTATTTATATAAACAATATCAGCAATGGAAGAGAGCTCTATTCGTTTAACGAATAGCTTGTAGTATCGCTAGTGACAGCAGACGATTTTACTACGCGTGTATGTGAAGGGTTCGAATGAAAACAACGATAAATCTAATTTCTTAAAAGTGAAAAATGAGACTATAAAAAAACGAGCATTTCAAATCTGATTAAAATTTGTACCGCAAAATCGTCAGTTGAAAACAAAATATGCAGTTTCCATATTACGTACGCTTTTCGAGTGTGATAGAGTGGGGAAATGCATAACCCTTCGTAATGGTAATCTTACAAGTTTGTAAAATGTCGTTTATATATATATATGTGTGTGTGTGTATATGTGTGTGTGTGTGTGTGTATACTGGCACGTGCACAAGAATGTAAATAAACGAAAATGGGATTCGGCTGAGATAGCAAAACAAAAAAAAGGGGTTGATTAAATTTTCTATGGCGGCAAAAGTTTGTACGTGCGTCTCTAATCTCGGCGGAATTTACTTTTATCTTGTTTTATCTGATTTTCTATTCTTACTTTTGCCATAAAAGTAAGAAATGGCGCGTTTGGCTATATATATATATATATATATATATATATATATATATATATATATATATATATATATATATATATATATATATATATATTGGCACACATACGCACAAGCGATATTGTGCAACCGCACAGCAGAAATAATGATACATCAATGGATACAATTCGCTTATCATCTTCTTCTTCTTCTTCTTCTTCTTCTTCTTCTTCTTCTTCTTCTTCTCTTTCCATTTCCTCCCACTACCCCTTCTCCCATCTTCTCTTCCTTTCTTCTCCTCATTTTTCTTCGTCTTCTTCTCCTCTATCTCATATCCCTCATACTTCTCCTTCACCCGACAACAACATTATTTTATTACCGTTCTTCTTCTTCTTCCACCTCCTGCTCTTCTACCTCTTTTTTCTCACTTCTTTCTTTCTTTTTCCTACTCAACAACCCAACCACATTTCATCCCCCGCCATTTCCCCATTACTGCTCCTCCTCTGTAATCGCCATTTATCTTGTCTATTTTCGGCATTTCTCGTTCTCCTTTTCCATCACCTTTTGCTCCCTTTCTCGCCCCCATCGTTTCTTCGCATCATCTCCTTATTTTCATTCTTTTTCGCAATTTAAAGTTTTACTTATCTTTTACTAATGTTCTTTCTCTTTTTACTTTATCGCCCCTTCTTCTTCTTCTTCTTCTTCTTCTTCTTCTTCTTCTTCTTCTTCTTCTTCTTCTTCTTCTTCTTCTTGTCGTCATAGTCATAGTCGTCGTCGTCGTCGTCGTCGTCGTCCGTAACTAATGTTCATATAATCCAAACGCCACCTTTCAACCTATTATTCCCCCCTTGATTTTTCTGTATTTTACTCCAGCCCCACTCTTACCTACTCAAAATACCTACACCCCCTTCCACACGTCGAACCGTTTCATTCACTGTGCGTGCCACGTGCCATATTATATCAGCAGATAACGAGGCAGGCAATCTTCGTGCCAGACGCGGCGACCGTAATATCAAAAGTGGAAAAATAGATCAGATTTTGCAACAATACGTAAAAGAAAAACCCTCTTCAAATTCTAACCCTAACCCTAATCCTAACCTTAAACCTAACTCTAACTCAACAAAAACGAAACCATTTCTAAAAGTAGCAGCCGCAAGTTTTTATGCAATTCTAGATAAATATTAAAAGTGTCAGTAACGTTTGATACGCCCATCCAATCTGCGCGTTTATCGATGTAAACATATGCGTGACACAGACCAACCGACTGACCAACCGACTGGCAGACATACGGACGGCCAGAGCCTCTTATAGATTTGAATTGACGTGTAACACGATGAAGCTGTAGACGTATAATTTCGTCATAAGTTTAATGACGAAGACTATACAAAAATATGAAGGCGAATCTCTTTTTAAAAATATTATTAAAACGCAATTTATTCAATTTGTTTAAGAATTTAGAAAACGCAATTTTGTGTTAGGATTTTTATATGACGTTAGCCAACGGACAACGACTGAATTATCTTTTGAAATAAGAGGAGAAAAGAGAAGAGACGAGAGAAAGGCAGAGTGATATAGGACGAATTTACCCAGTTAGGCACATACGAATGTGCAGTTCACTGGTGACAGTACAAGCAGACACATTCACATATATATATTCGAGTACAGCCTATCCACCAGAGCATCAATGAACTGTCAACAGAGTTATGTTACCGCGTTATCCGCATTAACAAAATAGAAGAAAATCTTTTAAAATAAACAAAAACATTGATTGTACGTGTTTTCCACGTGTCTTGTGTGAGCTAACGAAAGCAACCAACCAGGAACCACAACAACAAACACATCAAGAGTAATGTTCGGAATGAATGAACGGTAAGGGAAGCTATAAACAGTCTCGCTGATTTCGACTCCCTTAAGAAAGTAATATACTATGATACAACCTTCTTAATAGCGCCGTGATATGTTACACATGTATCTAAAAATAAAACTCACCATTTTAAGCGTACCCGACCGACAGATCAATTGACCGACTGACAAAGCCTTTTATAAAGATACCTGGACGTATATAAACATTTGAAACTTTAGAAATAGTTTCCCTATTAACTTACTGAGAGCTGCATTGATCGATTTTTAAATAACTGTCTTTTTATTTATGCTCGACTCAAAAATTTACATTTTTACTAAAATGGTCAAAAGTTGTATTTGTTATTAGAGTATAAATTATTGAAAGAAAATCGTCGTTAGATACGAAAGAGAGTCCTTTGTATTTTAACATGTTTACTTCTTTTTTTCTATTTGCGTAATTCCACAGAGATCTTTTTACATTTCATGTTCACATAAGCGTTCCCTCGCTTTCCGATCGAGATATTTCTTTCCAACATTTGCATCTTGATTTCCAACAACTCAACCTAAATTCCATGGAAAACTAAGGTATATGGTAAACTGAAATTAAAATGCCACCAACTAGACCCTAGAACCTCTATCTCTGCCAAAAATCAGCTGAATCCATCAAATAGTTGATGAGATACAGGGTGGCACATACGTACGTACGTACACACATATAACATGATTTCATGATTGAACTTTCTGGATCTCTGGGTTGCCTTGACTAATGATGCTGAAATTCTACACACTTATAGAACCTATCAAATAAAAATTTTGTGCAAAGTTTTAACTAATTTGGTTTATTGGTTTTTGAGTTATGATTGATCAAAGAAATGAGATTTCCAGCATAGGCCATTCGTGGGGTCTATTAAAGGATAGAGCGCTCTCGCGCCTCCCTTGATTATCTACGTCTTCGCTTAAGTGGTGTTTTAAAATTGCTATATTTATAATACCTGGAGACATATCTGTACTACCCACTTCTCAATACATGTCCAAACCAGTCCTTTATTTTACTGGGTTGTGTACGTGACTTTTTACTTTCAGTTGCTTATATCAGCCATTCCATCTCTGTCTAAGACATATTTTAAAAATACCATTTTTAAGATTTTGTTTTATTTTACGCAATTGCATTTTTTATATTTCAATAAATTCTTGATTAATAGTAAATAAAATATTATAATTCAATGTGCAATTTTCAAAGTTACGGTGACACGAGAAATACACAAACCAGTGAGAAGTGATCATACAATTTTATTGATATACATGTCATTTTGTTTTATTCATATAAATGAAACATTTTTATTATTCGTTTTTTGCTTAATGCATGTGTAATGCATGTGTAATGCATGTGTAATGCATGTGTAATGCATGTGTAATGCATGTGTAATGCATGTGTAATGCATGTGTAATGCATGTGTAATGCATGTGTAATGCATGTGTAATGCATGTGTAATGCATGTGTAATACATGTGTAATGCATGTGTAATACATGTGTAATGCATGTGTAATGCATGTGTAATGCATGTGTAATGCATGTGTAATGCATGTGTAATGCATGTGTAATGCATGTGTAATGCATGTGTAATGCATGTGTAATGCATGTGTAATGCATGTGTAATGCATGTGTAATGCATGTGTAATGCATGTGTAATGCATGTGTAATGCATGTGTAATGCATGTGTAATGCATGTGTAATGCATGTGTAATACATGTGTAATGCATGTGTAATGCATGTGTAATGCATGTGTAATACATGTGTAATGCATGTGTAATGCATGTGTAATGCATGTGTAATACATGTGTAATGCATGTGTAATGCATGTGTAATACATGTGTAATGCATGTGTAATGCATGTGTAATACTACACATCCTTAATCAATCTAGCGATAGTCCGGCACTTAGTTAATGCTAAACTTCTTTCTGACCGCCAGTATGGATTTAGACAAGCACGATCTACTGCAGACATCCTCATGGTTATCTCTGAACGCATGTATCATACACTCGACAAGGCAGGTGAAGCTAGGGCAGTAGAGCTTGATATATCCAAGGCCTTTGACAAGGTATGGCATAAAGGGCTTCTCCTGAAAATATGCTCATACGGTATTACTTGGCAATTACTTAATATAAGTAGATCCTTCCTAACCAAAGAAAGATCCAGGTTGTCCTTGATGGCCGTTTATCTAAGCAACATGACATAAATGCTGGTGTACACCGGGGATCTATCCTTGGACCTTTATTGTTCCTGATCTTCATAACGATCTCCCTGATGACATAGATGCTGATACTGGTTTATTTGCTGACGACACCACGCTTTACTCTCGTCATGTTGGCAAAACAGACGCGATCAAATCCGAGGCAATGGCGGCATCCTTAGAAAATCACACCCAGGCTGTAGTGGATTGGGGTCATAAATGGTTGGTAACTTTTAATGCTGCAAAGACAAAGCTGCTTTCCTTCAATAACTACAAGAAACCTATTCAACCACCGATTGTCATGGCAAATAACACCCTACTTGAAAGTGTTGGATAATGGCCCTATGGGAATGGACGTATCTGTTGAAAGTCGTTGGTTTGACTTGCGCGAATTAGCGCTGGTGCAGTCAGAGCTAACAGACGTGACAAGATCACCGTGTGACGAGATCCCAGATCCCAGATCAAGGGTCAGTGTGCACCTGCGAGGGGCTGTGACGTCACATACCTTTGCGTGGGAAACAGAGGGATCCGTGACGTCACTCGTTATTCGTTAGAAGCGAGTTTCGTCAGTCTGGGGTTTGGACGCGAACCGATGAGACGTGATTGTTACCATGTTAACTACAATAGATAAGGGAAATATTTCAGTAAGAAAATACAAGCGAGAGATATCCTTTCCCCCTCTATGAATGGTTAAGAAAATAATTGTTAAGTAACTACGATAAAGTAGTGATTTGCTCTCTCTCTCTCTCTCTCTCTCTCTCTCTCTCTCTCTCTCTCTCCCTCTCTCGACGTAGTGAATGTCCCCAAGCCGATAAATAACTAACGCTTGTAATAAAAACTGAAGTTGAAAGTTAAAAGGATTGTTTGTCTTCGGAGTGCGTTATGAAGCTTTTTGTTGCAGACAACGGACGGCGTGGTTCACGACAGGAAGGAAAGAAGAGGGAGTTAATCCGCTGGAAGACATCGGGACGGCGACCTTCTACACGGCGAAGGAGAAATCTAAAGGTATGCAAATAATATATGAACTATGTGATTTATGATGTTATAAAAATGACTAGTATTAAATGTGAACTGTTACGGCCCTTTCCGGGACTAAATAGTAAACGTGAACTCCTCAGCCTAACCATCACAGGTAACATGAATTGGAACAAATACATTGAAGACATTGCCAAGGCTGCAGCAAAGAAGGTGGGCTCCCTCTACCGTGTTAGTAAACTTCTCACACCTGACATTATCCTATATCTCTACAAAGCCACCATCCGCCCATGCATGGAGTATTGTTGCCACATCTGGGTTGGTGCATCATCTGCTAGTCTCTCCCTCTTAGACAAGGTCAAAAAAAAGTCGCCAACCTAATAGGTCTCTCATTATCAACAAAACTCCAGTCCCTGAACCAGCGTCGCAATGTGGCATCCTTGTGCTTGTTTTACAAACACTTCAATGGATTATGCTCCGATGAACTGGCTACTCTTGTGCTCCTTCGACGTAAATTCACTAGACCAACTCGACAATCAACTAAATCCCATCCATTCACTGTGGAGGTCCCCATATGCCGGAGAGCTTTCTACTCCAATAGCTTGTTTCCTCATGCTGCTGGCCTCTGGAACTCCCCCTGCCCCCTGTTTCCCCGAGAGTACTGACATGCACAATTTAAAAAAGAATGTGTATATCAAATAAGTTCCCCCAAAAGGTGAATTAATAGATTTTATTATTACATTTACAAATGTAATCACACGAAAATATTTAAACTTTAATTTGACAATTCGCGGCTCATTTCGTAAAAATTTAAGTTCTTTTAAACAACTGTAGATAAATTAACAGTTGTCCTTTATTTTATTTATTTTTTAAAAACATAGTTCACCCCAAACAAGGCAGGCCGCCACTGTAGACGTAAGGGGCTACTGAGAAAAAAAGGGAGAAGGTTTGGGGGAGTCAACCTAAATTGGGATCCGCGCAGCGAGATGTCTGTTTTAAATTTCTGCATGTCAGTACCGTCGGGGAAACAGGGGACAGGGAGGAAGTTCCAGACGCCAGCAGCACGAGGAAATAAGCTATTTGAGTAGAAAGCTCTCCGGCATCTGGGGACCTCCATAGTGAATGGATGGAATTTAGTTGATTGTCGAGTTAGTCTAGTGAATTTATGTCGAAGGAGCACCAGAGTAGCCAATTCATCGGAGCATAATCCATTGAAGTATTTGTAAAACAAGCATAAGGATGCTACATTGCGGAGATGGGACAGGGACTAGAGCTTGGTTGACAGTGAGGGACCTATTAGGTTGGCGACTCTTTTTTGGACCTTGTCAAGGAGGGAGAGACTAGCAGATGATGCACCAGCACAGATGTGACAACAATACTCCATGCATGGGCGGATGGTAGCTTTGTAGAGATACAGGATAATGCCAGGTGTGAGGAGTTTACTAACACGGTAAAGGGAGCTCACCTTCGTTGCTGCAGCCTTGACAATGTCTTCAATGTATTTGTTCCAATTCATGTTATCTGTGAAGGTTAGGCCGGGAAAAGCAGTGTACTTACTATGAGTTATTCCTTTTTTGTTCTAAGTAACAAAAAGCAATTGAAGGCGACGAAACCTTTATAAATATAGTCGCCACAAGACAGTATACAACGTGATCTCTATTAGTTATTGTTTAAGAAGAGGCAGTGGGTCTATTTACGTCTTTCTGGAGATTTTTTCGTTCTGATCTAACGTTTTTTTTTTTAGATCGTTTTGTTCTGATCTAACGGTTTTTGAAGCTTGTATTGTTCTGATCTAACGGTTTTCTGGAGATTTTTTTGTTCTGATCTAACGGTTTTCTAGAGATTGTTTTGTTTTGTTCTGATCTAACAGTTTTCTGGAGATTTTGTGTACTGATGTAACGGGTTTTTGGAGATTGTTTTTTTCTGATGTAACGGTTTTCTGGAGATATTTTTGTTCTGATGAACGGTTTTTGGAGATTGTTTTGTTTCGTTCTGATCTAACAGTTTTCTGGAGATTGTTTTGTTCTGATCTAATTGTTTTCTGGCATCTTTTCTTCTGATCTTACGGTTTTTGAAAATCTCAGTTTGACAGTACTCGTAGAATCTTGGTTAAATGCTGACAATTTTTGAATTCTGGTTTCACCACTTTTGCCAGAAGCTTTGAAGATAGGACATGACGTTTATATCAGCTGCTCAAATGTTAATAAACATACGAACTTCATGGAAGAAATGGCAATTTATTTCACAACTTGCCATTATTTTCTTTTCAACTTGACCTGCCTTTATTATTAGCTTTCGGGAACATACTTTTTCGAAACAACATAACATTTACGTTTTTAACCCAACAAATGATTTTAGTTTATAACTGTAGCTGTTGTATAATATACACTATTTGTTTTTTTTGCGTTCAAATATCTAATTATTACTATTCTTTCAAAACGATTACCGTGTTTAAAAAAAAGTTTTATAAATATTATTTTCACGTGAATACTTGTTTCATTGAACAACTAAGATACGAAGATATATGAGTTTATGCCTAACTAGTTAAA
>OY744524.1:122350632-122453132 GCA_963556195.1 Sepiola atlantica | reverse complement strand
GAATTGGAGACAAATTTAATTTAATCTATTTTATTCAAACATGTATGAGTTAGGAACAAGATAATTTGTATTGAAAACATAATTTCTTCTTCTTCTTCTTCTTCTTCTTCTTCTTCTTCTTCTTCTTCTTCTTCTTCTAATTATTATTATTATTATTATTATTATTGTTTTTGTTGTTGTTGTTGTTGTTGTTGTTGTTGTTGTTTTTCTTCGTATGTAAATATGCCACCTACCGTATGAGGATGTAGAAATAAACTCTAACCGCATTATCTTGTAACTGGGTTTGTTTCGTCGAGAAAAATACGTAGGTCATGTTTTAAGTGGACAATAAACTATGTTGTATCAATCAAACATGAAGTATCTCAACCTCTATATCCATTTTAAAGTTATATCAAGCTAATGTTAAGGGTTCTGTGTGCGCATGAGACGAAATATTATTAATTGATACAATAGTAATGGTTTTAAGTTGGTGGAGATGTAGTGGGGGTTGTGGGTGCCCCCAGAGGAATGACGATGACCCGCTGAATATTTTCCATCAAATATCTCAAATTCATTCATCGGCAAAAACCTTCATTGAATCTCACCTCATCAATTCTCCTTTCGGTTGACTCGGACAGTAATGAACAGTCATTTTCGATAATCCATCTTACGCATGACATCCATTTTCGTTTCTGGTCAAAAATGTAAACACACTTGTTTAGCTTTCAGCAATTGCCATACTCCAAACAAAATAACAAATCACCGAAATAAAAAATCCTATCCTCGAAAAAAAATTTCTTTTTTTTAAAAGATGATATCCATTCCTAAATGCCAATTGAGCAAACACACCTGTCCTTTCTCTAGTCGTGCCAAAACTGTGTCATCTCAGAGCTATAATTTGGGAAAAGACACTCATGACCATTTTTTGCTGACCAAGAATATATAAACACTTGTGTTTCTCTTCAAGGTGACCATAATCTTAAAATAACTCATGAAAAGCGCAACGTATATATCGTTTTAGAATTTTCGAACAAAAACATCTGTATTTTCTCAATTGCGGTTTTCTATCTATCAAGATTTTAATCATTTCTGACGATGGAAATTTGAGAAAACTTTAATCTTGGCAGATTATCATCTGAAGATAAAGAGGTCGTTTAGTACGTTTTGTAAAATCCCAATAATTTCCAATCATGTTTCGAAAATTTTGAGATGAAGATAGATCATTTGGATTACTATTCTACATGGTGCCGTGGCACAAAAGTTAAATGTGTTGGGTTAACAATGAGTTCTAAGTGACAGTCTTCTTGAGATTTGAGATTCAATCCTTCCTATGGGCGATACTAACTCAGCATAACATAAAAAATAACACCTCTACCCCGTCATGGCTGACGAAACAAAAACAATATCCGCTGTGGATTAATGAAATATTCTGTTCAATATTCCGTGTAGATTCCCGAGTTCGATATAAAGTTTCATAAATTCGAAGAAAAAAAAGCATCCGAATAAGGTCGAAGATTACATATGCTAGAAACGATGTGAAAATAACAACCAAGGTGAAAATAATGGTAAAAATCATCTAACTTATACAACTTCCAATGAGTTCTATTTCAGGGTGCATTTTCTTGGTTCTAATTTAGATTTTAACCGTTATTCCATTACTAATAATCTTAATCACCTAATCAGTCTTGTCGGGCATCGTCTAAATTCTTCTATATTCTTCTTCTGTTATGACGATGATAATGATTGACGAAGAGATAAGACTGGGTTAAGCACTACTGAATATTTTTCCGAGATCTTTTGTCTTGCTGGTTCTTTGTTAATTATCAATAATTAACTCGATGAAGTTTGCACCCAAAATACATGTTGTTTATTTACTTCAGGTATATTTGGGCAGAGACAAAGAGAGAGATACAAAATCTAGTCCTAGCTTTTTTAAAGAGCTACATGCTATCATATGCGTTCGTTTCGCGTCTGACAAATTCTACCCAGCATGCTCACTGTTACTTCTGTCATTTATCTTCTATTTCCATACGTCAAATTTAATGCTTTGGATTCTTGACAATTACAGTATTTTGTTATTTTCATGTATTTTAGTCTCAATTAATATATGTCTCTCAGAACGATTCAATATCTAGATACAATAAAATATTGAACCAGGGTTTCACCCTGTTGCAACTGGGTGAACAGTAATATACTAATATAATACTCCTAGTGTGTCTGTTTATAAAAAATACTGGTTTTGTTGTTAATATTGAACATATGACGTTTGAAATAGAAAATAGGAAAGTCAAAAGTATGCGTGTCATATTATTTTCAATGCTAACAGCAACATTTCATTTTTTACCTGTGAAAGAGAAAGAGAACATTTTTTTTTTTAAATTTCATATTTGATTATTTTATTTTGGAGAATAAGTTCAAACATTCGTGTGTTTTAAAAGTAATAATGTTCGCAGTATTAAACAAATACACGGTGACCGAATCGATCATTTACATTTAAAAATGTTAATATGTATTAACATTTACCTAAATGATATTTAATGGTAAATTTTAAATGTGTATATGAAGAAGACAACATATGTAATAATAATAAGTATCATTTCTTGTATTAATGCATCACCGCTTATCAAGGCCGATAGGCCACTTGAGGATAAAGGTTAATAAGTTTGTTTGGTGAACGGTGAGAGAAACACTTTGATGATTGGAGACAATGGTTGAAACTAGGATTAACAAGAAACATTAATTTAATTATTGAAGCTGTAAAAATCTGATTGAATATTATATTTGATGCAGGTTTCCTGAGAGATCATCAAATATATGATGTGAAACATCTATGGGATTTTAATGCACAGAATGACCAGTTGATTCACCATCGTTGATCTGACACCATCCTGGTAAAAAACGAGACGAGGAGTTTACAGAAAATCAAATAATAATATGTTGTTTATGTTGTTTGGTTTCAAATTAACTTTAAGTCTGCAAATAAAACAATGTAAATGGTTGTTTAGAGAGGATTGTAACACAAATTTGTACCAACATTAATTGTTGTTGACAAATTAAAAAAAAGTAAAATAAAATGAAAACTTTGATTTAATTATGCATAAATTAAAAGAAAATAATATCGACTATTAAAAAAATAAATAAATTTGTATTTTTGTATTTAATTAAATAATTACCTCCGCTAAGGAGATTATGTTTTCGGTCAAATTTGTAACTGTTTGTTTGTGAACTGCCTAGAGTCCACATCGCTTGACCAGTCGTCACCAAACTTGGTCAAAATATTAATTATAGTCTAACCATAAAGTGATTTAATTTTGGGATATCTAGTCAAAGGTGAAGGACAAGTTCACGAAAAGATGAAAGACACACTTTTGGCGAGATAAGTTCTGTTCTGTTGATTATTCATTCTAGAGACTCGCTACTTGGCCCATGTTGTAGCGAATCAAGTCCCACGTTTTATATGATCTGTACATTTAACCTTGACCTTCAAGTTTGTTCATGGTCGAAATTTTGACGGAATTTCAATTTCCGATCTTTCCAAATTTGATGTATGAATCTGATGCTCTTTGATAACAGTAACCATCATGCAAAATTTAAGCCTGATCAGATAAATAGTTTTTAAGTTATCAACGTTTCAATGGCATAACTTTGGGAATACTTCATACAATATGGAGAAGTAAGGCTCAGATAAGACTTTGGCTCATCCTTACGTTGTCAGGATGAGGTATGCAGTCTCACGACCGACTTATGTTCTTCTTTTGTAATAATAAAAATTATCTTAACGAACAAAACATTTCTAATAATAATAAAACTTAACTTAACGAACAAAACATTTCTAATAATAATAATAATAAAACTGAATACTAAACCAGCAGTGACTGCCATATACATGTACTCTCAGTCCTATCCTGGTCTTATTCACTCCTTCCTTTTCCAATTTCTCTTTTTTTTCGTTATATTTACCTCTTATCTTGGCTCTTAGCACTTACTTTTTCTGTTCTTTTACTATTTAACGCATTTATAATATATATACATAATTTACCTTTCATTCAGTTCAAAGGGAAAACCTTGTTATTTATTCCTTGTTATGTTAGTTATGCAAATGTACAAGGACCGTTATTATGTAAAGTAAAGAATGTTGAACACATATTGGCGCTTTGATTGATTTACGGAAAGTGTAAAAATGTTGCTCTCTCGTAGTGACGATGTGACGCAAAGCTTTGCCACGTCACCCATAGAAGGTGATGCATCTGTCCTTGTGCCAGTCACTATAATATGTACCACTGTCCTATAATGTAGCCATTACGCCCAGTGGCTTCAACTCATGATATGGCGTCGCCGACTTTGGTCGTATTCTCAGGACGCCAGCGTTGACGAAGACTGGTGGTATCATATCGTGTTCGTTGACTTGACCGGACTTCTCCCACGTTGTGTTAATTGATCAGAAGTCGGGACCTGGGCCGATCAGAGAACAGGACGCCAACTGAGCGATGAAGAATACATAAAAAAATAATAACAATCTAGGTATAGACAACTTTAAGACATATTCTTAATATAAAAAATAAGAATATATATTTTCTTGAAATTTGTAATTGAAATAACAAAATTCTTGTGCTTCTTGACTGGGTTTAGGTTCCAACGTTTAGGTACGTTCGTGGATGCAACAAGGCTGAGTTTTTGCCATTCTTCAGACTAGTCTTGTTTTTCAACGAGCAAGCTTTAAATATTAATTCGCTGTCTTTTTGCCAATTTAAACCTATTCCATGATTTTCAGCCCAGGAAGTCTTTTTAAATGGCGAATACTTTCCACCTCACGTTTTACTGAGCCTTGTTGCATCCACGAACGTACTTTTTATTGGACCTTTTACCCTCTGGATTCTATCTATCTTCGCCGCACCTGAAGATGTGTTTTTTTTGGAATTTAACTTTGAATCCTCTCTTGTCACTTCTCGTGCCTTTTAAAGACCTTCCTATCTACATTTCACTTTCTCCGCTGGACTTTTTGACCCCGGACTTTTTTGCAATCGGACATTTACTTGCATTCGGGCAGAGTTTTGCTTTGTGTTTTTTCCCTACAATTTTTTATTTTACTTTTTCAAATTTTAAATCTTGGCCTTTGCCAATTTATCTATCCCAGCGATTTCCTCTGATGATAAGATTTTGATCTTTGAAAAGCCTGGCTTAAGGAAAAATTTAACTTGAATAAATTGCCTTTTTGCGGAATATACCTTGGTCTGAGCAACTGAATAGAAATACGATTTGACTTTTGCTTTTCTAATTCCTTTTCATCCTTCTACACACACACACACACACACACACACACACACACACACACACACACACACATATATATATATATATATATATATATATATATATATATATATATATAAGAATAAGGAATGAGGAATATCAAATAAAGTTCATATATATATATTTTAAGCATCTAAATTGAAATTTAAGAATAAGGAATGATGTAAAAATACCTTCAAAGCATTTGATAACTATCTCGCGAGAATGCGCATCTCTTCATATTTGAAAGTAAAAAAAACAACAACATCCACTCACTCGTCCGATTACACCAACAAGAACGGGACAATCCCATAAGATCAGGATTTTCAGATACATTGAAAAAGCCAATTTTACTTGGCGAAATATTTGTAATTACTATGAACTAAAAATGAAAGTTTATATAAAAAAAGAAATCTGTTACGATTTTTCTTTTAAAAATAATATCGCATCTTAAACATGCCTTGAAGGTATTTTTACCTCATTCTTTATTCTTAAATTTCAATTTAGATGCTTAAAAAAGATATGAACTTTATTTGATAAATCTCTCTCTCTCTCTCTCTCTCTCTCTCTCTCTCTCTCTCTATATATATATATATATATATATATATATATATAGTAATAATGGTAATAATCCAGGTGAAAAATATCCACAGATTGGTAATCCAGAGAATTTTAACCGGGTTTATAAAAAGTGCTCAATATCAAAATAGAGCTTTATATATGATAATTATATTTACACAAACATGTACAAAATCTGCGACACTGGCATGTCGATGTTATCGATCAACAGTTACTATAAACTGAGATCTCATCAGGCAGAGTTAGAATCCGATCTTAACCTCAGATCATATTTGGAGAGAATGAAATGGAGGGATAGAGAAAGAGAAGAAGAAGAAAAGAAATTTAACATTTCAAAAATTGTATATATATATATATATATATATTTATGAATAAAACTTAAATTCCCTTCTTGCATGTGCTATTTAAATAAATAATGTTAAATTATTTTTACCTACATCCTCGATAGTCAAATTAAGCTAAATATATGTCAATTTTTTACACTAAGAGCATGTATACATGAATAATACAAAGTTAGATTCCAGTAACCATGTCTTTATTAATTTTTTAAAATATCCAGATCTTAACGGACCGTTTGGTGAGCACTTATCTTGTATTTTCTATAAGAGCGAGTCGTAAGAAGGACATTAAAAAAGAGTGTACAGAAAAAATATCGTAGTCCAAAAATTTGATATAGTAGTCTGGTTCCAGACATTTCAAAATACCAGAGAAAGGGAAACAAGGGAGAGAAGGGAGTGTGTTATAGGGTTTCATATCCCCAACAGAAATAATTCTGTTTTTACACAAATGCTAGAGAGCGTATCTGTTAGTTTTCCATTATTTTAGGCGCAATGGATATAAGAGGTAATGTTGTCTCATGGTACATTCTACAAATATCTACCCCAAACTCGAAAAGTAGACAAACATTAAATGTTTCCACGTGAAACATTTTTTTTCGTGGTTATTCTATTTTATTTGAGCGATTTTGTTTTTCAAAAATAGAAACTGCGCCGGCATTTAATATATCATTTCTTCTTTCTCAGTTCCCGCGAGAAATTGTAATTTCGTTTTCCTTTGAAGGTCTCGTGACAAAGGGGCCTTTCATCTTACTTGAGTAAAATCTCTCAGGTAAACCCGAATCCATCGGAAACATATATCTTTTTATATATTTATATATATATATATATATATATATATATACATATTACATTTGTTGCACGCAGACACTACACACACATATACATATCTCTATATATATCTACATATCTATGTATACATATATGTAAACATATGTATATGAATACATTCAATATGCATATATATATATATATAGATATTTATATTTATGTATATACATATATATGTATATATACATATACATACATATATGTGTATGTACATAAATATAAGAAAATGTATATACATATATATATATATATATATATGTATGTATATATATATATATATATATACATATATATATATATATATATATATATATATATATATATATATATATATATACATACATACATACAAGTATCATTAAAAATAACGGACATCTTGTGTCTGGATATTTTTCTATGATCCTTTCCGTTTTTCTGATTAGGTTCTTAGTTTCAGACGGAAACTGGCTGATAAAATTGCCAAAGCTTCCCGAAGCGCTTTCGGACCCTTCCAGGTCCATCGTCAAATAAATATAAATTTAAATTAAACACAGTCCTTTATTTTTCCCGCCTAAATAGAATATATATTCACTCCTAGGTCTATGTCTGGTTAACATTACTCCACTGACGATGGACCTGGAAGGGTCCGAAAGCGCTTTGGCAAGCTTTGGCAATTTTATCAGCCAGTTTCCGTCTGAAACTAAGAACCTAATCAGAAAAACGGAAAGGATCATAGAAAAAATATCCAGACACAAGATGTCCGTTATTTTTAATGATACTGGTATAAAAGAAAAGATGCTGCCAAGATACACACACACACACACACACACACACACACACACACACACACATATATATATATATATATATATATATATATATATATATATATACACGTAATGTAAATACACGCCTTTCTTCTTTTTCTTATGCAGTAACCTCCATTGCATAGCCCCGCGGCAATTCTCGTTTAATCACTCGTCATTTTTAACACCGTTAATCATATATGTTGCATACCTATAAATTTCTCGCACCTTCAATCTTTCCTCGTCGCGTAGAGGGGTTCGTCGGGTTAGGGTTAGTGCCTCGTTCAGTTGTTGAATTCGTTCTTCTTTCTTTCTGCCGTGAACCACGCCGCTGCAACAAAAAGCTTCATGATTGACTCAATCGACAAACAATCTTTTAAACTTTCAATTCTCTTTATTACAAGCGTTAGTTATCCATCGGCTTGGAGATATCCACTAACGTCGAGAGAGAGAGAGAGAGAGAGAGAGAGAGAGAGAGAGAGAGAGAGACCAAATTACTGCTTTCGTAATTACTTATAAATTAAGTCCTTAGCCATTCGTGGAGGGGGAAAAGAGATCTTTCACCTGTATGTTCTTAGCGAATTAATTCCCTTAATCATGTTGCAGACTACATCGTAAATCACGTCTGATAGGCTCCCCTCCAAAACCCAGACTAGCAAAAACTCTGCTTCCTATGCAAAAGCTCGTGACGTCACAGAGCCTCTATGCGCAGGTGCACATTGACCGTTGATCTGAGGTCTCGTCAACGCGGTGACCTTGTCGTGTCTGTGAGCTCCGACTGTGAGAACAGCCATATTCTGCATCCGACTGCACGGGCCCACCCGAACAAAATCGCGCAAGTCAAACCAACGATTTCCAACAGATACGGTCACCTCAAGATGTGTCCGTTCCCACAGGGCCATTATCAAACACCTCGAGCTACATCGGAGTACGTACTGATTGATTTTTGTCGTCACTTGACACAATCACGGGCTTGGTCCGGGAGCAAGCCGGTTTTACAGTTTACAGAGATTTTTGTGCCGGGCGTCTCTGCTTCTCTCATCATCAGCCTTCCTCTCCTCAATCAGTGCGATGCCGTAGCGCCTTCTAATATCCTTATATATGTATACGCATGTAAATATACATGTGTATACATATATGCATATATACATATATGCATATAAATGTATGTATATACACAAATATATACGTATATATATATATATATATATATATATATATATATATATATATATATATATATATATATATATATATATGCAAACATTGTTAAAAATAACATAATTTGTCTGTTTAATTATACCTATTTTATTTTTTCAATTTTTCTGAAGAAAGAAGAGATTTTTAAAAAGACGGCGGAGAAACGACCAGAGGACGTTTTTCGCATTGTTCCAGGAAGTTGTTGACGATTTAAATTCAGCAACGCTGGATGGCATCACAGAACAAAATCGCATTACGTTAAACATTTTAAAATGTTACCACTCGTTTCATATGTGATGTTGTTAATTTTTGGTTTTATGTAGATAGCTTCCAGTAGTTTTATTATTTTTTATTTCGGAATGTATAATTGTAGTGTTATTAACTTGAATTTGTCTTAAATCAGAGGAAGGGCAGTTATGTTTTTGTAGATGTTGGTAAATTGAGTTTACAATATGCATGGTGAGGCGGCGGGATAGGGTAGTGATGGTAAAACCAATGTAGCTATTATTATTATTATTATTATTATTATTATTATTATTATTATTATTATTATTATTATTATTATTATTATTATTGGAGTTACATTCTCCCAAAGGGCATTTTAACTTATAAATAACATTGGTTCTTTCTAGTGGTTTTGGGGTTGGGGAGGAGTTTTACTACAAGATTTTGGGTTTTAAATTTATTATAGTAAATAATGAGTCTAATTTTATTGTTATTGTCAATTCGGGATATGTGTATAATATTTTTCATGGCTTTTTCTTCTAATCTAAAGTTTGGTTGCATTTGATTACAAATGTATATGTTTTTTAAGTTTTGAATCATTAATTTAATTTATTTTTATTAAATGTTTATATATATATATATATATATATATATATATATATATATGTATTTTTATGTTTTTTTAGGTGGTTGAAGCGTTTGTTACTTTGCTTTGCATTATTATTGTTGGATAATAGCCCTATGGGAATGGACGTATCTGTTGGAAATCGTTGGTTTGACTTGCGCGAATTAGCGCGGGTGCAGTCGAGTGCAGAATAGGGCCTGTTCTCACAGTCAGAGCTAACAGACGTGACAAGGTTACCGTGTGACGAGATCCCAGATCAAGGGTCAGTGTGCACCTGCGAGAGTCTGTGACGCCACAGGTCCTTGCGTGGGAAACAGAGGGATCCGTGACGTCACTCGTTCTTCGTGAGAAGCGAGTTTTGTCAGTCTGGGTTTTGGAGGCAAACCGATAAGACGTGATTGTTACCATGTAATTTTCAACAGATAAGGGAAATATTTCCCTAAGAAAATACAAGCGAGAGATATCCTTTCCCCCTCTAGGAATAGTTAAGAAAATAATTGTTAAGTAACTACGATAAAGTAGTGATTTGCTCTCTCTCTCTCGACGCAGTGAATGGCACAGGCCGATAAATAAATAACGCTTGTAATAAAAATAATTGAAAGTTAAGAGGATTGTTTGTCTTCGGAGTGCACCATGGGGATTTTGTTGCAGACAATGGACGGCGTGGTTCCCAGCAGGAAGGAAAGAAGAAAGAATTCATCCACTACACGACACGACCCTCTACACGGCGAGGGAGAAATCTAAAGGTATGCAAACAATATATGAACTATGATGATTTAAATATGACGAGTATTAAATGAGAACCGCCGCGGCCCAAGAGAGGGGCCATGCAACATATACCTTTTTGGTTGTGGTGACCGGGACTTTCTTAAAATAAAATAAAATAAAAACAAATTTTGAACGCACGGGCGTGGTCGGCGAAGACAGAGAGAGAACTACAAACAGTAAGTAAAAAAGTCGTTGTTTTGTTTGAGAGAAAAGGCGCGATGTGCCGTAGAAGTAAAGACAGGTAACAGATAGACACACGCACACACAAAATCAAATATTAAAAAAAAGAATGGAAACAAAACTGAATAGAAAACTAACAAACACACGCACACACGAATTTAGAACTAAAAAAGCAACGTACTATTGCACACACGCAGTTTTAACTTTTATAGAAAGAAAAAAAAAGAGACAATTGACGAATTTGCACACACACTTTCTGTCCGAGTTTAAAAAGATGCATTCAGTGGGGGAAACTTGAGGTCTTGGTTGTTTTTCTCGAGTAAGACGTTTTTTTCATTCAAATTGTATTGTTTTGAATCTTTTTTTGTTTGATATAAATGTGTCGTTGAGAGAGAGACTCATTGAATGAATTTTTTTTGTTTTTTATTTAGCTGAGAGCATTGTTTTGTTTTTGTTTTTTTTTGTTTTTTTGGCCCTCCTCATATTAAAATATTAGTATATAAAAGAAAAAGAAACAGTAACTAATTAAGACTACGTTTAAGTCAGCCAATTAAAGGGAGTTCGAATGAGAGAGTTGAGCATTTGGCGGTGCGGTAAGCGGTTTAGCGGGGGTCGTGTCTCTTCCAACTGACGGGTTGGAATTGAGTTATGTTCGCTACGCGTGACCTGTTGAGGTAGCCGGTTAGCTTGCGATTATACGGACAAAGAGTTGTTTCGGGGCCACACGCGTGAAGTTGAAGCAATTTTGTAGCCATGAAAAGAGTGGGGCCCACGAGAGCACCGCGACGGTGTGGCGGGTCTGGATGATTGTGAAATTAGATTCGTGTGAGGAATTTGGTTCGGCCCGGAACGGTTTGATATGGCGCCAGAGCGATGACATATCCGAATTAGTTAGGAAGAGTGGGTGGGGTCAATGTGGAATGTTGGGCCCCTAGATGTAGGATATTGAATGGCGAGTCGCCGGCCCTGAAGTTATTGGAGCCCCCTTGGAAGGGATAGACAAAGTGCAGGAGCCGGCTTGGAGGAATTGATGGATCATCTTAGGTTGGGAGTTAAGGGTCGCTCTGGTCCGTGTTAAAAAGCATACGCGGTCGAATATTATGATAAGACATATCTTACAGAGAAATTAGATGGCTGACCAGTAAGGGATTATAAGAATTTTAAAATGTTTTTTTTCTGTTTTGCCCTGTGTTCTGTTAGAATTTAATGGATGGGTGTGGTGAATTGTGTGACTAGGTATGGTGTGCATATGCCCGTGGGGTCACGTTGTCAAGCAACCTTGCGACAAGGGAACTCCCAGCGTGCCCTATTTATCGATTGTGACAGGGATGGCCATAGAGCCGATATCGATCGTAAGGAGAATTTCCTTACATCACAGGAAAGGTCATAAGGCCGATTTATGGCAGCCGAGTCAAGAGGGTGGAACTGAGATGTCAAGCCGTGCTAACCCCTGGTTCTGACCAGACTCTGCGGAGGGGTGTATAAAATCAAAATCTTAGGATTATTTTTTTTTGTTTAGGGAGGGGAGGAATGTTGGATAATGGCTCTATAGGAATGGACGTATCCGTTGGAAATCGTTGGTTTGACTTGCGCGAATTAGAGCGGGTGCAGTCAAGTACAGAATAGGGCCTGTTCTCACAGTCAGAGCTAACAGACGTGACAAGGTTACCGTGTGACGAGATCCCAGATCAAGGGTCAGTGTGCATATATATATACATACACATATGTGTGCATATATATCTGTGTGTATATACAGGGTGACTAAAAAAAAACGGGCCCCGTGTACACTTTATGTGATATCTCCTTTATTTATTCACCGATTGCCCTTATTTTACAGGACATGGCAGAATCAACGACCGTGAGTACACCAATACCTCAGTGGGAGCTGGGACAAAAAATACACTGTGTTAAATTTTACAACAAGACAGGCTCGTTTAAGAAAACCCAGGACAGTTTCATGCATCAGTTCGAATGTGAAAAGGCTCCATCCAAAAGCAGAATTCAGAACTAGGTGGACCACTTCGAGAAGTATGGGATCGTGGAGAACCTCAACGCTGCCAGTGAGAACCGTCCAAGCCACTCGGGACGTCCCAAGAAGCGGACAGCCGAGCTGGTCGAAAGTGTGAGAGAGTCTCTCCAGGTGAGTCCGAAACGCTCTGTGCGTAAGCGAAGTCGGTCCCTCGGTATCTCCCGTGAGACTTGCAGGAGAGTGCTGGTGAACGATATCAGGGCTTACCCGTACAGAATACAGACGATGCAGACTCTTACAGCCTCAGAAAGAAGCAGAGGGGCGCTATGGCAGTCAAGATGCTCGATAAGATCGAGGAGACACCAGGTTTCCTTAACCTCCTTTGGACCTCAGATGAAGCCCACTTCCATCTTGACGGAAAGGCGAACTCCAAGACAAATGTCTTCTGGGGGTCCTCCATACCCAATGAAGCCTGCACTCTCCTAATTGCACGGTGTGGGCTGCAATCTCGGTCAGAGGCATCATCGGACCAATCTTCATCAAAGAATCTGGCGCAGCAGTGACAATCACCAATGAGCGGTATGTGGAGTTCCTCAAAACCTTCAAAAGTGAGCTCCAGACCCTCTAGCCATCGCTCATGAGCAAGTTCTGGTTCCAGCAAGACGGAGCAAGTTCTCACACCTCAAACCTGTCCTGAGATTGGCTGAAAGAGAACTTCTGAGGCCGAGTGATCAGTCTCAAGACTAATTTTGAGTGGCTCCCCATAGCCCGGACCTAAGCCCCCCAGATTATTTCCTTTGGGGCTATCTTAAGAACAGAATGTACCCAGAACCATCACGGAACTCAAGGAAGCGATCAGGGAGGAGATGAGAGCCATTCCCAATTCAGTCTGTAAGAACGCCATGGACAACTTCGTTCTGCGCCTCAAGAAATGCACGGAGCTAAAAGGAGTCCATCTAGAACACATGCTGTAGAACGGTGAAAAAAGGCCAAATACCCTAGTGTTTTTATATGATGTTGTGAATATAATAAACTAGTTATGCCCCAAAATTGATTTCATTCGGACGAAAAACTAAGAAACGGGGCCTAATTAGATTTGGGGCCCGTTTTTTTGGGGTCACCCTATATATATATATATATATATATATGTATATATATAGAATGTTATGAAAATATATTTTTATGTATAATTTTTCAGCATTTACGTGCTCGATACGTGAGTTAAGCTTGGTAGTAAGTTATGAAAATATATTTATGGCAATTAAGCTACACAGAGGCTTCTGCGATTCATCCACGAGGGAATCGCCAGGCTAACGATTCCCGCCCACCGGGATGTAAATGCGGAACTCTCTGTGTAGCTTAATTGGCATAAATATATTTTCATAACTTACTACCAAGCTTAACTCACGTATCGAGCACTGTTGAAGTAAATGCTGAAAAATTATACATAAAAAGTTATATCCCCTCATAACATTTTATGTGGGTACATGAAATAATATATATATATATATATATATATATATATATATATATATATATATATATATATATATATATATATATATATATATACGAATAATGAAAATAGACAAACAAATGCCTTTGGACATCACATTTTGAGATGCAATATTTTAGTAAAAATCATTTAAATGTTTTTTTTCTTAACTTTTTTATTGACTCAGACTCTTTCTCTGAAGAAGAATGTTTTATCATTCGAAATTAACAAGAAAAAAGTATTAAAAATTAAAAACATTTAAATGACTTTTAATAAAATAGTGCATCTCAAAACGTGGTCTCTAAAAGCATTTGTTTGCCTATTTTGGTTACTTAAATTTCTAAAGATGCTTCAAGAACTTTCATTTTATTACCTATATATATATATATATATATATATATATATATATATATATATGGGAAATAACTCCCTTAGACATATAGGATATGCATCACCGTAAAGACAGTGATTCATATCCTATATGTCTAAGGGATTTATTTCCCCTTACAAATTGTTGCACCCTATATTTTAGGGACCTATATATTCATTTATTTATAAAATATAGCTATATGCTTTAGTGGGTTATTTTCTTTACACTCTGGGGCGTATATATTTATCTATTTGTAAAATATAGTTATCAACGGACATGTGTATCGCCCTTGTTGCGGCTTATGAGCGTGGTTGACTATGGCGAGTTCGAGCCCACGACCACAGATGCTGCAATCGGGTGTTTTAACGTTAAGTTACGGAAGTGTCCGTGAAATACCGGATATTTTTATGGTTTTTAAATGTTTGCATATTTGTTATGTTTTTGGCGATATGGACAGCTTTTTACGGTGGTACATATCCTATATAGTAGAGGAACTGTTTCCCCCTATATTTTAAGGATGTATATATTCATTTATTTATAAGCTATAGTTATTCACGAACATTTGTTTCACCGCTACTGTGGCTCATCGTCGAATCCCGCCATAGTCAGCCACACTGATGATTCGCAGTAACGGCGAAACACGTGTCCGTAGATACTGTATATATATATATATATATATATATATATATATATATATATATATATATATATATATATATATATGTGTATGTGTGCGTAATATGTTTTGTTAATTCTTATAGCGTAAGCTGATACCTCTTTCAGGAATAAATGGACGTGCCCAGCCACGATATATACAGTTACGACTAAACGTCGTGGCAGTAATTGGTGGCAGTTAAAGCCCCATAATCATGATGCGTACTTCTGTAACATACTTTTGTTAGAACACTTTTATACATGATACCACTGTGTTTGTCTTGATTATTACTGACATGCATGGCCATAACACTAATATATGCGGCATTGGATTCAAATAAGCACAGACCCTGCACTCACTATTATTTGATACTGAAAGATAACAGAAACCGTTTTCTATTTTCATAATTTGAATATTTAAAAAAATGTTTTAAACAAAAGATTACCCACTTTATCACTATAATAACGTCTTATGTAATTAAATAAACATTTAGTAAGTTCGGTTTATTGTTATCTAGATATATTGATTTTATTCCTATGCTCACAACTTAATGTTAATCTGGAATAAAAGAGAATTATTATTATGGATGAAAATAATTAAAAACAAAATAAAATGGTTTTCTTAGTAGCGAAATAAATGTCTATTTACTACATATTTTAATAAAACTATTTTCCCCAAAAATAAAATTTTAAGACTCGAGATGTTTGGACCAACTCTGAATTTACCATGAAATAATTTTTATGAAAAATAAAAAATTTTTTTTCAAATAATTTTATTTCAAGATTGTCACTTTTCACATTTTTTATAGATGTTTGGACCAACTCTGAATTTACCATGAAATAATTTTTATGAAAAATAAAATTTTAAGACTCGAGATGTTTGGACCAACTCTGAATTTACCATGAAATAATTTTTATGAAAAATAAAAAAATTTTTTTCAAATAATTTTATTTCAAGATTGTCACTTTTCACATTTTTTATAGATGTTTGGACCAACTCTGAATTTACCATGAAATAATTTTTATGAAAAATAAAAAAAAATTTTCAAATAATTTTATTTCAAGATTGTCACTTTACACATTTTTTATAGATGTTTGGACCAACTCTGAATTTACCATGAAATAATTTTTATGAAAAATAAAAAGATTTTTTCAAATAATTTTATTTCAAGATTGTCACTTTTCACATTTTTTATAGATGTTTGGATCAACTCTGAATTTACCATGAAATAATTTTTATGAAAAATTAAATTTTTTTTTCAAATAATTTTATTTCAAGATTGTCACTTTTCACATTTTTTATAGATGTTTGGACCAACTCTGAATTTACCATGAAATAATTTTTATGAAAAAAAAAAAAAAAATTTTTAATAATTTTATTTCCAGATTGTCAATTTTCAAAATTTTTTCAGTTAACTTTTATTCACTATTAAAAAATGTCCAAAATTTCCTGGATTTATTCGGGTTTAGTTAGCTTATACTCGTATATTTATTTAAATTTATAAAATGTTTATTCAAAAATAAATTAATGTCATATTATTTAGTTTTTGATTTCTCTAATATGATGTTTTAAATTTTTTTTATCCAGAACCTCATTACACCAAAATACCAAACTTCGTAAATAAACCGGCTCAAAGATTATGAAACGCTACGAAACAGTCGAGGAAAAAATCAGCAAACAAAAATTAAAAATAATAAACATAAAATTACGAAATATATTGAATTTGAATCAATAGCACAAACACCAAAGCTACATCGTTAAACATAGAAGATAACATTTTGTCCGAAATTTTATTTTATATTCTAAACTCCCTCCTATATATATATATATATATATATATATACATATATATATACATATATATATATATATATATATATATATATATATATATATATATATATATATATATATATATATATATATATATATATATATATATATATATAGTCTAAAGAAGCTTTGAGTCAGTTAAAACAAAGAAAGAAAATGCAGTTTAAATTCCCAGGGATACTAACTAAATCTCAAATATCGCAGACTTTACACTTTCATAAGCTTATTATATATATATATATATATATATATATATATATATATATATAATAAAGAGAATATTAAAAAAATAATATTTTGAGGCCTGAACAACGCAGAAATTTTTTTTTTAAATAAATTATTTATTTATCTTAAAAACTAAAAAAAAAAGAAACACAGTTTTTAAGATAAATAAATAATTTATTTAAAAAAAACAAATTTCTGCGTTGTTCAGGCTTCAAAATATTTTTTAAAAATTTTTTCTGTATTATTGTGATTTCATCAACGCTTCAATGTGCGATCTCTCTCTCTCTCTCAAAAAATATATCAGGGAGTTTAGAATATGAAATTTATAGTTTTCACCCGTTTTATGTCCCCTTACAAAGATTAAAATCAAAATATAATGTTACTAAACCTTATGTATAGAATTCTTATTCCAATTTTGATTAAAATACATTACGTGATCTTGATTCTAGAAAATGTCTAAAATTTAAGGATTAAGCTTAAGGAGTTTTAAGAAGAAATTAAAATTCAGGGAATCTTGCTTAATTGGTATCTAAGGACTCTGGTTCAAATGCAAATCTGAGATATTTGAATTTAAAAATGAGAAATTGTGTCGATATTATGCACTCTAAAAACCTGAAAAAAAAACCCCCAAAAGAAACTGAAATATAAGGAATATTTATTAAATAATGTCAAAATTTTACAAAAAATCGGAGATATCTGAATTTTCACGAGGGTCTTCAATATATACATAGATTTATGAAATGGAACTATGAATAACTAAGATTTCATTCTTTATTGACGTTTACTACCGGAAGTCGACCTTTATGAACGTCAGGCAAATGATTCAAGAATCAGGAATGTCCACCTAAACCAATCATCTCCCATAAACATTCTTGAATTCCTTTACCGACGAAATTAAATGATATTCATCGGTGTGCATCGGTAACCTCCTTTTCCCTGTTCAGTCTCGCCAACACAACACTCACTTAGCAACCACGGTCCATATCCGACAAGCCTCCTCCCCACATCGCTGTCTGCCATTATTAACTGGGGATCAGCGCATTCCGTTTCATTCAACCGTTTGATTTATTTCTCAGGACGTGAGCGCATTATGTCGATAGGCTGTTCAGGATAAATTTGACAACTTTTGGAAAGAAAAGAATAACGTCAAACAAGATACAAGGAGAAAAGAAGGTGTGATGGACAGATAATAGATAGGTTATACGATAGACAGTAAGAGATAGGTCATACGATGGACAGATAATAGATAGGTCATAAAATGGACAAATAAGATATAGGTCGTAAGATGGACAGATAAGAGATAGGTCATGAGATGGACAGATAAGAGATAGGTCATAAGATAGACAGATAAGAGATAGGTCATAAGATTGACAGATACGAAATACGTAATAAGATGGACATATAAGAGATAGGTTATAAGATGGACAAATTAGAGATAGGTCATAAGATGGACAGAAAGAGATAGGTCATAAGATGAACAAATAAGAGATAGGTCATAAGATGGACAGAAAGAGATAGGTCATAAGATGAACAGATAAGAGATAGGTCATAAGATGGACAGATAAGAGATAGGTCATAAGATGAACAGATAAGAGATAGGTCATAAGATGGACAGATAAGAGATAGGTCATTAGATGGACAGTAAGAGATAGGGCATAAGATGGACAGATAAGAAATAGGTCATAAGATTGACAGATAAGAGATAGGTCATAAGATGGACAGATAAGAAATAGGTCATAAGATGGACAGATAAGAGATAGGTCATAAGATGGACAGTAAGAGATAGGTCATAAGATGGATAGTAAGAGATAGGTCATAAGATGGACAGATAAGAGATAGGTCATAAGATGGACAGTAAGAGATAGGTCATAAGATGGACAGTAAGAGATAGGTCATAAGATGGACAGTAAGAGATAAGTCATTTGATAGGATAATTGCAAATTACAGCTAATCAGAACAATTACAATAAGTTCAAACTATATTTGACACTTTCTGGAAAGAATAACATCATATGTTGGCCAATAATTGATGTATTTTCAAAATTCAAAGTGCATCTCTTTTGCTCACTCGAAAAAGCCGCTTTGAGCTTACACTACGACCTCAAGACGGGACTTAAACCTTGAGCACGCAGCTTTCATGCTGTCCTTCGAGAGATGATTAAGCTTTTATCCTGGCAATTAGCTCGTCTTGGTGTTGTGAGTTTTGTTCTTGTTATTATTAAGGTCTTCTGCATAGAACTCAAAGATCGTGCCTCAGGATTATCTGGTCTGCATGAAGTCCTCCTCTTGGTTGCAGGTATTTGTTATCCTGCAAGATTGCAGGTTTGACAACCGACACCAAGAGCAACAAGACTAAGCCATTGAATGCGACGTCGGGGAAGGTTTGGTCCAGAACACACAAAGGAATGGTGGAGAAACAACGTTGCTACCATCACTCCATTGATTTGCGGTTCTGCACCTGACACGTCTTTGCTTACTGCATGCAGAGGCAGAGACGAACAGAGGACGACGGATCCTGATGTTGACTTCTTCTGGATTTTAACCAGAGCCTTGTTAGCCGGGTAGCTTTGATACTATAATGTTGCTACCACCCCTTCCACGATGAGGAAGGGTTGGAATTTAGTGGTGATAGTGTTGTAGACACTACGGTTGGTGTCTTTCTTAACTGAGCTGAAATTCCAAGAAAGCCACTTCTTGGATTTCCCGGAGATGTGATACGGAGTTGAATCGTGCTGTTACAAGTATGGCCTTCTTGCGACCACTCTCACCATTTAGTGCTTGACAACAGTGGACAGCAACTCAGTATCGCCATCTGAATTGAGTATGATATCATTATTGGACATTACAGTGGAACAAGGACAGGTATTCTTAAGATGCGTCCCTTCAATCTGCGCGTTTAGTGATGATAAATTTATTTCAAACTAAAGCGTGACAGACCAACCGATCCCTTCCATCCTGGCTACGTGACATTACATCCACCACAGCAAGAACTCGTATTCTACCGCAACTGAAAAGAACATTACTACCTCCTCCGTGTATCTAGCGCCAAGCGGAATTTCCATACAGACTTGCTTTCCAAGAACTTTACACTTGTAGTAAACATGTTACCACAGGACTGCTTCAATACGGACTACAACATGGCTGTCTTCAAGTTAAATGTCAACAAATATTTGTCATAAACCGTATCCATAAGTAATAAAACTTTTTTTATTCCATGAATTATTTTGAACCGACAATCTATCCATTGCATTATACCTTATCCTCGGGTGGCTTTTGGCCTTGGTGACTCATTAGTAAAAACCAAAACAAAACAAAGCAAAAAAAGACTTCACTCTTAAAATGATTTTTTAGCGAGACAATTAGTATCTCATTTAGACTGTTCGTATGTTTATACGCTCCATCTATAAATTAAATATTAAGGTAAACCAAACTCTCAAGCCTTGGTCGTGCAACTAGTCCAGAAGAAGGAAACCACCGAAATAACACCAGTCTTTCTCTGCTCATGCCAACATTTCTTCGAGTCGTCCTGGAATCAAACAATACTGGTTATGGGGAGATGCGGTTGGTTATTGTGCCACTCTTGCTTCACTATAGACTCCACGCTCAACCACCCTGACAAAGGGTATCCATTGTCTCTCGTGGCGGACAAGAGGTCTCTTTCTATGTTTATACTTGACAAGGTCTGCACACAATATGCGTATCCGTTTAGATTAGCTTAGCTCGGCTGGGTTCACAGTTACAATAACTAGGTACCTTTTGAGGGTAGATCAAGTTACAGCCGCCTGCGTCTACGTGTCCAACTTGTTGACCCTAATTCTACATAAAACATATGGTGACGTGAGCAGAATTAATTTAACGTAATTTTGAGCCACGTAATCTGTTGCACAATAACGATTCAAAGATCTCAAAACGACATACAACAAAGTTTAGAAGAAAATAATAATTGTGGCGTGCACTTTATTTTATCTCTATACTACTAACCTTTGGTGTTGTTTCTGTTTTTGTGTAACCTTGCTTCCTTGCTTGTCACCGTGCACAATTAATCTGTAGATGAATGTTTTAGATAATGGGAGAAAGTACGTATAGCGTGAATATGTGGCGAATGGTAACACAAGTGATGAGATGAATGGAATATAAATAATTAAAAGAGAGACGGAGAAAGAGGAATGGGAGAGAAGAGTTGGAAAGGAAAGAGAAGAGAAAGGAAGAGAAGAAAGGAGGGAATATATATATATATATATATATATATATATGAAATCATATAAAAACAGATTAGGCGATGCGAGATTTTATAAAAATTAAATTAAACATTTATTTTTTATTTTAATCATATATTTCGACATAACATTTCATCTTCAGAGTCTACAGACATTTCTTTCTTTTTTTTCATTGTCGAAATTTTTCGATCGGCGAAGCCGATGAGAAATCACGCTTCCTCTCGGTTGTAATAGAGTGAGTTTTAAAAGTACGATCATTGGTAGCAATGTTTTTTACTAATTTGGTTTATTGGTTTTTGAGTTATGATTGATCAAAGAAATGAGATTTCCAGCATAGGCCATTCGTGAGTCTATTAAGGGATAGAGCGCTCTCGCGCCTCCCTTGATTAATTAATTAATAATTTCCCAACGTAATTCTAAAGGTATAAAAATCTTATGAACGCTGACTTGAAAAAATTAATTAATTAAATAGTAATTACTCGAGCCCCCCCTCTCTCTTACGTTTACAACAATTCTCCAGGACGGACAGACAAACAGACAGACGGAGAGGGTGCTCGTTATATGATAAGTGAACTAGAAAAAATTAGCTCCCTAACGGTCGTCTATTTTTGCTAGGCTGCCGCGTTCTTGGGTGGTGAAAAATAAATTTGTCTCCAAATATTTTTTGTTTAAAAAGGAAAAAAAACATTAAAAATTTTTTTTTTTTGGGGGGGGGGGGGATTTTTCCCGCCTCCCCCAAAAAACCCAAAATATATCGAAAAACCAGTGTTGATAGGTAGCCTCGTTTTAAGATGATTAAAAAAAAATTGAAAAAAATCATATTTCTACCGTAAGTAGTTAAATCAATATGTAATTTTTGACTTGTTCAAATGGCGCAGTCGGTAGCGTATCGGACGAATTCGTCCTAATTACTCTTTGACGTTAAGGTAATCCCCCCACCGCTCCCTTTAAAGAATCGTGCGCGAATGCAGACCCCAAACTATATCGAAGAAGAACCAGTTTTGATAGGTAGCCTCGTTTTAAGATGATTCAAAAAAATGAAAAATATAATTTTTCTACCGTAAGTAGTTAAATCAAAATGCTTTTTTTTTTAACTGGCATGGTGATAGCGTATCAGACAAATTCGTCCAAATTACTCTTTGACGTTAAGGTTGCGAGTTCAAATCACGGCCTCTGCGTCGAAATTATATATTGTTTATTTAGTCGTTAATATGTGCCCTAATCTATTTGTTATGTTTCTGACTTTGAAATTAATTAAATAGCAATTACCCGCCTCGGTATGCCTCAATACAATGCCTTCTACGGTCGTCTATTTTTGCTAGGCTGCCGCGCCAGAAATGATCGCTCACCCGTAAACTTATGTAGCCCCAGTCATATCTCTTTGGTGGTTAGACATTGATTTTCTTTGTTTCTGACCAAGAATATTTTTAGTTGAAAAAAAAGAAAAAATTTCCGCCCCCCCAATTTTGTCATAGATAGAAATATTTTTAGTAAAAAAAAAAAAATTTTTTTTGCTCCCCCCAACAATTTTTTTACCCTCCCCCATAGATAGAAATATTTTTAGTTAAGAAAAGAAAAAAAAAGATTTTGTCCGCCCCCCCCCCCAATTTTGTTTTACCCTCCCCCATACATAGTAATATGTTCAGTTAAAAAAAAATTTCACCCCCATCCCCCCACAAATTTTTTTACCATCCCCCATACATAGTTAAAGAAATACTAAAGTCATATTTGACTCAGTGGTCGGAGCGCATACCAATGTGCCCAACACACATATATCTCACTCTTTTATACTCATCTCTTTATTTCTCTTTCTCTCTCTTTCACTCTTTCCCTCTATCCATTTATTTTCCTTTTTCAACAAACCTCTCTCTATGATTTCATCACCCCTTCTCTCTTTCATTCATGAACAAAATTTCAAAAGCAGAAAAAAAAACATCAGCTAAATGTTAAGCAGACGACAAATTATTACAAAAGAGATTGCCCCGCCCCCTGCATAAATCTGATGTCGGTTGATTTTTAACCTATGAATATTTAATTATTTTTTTTGTCTCGTGGGGTTCATCCCGAATCCGAGATTTTAACGTTTATAAATGTATCTGTTGTTGTTTCTGATATATTACCAGACATAGACATAGACACAAACATGGTCCCTCGACGAAATAAACATAATACCGGTTGTAGTGGGGGCAACTGGTCTAGTGAAAACAAAATCTAAGAAAATACTTAGACACAATCCCCGGAAGACCAAACTGTAGGGAAGTACAGATAGCAGCCCTAAAAGGACAACATCTATCATTAAGAGAGCCCTCGGATATAAGTTTTACTCTTAAGGAAATCAAGTGTTAGCCTCAAGAGTAGGCCCCTTGATCTCTTTAGATAAACTAAATTAAAATGATAAAAAAAGACAATCTGACTTTCCTTTATTATATAATAGATGACACTGTTTTATGTATACTTTTGAATGTTTTAATTATTTTATAACATATGTTAAGGAATTTGGCGGCAGTCCACGTCTCTAGGTTACACTACGCCCATTTTTTTGTCATGCACATATTGTATTTTCCTCGTAGTTAAATTAGGAAGTTTCTTTTCTTCATCTTCCTTAAGTACTCTTTTCTCTTTTTTAATCCGATTCTCACATTCTTTCTTTTCGAAAAGTATTTTTTTAAATTAGATTTTCCTACGTCGTTAATTTTAAATGTGTTTTCTTGTTATTCACTGACAATCATGATTAATACATTATATTGACATTGTCTATTTCTTTTTCAGATTCAACAAATTATGAGATATATTCTTCACTGATGAAGGTACATGAAAATGTGTTCTCAAAAGTAACATAAAACTATTTTAAAAAGTTGCCGTTTGTTGATGTGATTTATAAATATAGACGAGACGACCACTGACTCAATGGGTCAACATTGGTCCATTGTACATTAGTGTACACATTTAGGCACTTAACTAACTATGCAGATAAATAGATATTTTAAAAGTACATCCAGCGAGTTAGAGAATAAAGTTACCGAATGCTTTCAATATTACCCTAATTAGTTAGATTTCACGAATAATGCGACAAGCTTGATCGATTGCAGATTAATGTATATATTTACTCTTTTCGTTTTCTTCTTTATTTACATCATTTATTAATTGAGGTAATCCCCTCTTGCTCCCCTTCTCTCTTTTGTTTTCTTCTTTATTTACATCATTTATTAACTGAGGTAATCCCCTTGCTCCTCTTCTCTATTTTGTTTTCTTCTTTATTTACATCATTTATTAATTGAGGTAATCCCCTCTTGCTCCTCTTCTCTCTTTTGTTTTCTTCTTTATTTACATCATTTATTAATTGAAGTAATCCCCTCTTGCTCCTCTTCTCTCTTTTGTTTTCTTCTTTATTTACATCATTTATTAATTGAGGTAATCCCCTCTTGCTCTTCTTCTCTCTTTTGTTTTCTTCTTTATTTACATCATTTATTAATTGAAGTAATCCACTCTTGCTCCCCTTCTCTCTTTTGTTTTCTTCTTTATTTACATCATTTATTAATTGAAGTAATCTCCCTTTGCTCCTCTTCTCTCTTTTGTTTTCTTCTTTATTTACATCATTTATTAATTGAGGTAATCCCCTCTTGCTCCTCTCCTCTCTTTTGTTTTCTTCTTTATTTACATCATTTATTAATTGAGGTAATCCCCTTGCTCCTCTTCTCTCTTTTGTTTTCTTCTTTATTTACATCATTTATTAATTGAAGTAATCCCCTCTTGCTCCTCTTCTCTCTTTTGTTTTCTTCTTTATTTACATCATTTATTAATTGAGGTAATCCCCTTGCTCCTCTTCTCTCTTTTGTTTTCTTCTTTATTTACATCATTTATTAATTGAAGTAATCCCCTTGCTCTTCTTCTCTCTTTTGTTTTCTTCTTTATTTACATCATTTATTAATTGAAGTAATCCACTCTTGCTCCTCTTCTCTCTTTTGTTTTCTTCTTTATTTACATCATTTATTAATTGAAGTAATCTCCTCTTGCTCCTCTTCTCTCTTTTGTTTTCTTCTTTATTTACATCATTTATTAATTGAGGTAATCCCCTCTTGCTCCTCTCCTCTCTTTTGTTTTCTTCTTTATTTACATCATTTATTAATTGAGGTAATCCCCTTGCTCCTCTTCTCTCTTTTGTTTTCTTCTTTATTTACGTCACCCTCTTACTTCTGCTGATGTTTTTTTTTTAATGAAACTCGCTCTAGACAAGGCATGAAGCTACTTGATGTAAGGAGCTAACAAGAACAAATATAGTTACCGCAAAGACAGGAGATGCCCATTGGCCTTCGTCTTGAAAAAAAAAAACAAAGTTATAGGTAGGAAGAAAACAGTCGACAGGAAGAGAGTTCCACAAGCCTGCAGTTCTTGAGAAGAAGCTACTGGAATAGGAAGCTGTATTACAATGAAGTATCAAAACAGCGAATTGATGGCGACCACTAGACGAACGAGTCAAACGAGTTGGAACAAAAGCAGCGGGGAATAGATTACATAATTCTGAAGAACACATGCCATAATAGTATTTATAGAAAGGACTGAGACAAGCAACATCACGCCTGTGAGAGAGAAGGGGGCAGAGAAGAAGAAAGGGTAGGCCCAATCAAATTACAGATACGCTTCTGCACCTTACCAAGAACCCTCAAATGAGCCAGAGATTCACCAGTCCAAATATGACAACAGTACTCCGTATATGGTCTGATAGTAGATTTGTAGAGATAGAGAATAGTCTCAGGTATGAGAAAGTGTTTGGAGCGATAGAGAGAACCGACTTTACGAGAAGCAGAAAGAGCAATGAATCTAATGTATGACTTCCAAGAAAGATTTGATGAGAATGAAAGACCAAGAAGTTTCAGAGTCGATTACTCCTCAAGAGAAGAGCTATCCATGAGAATCTCAGGAAGGAAAGGGACACTCCTACGATTGAAAGACATGACCCGAGTCTTAACGGGATTAAATGAAACAAGCCATTCCGTACCCCAATCCACAACTGATCCCAGGTCAACTTCTAGATCAGTTGCATATTTCGACTGATGGGCAAGAAGCAACACCAGAATAGAGAGTAGTATCATCAGCATAGATGTTCATTTTCTGAACAATATTCTCTGGAAGATCATTTATATAGAGAAGAAACACCATGGAGGAGAATGATGTTTGGTTTGAAACTTATGATGAGGAATGAAGGTGTCAATTCCAACAAGAAACCAGTCAGTAACCTCCCTAGCAGCATAATTCGGAGACATACCAAATATAGAACGCCATGGAATGTCACATAGGAAGCTAGGAAGTCCATCCCAATACAGCCGTCCTGTAGTTGAACGATCAATAGAAGACTTCACCGAAAAATCAACCTCAACATCAACAACAGCATGATCAGTTCTTTTTGTACCGTTCTCCTTCTGACAATGATTGCTCTATTTGAGTGCTACTACTACTTCCTTTATTCATCTCTTACTACGCCATCCACATCCGTCTATTTCTCTCCTCCCACCACTTCGCAGCTGATTATCCATTTATCTCACGACCCAACAGATTAATTGTACAAACAAGAAAGCAAGAAAAATATTAGAGTTCTAGTATTATGTTGATTTGAAAAGGAACATCAAATAAAGACTGGATACCCAATATGGTGAACGGTTTGCACTGAAGAGCTCCTAATAACCGAAGCTTTCTATAATTATTCAACGGATTTATATCTGTGTTACACCGGCCGTTCTTACACAGGAGAAACTACACCGGTTGTCACTATAAATAGTGCGAGTCACCAGAAGACAAAGCACAGTCTTGTAACTGTCTAGCCAACACTTGTTAAACCAACCCTCGACTTGACTTCCTTTATTTATTATTTACTGTGGAACAACTTCACAACAATCTGCCTGACATAGTATCACAAGAATAGACCCCCTAATGAAGATCGAACCTATTGCATAAAAAGAGATCGATAACTATTTCATTCGAGTGAGTTGTTTTAGGTCCGCCATAGCATATTTATAAGAGCGTACGTTAGTCTGTCACACGTATTCGAAATGGAATTTTATTTGTGCTGCCACGTTTGATTTTGAACTAACATTATGTACTGAGTTGTAGATTTTTATTTGTGTCTTAGAAGCATCATGTAGAGCGTTTCGTATTGGTTGTCCAGAAGAAATGTTGCATGCTAATGATTGAAAACTTGGAATGCTTATTTGTAAAGCGAAAGACTTGGAGGAATGCTATGGAAGGTTATGGTTTGAGAGTGAATGTTACCGAGACCAAGGTGATGATCAGTGGATGTAGTGTGGAAAGCCCCCAGAAAGATGAAAGTTCCCCTGATCAATTTGTGGGAACGGAGTCGAGTGAAACTTAATATTTTGTAATACTTGCAAGCAAGGTACATAAGAAGTACAATGGAATTACTGGTAGGTTGAGAGATGATAACCAGTTTGTGTGCAAGAAGTATAAGACAATGGAAATGGAGAAAGTAAATCTTAATAGCGAATCTATTGAAGTTGTTCAGAAGTTTTTTTTTTATCTTGGTGATACCATTAGAGTACCGGGAGGAGCATGTAGTAGTTTGACTGCAGGTATTAGGAGTGGATGGTACATATTTTCTGCCAGTATTGTACTAGTCAGGATATTTACCAAATACTCTTACTATTATGGAAGCTAATAATTCTACTATAATAATGACTGCTATGTATTGGTAGCAATATATATATATATATATATATATATATATATATATATATATATATATATATATATATATATGCAATGTTATATATATATATATGCAATATTATATATATACATATATATATATATATGTGTGTGTGTGTGCGTGTGTGTGTGTGTGTGTGATGTTCTACCTTCGGAAGTCTACTATCTGGATATCGATTATTCAAGGATAAATAGAACATAATTCCCTTAAATTCTTTACGTGGTAATTTCTCGTGGCCGTTTGGTTAGAGCGTTTGCTTGCGGAGTCTAGGGTAATTCTGCAACTGGGTTCGAATCTTGTGACCGTCTGAGATTATCATTCCCTACACTGATGATAGCGTAAGGTTGAAACGCCGGCGTATGCAGGTAAAAATAATTTGATATTTACCTTATTAAATATTGTTTATATATATATATATATATATATATATATATATATATATATATAACCTTATTATTAACGAGCACTGATGCTTATCTCTTCAAGAAAAAATAAATGGCTTATACGTTTCGAACATTACAAGTTTGGTGGTAAGTCGAAACAATTGTATGCGAACAAAAAATGATTTTTTGGTGAATCTTTGAGAATTTGTTTCTACATTTGATGTGGTTTTTATAATATTAAATATTTTTTGTTACAGCTCTAATCTTACACTATGAAACTATTGTAAAACTTTGTGATATAAAAATTTATATTCAAAATTTAATATTGACCTATCGAAATACTGATCAACCAGGGAGATAGAGGTTTTCGTAATGCACACTTTGATATACATCGAACTCTGACTGACAAACTTCATTCTGGACCCTGTAAAACTGATAATTTCACTTTCAGACTACTACCTACACAGGATGAATTGAACTCTAATAACAACCGTTGAATAATTCAGCTTGTAAACAACAAAATTTGGACTCCTAAACACTTTGAGTATTCTTTTCAAACATTTATTTCCAATATAACAGCTGTTTTGTTTTTGACGTGTTTTTCTGACAGTGACTACCCTTACTCTACGTTCTCATCTCAACAAAAACACGCTTTATCTTTTGTTTTTTATTTATTTTGTGTATAAATATTTCAAAGTTAAATGTTGCTGATAATATTCACAATTACTGGCCAGAGTACTCTGTATGCTAGGACTGGGCCGTTTTGCGCATTATTGTAAACCAAATTCCAACTCTGTACCTTCTCAGCTGAGAAAGTTATGAATATATATGCAAACATACAAACATAAAAACATACATACATCGTATTTTCAAATATTTAGATCAGCGTTAGAAAAATAAACTAAGAAAAGAAAAAAATGTAAATGTCTAAAAGTACAAAGGTGATAGAATGTCGAAAAGAGTTGTTTTCTCTTGGTTTTGTTACTTCGCCCAAAAGGGACACGTGAATTGAAAAGGAATTAAAATGTGCGTTTTGAGATATTATCGAGTGCACTTTATTTAAATGAATTTAACCTGTATGTTGATGTTCATATATCTTTACTGAGGAAAAGAAAAGTATGTTTGTTTTTTTAAGAGTTTTTATTTATCTCCATCACACGACGGGAAGATCAGAAACAAGGTCAGTAAAGTGGAATTCGAAAACTCAGCGCCCAAGATGGAAGAGCACTCTGGCTGAACAAAAATTGCCTTGCCAGCCCCGTTGATACTCCCCGGTAGAAGCGCCTCAGGCGATTAGCAATAAACTAACCCCTTCCTAAAGGGCGACCAGGTAAAGTCGGGGAAGGTGAATCTCCTAGAACTGTAAAGGACCATACTTCAGACCGACAGAGATCAAGCAACCATCAACAATGGGCTAGACAATGACGGTTTTATTTGTATCGTTGAATTCGGAATATAGTTAAAAGGCGAGATGCCAAAAGAGACACGAGAAATTAACAAATACATTTGAAGGATTTGCGTCATTTGTGCTGCTTGGGAGTCATGTATTTATGGACAACGGTTTTGTAATCATGTTGAACTACGATCGACCAATTATTTGTTTTCAACAGATTTTCTGGATGGCGGTGCATCACGTAAACAGTTGAAGGCTTGTTGACTCGTCGCAAGTAATCAGCTCAATCAATTGTGAGTTTTTTCTTTAGCAGTAGTAGCGATGATCGTGACAGTGTTTAGAATTGATCTGTCTTCCCCTTTCACCCATTCTTTCTTTCTTTCTTTCTATTTCCCTAAGTTCTCTAACAGTAAAAAAAACAAAAAACTCCCCAAACATTTTTGTTCTATAGCATCAACTTCTTTTATTTTATTTTATACAGCATACTGTAGAGTTACATAAGCTTCTCCCACCTGCTTCTCCGGTTAGAGAGTTAGAACGCAAATAAAGCCCCGAAAAGACATCTGAATCCGTCCAGACTACCAGCCAGAGAAAGACATGAGTATCTACTTTATTACGTGTCACTCCAGACTTCCGCTCAGTGACGCCTCTTCTTGACACGTTAGCTTACTTTTCAAAAGTTAACTTTTAATATCTTTACTTACTCTTCCTTCACGTGGAATATTCATTTTCTAATAAACCTACATCACATTATTGCTACACTTGAACCCCGAAACTTCAGCATGATCAGCAGTTGATGATTGCTTCAAAATACTTTTCGATGAGTTCCAGACCGAAGTTTTAGAGCAGTTCTTTCTTATGAGTAACGTGTTATGATTTTATTTATTTATTTGTATGTAGTCTATTGTCGGTGCTGTCCGTCGCCTACCGCGCCATACATTGCCAATTCTGTCTCGCACGCAAATGTCTCAGGAGAAAGAATGAGTAGACATAAAAAAGGTAATAAATAGAAAATAGCTTTATTTATTAAGTCTGCTCTCCTCCCGAAAAATGCATCGCCTTGTCTGACAACATCTAAAAACATTTACAAATTAAAAAAAAAACTTAATGATTATAATGTAAACAAAACATGACGAAAAAACGAATTTATCAAAATTATGACGTCATCACAAAAACAACAATCAACGAGTAAATAAACAAAGCGATAAAATTGCCGCCATTTTTTTTCTTTCTCCTAAAACAACAATTCAGTTATCGTGGAAGAAAACGTATAGTAACTTGGCAATATATTATGCCTTTTTAACAAAAATTATTTAAGAAAAAATATTTTATTTTGCTTCTATTATTATTTAGGACATTCGGTGACAATGAATGTAACGATATCGTTTCAAAAAGATACAAATCTACAATACCTGCTTTTTATAATCATATAAGTAGAGTAATTGTTATATATATATATATATATATATATATATATATATATATATATGATTATAAAAAACAGGTATTGTAAGTTTGTATATTTTTAAAGGTAGGTAAAACTTTTAAAATGTAGGTAAAATAATTTAATGTTATTTATTTAAAATTAATATAATAATAATAATAATAATAATAATAATAATAATAAAAAATAATAATAATAGTAATAATAATAGTAATAATAGTAATAATAATAGTAATAATAGTAATAATAGTGTTGTGGACCTGGGTAAGGCCGAATGAATGACACAGGAACACATGGTTTAAATGAACAAAGGTATATATTATATAATAGAAAGAAAAGAGATACAAGGAGATGTGCTCTCTACCGCCATTGCCGGTTTGCCTGGGAAGAAGAGAACAAGTGTCACGTGCTTCCCGTATTTATAAGGTGGACGAGTCCATTAGTTCTCCGTAGGTAGGTACGGCACCATAACACCCCCTTCCAAGCCTTACCTCCTCAGGAGTCTTAATAACGTTTCCTTTTCGGATCTATCTCTAGGTAGTCCGAAGCCATTCGTTTTCTTTTTGGTTGTCGTTTACGTGTGACTACCTGGGGTGCTGGTAAGTTGAAGGTGTCATATATCACGTCCATCACGTCTTCTCCTTGTAGGGGGCTGTCAGTGTCATCTGACAGTCTTTTTCTGATCTGATTTAGATGTCTCTTATGCGAGAACCGTGGTCCTTTTATGATATAGACCATCGATCCGATCCTCTTTTCAATTGTACCGGGTTCCCAGAACGATGCATTGTTTTTGAACATCTTAAAATATACCCTATCTCCTGGGTTGTATTTTTTCTTCGGTACCGTAGAGATTCGGTCATGATTATTATGTTTAGGTAATAATTTATCAAACACGGACTTCACATTCCGCGCAAACATCATCTCTGCGGGGGATAATTATGATGCTATGTTCATGTTTTTTGTAATTCTATATACTTGTAAGAATTGTTGTAAAGCCTTCTCCTTAGGAGTATCACCGGCCTTTTTTAATGCTCTTTTAAATGTGTCTACGAAGCGTTCCGCCTGGCCGTTTTACCTAGGATGATACGGGGGCGTCGTTATATGTCTGATTTGAAACGTCGCGCAGAACTCCTCAAAATCTGATGACGTGAACTGCGTCCCATTATCACTCACCAAACAATCCACTACCCCAAAACGGGCAAATAGTTCATGTAGGAATCTTATCGTAACCTCTGACGTGGGACTCTTGCAACGTAGTACCTCGGGCCACTTTGAAAAACTGTCGACTACGATTAAGTAGTAAAATCCTTCCAATGGTCCCGCGAAATCCACGTGAATTCTTTCCCACGGACGGTCGGTCTTTGGCCATGGGCTATGCTTTATATGCGGTGCTTTTGCCGCTAAGGCACAGCCTTTACACAGCTTTACTGCTTTTTCAATGTCGTTGTCCATACCTGGCCAGTACACAAAACTCCTCATTAACCCCTTCATCCTGGTTATCCCTGGATGGCCAACATGAAAATCTTTCAGAATTTGCTTTCGTAGTTTTTCTGGGATGACCACCCTTTCGTTATGCATGAGTACGTCATCACAGAGTAAGAAACTCTTTGCCGCATGTAAATCCTTATCTACCAATTTCATTTTTGTTCTGGTGATAAATTCATCCTCTTGCGCTTCTTTTTTTTTATCTCGTATAGTGTCACCGGGAGCTCTCTCACTGCGTTGCACAAAAACTCTTTAAAATCTCCTTCTGTTTGAAGAGACGCAATCACTGTGTCTTCTAGAGTCTCTCTCTGTTTTGGCACTAATCTCGACAATCCATCTGCATGATAGATTTTATTTGAATGCAAATGTTGCATTTTAAAGTTGTAGTTTAATAAGATAGTTCCCCATCTTTGTAGTCTATTAGCTGTATATACAGGTAGGCCTTTTTTAGATCCATAAATTGTAATTAGCGGCTTATGGTCTGTCTGTAAGGTAAATTGTCTACCATGTATGTATCGGTGAAACTTTGTTACTGCAAATATTATTGCTAGGGGTTCTTTCTCGATTTGAGAATACTGTTTTTCCGCTGGGAGCAAGGTCCTTGATGCATGTGCAATGGGTTTATGGGTTCCATCAGGCATTTTGTGTAGGATACATGCTCCTAAACCATATGAACTAGCGTCGCTAGCTACGATTATGTCCAATTCTGGGTTGTAATGTGTTAGAAATAACTCTGACGTAAGTCTTTCTATGATTTTATTAAATGCATCCTGACATTCAGGTGTCCATACCCAGGCTTTACCTTTTTTTAATAGCTCATTCAATGGAGCACGCAAATTATGCATTTCTGGGATAAAAGCCTGGTAGTAATTTGCTAGGCCCAGAAAACTCTGTAATGTCATGACGTTTTCTGGCGCCGGCATGTTTTTTATTGCGGTAGCCCTTTCTGGGTCTGGTCTTCTGCCGTCCTTGTCGATCACATGACCCAGATATTTTATTTCCTCCAGGAAAAAATCACATTTTTCTTCTTTTACTTTGAACCCATAATCTTGGATTCTCGCAAACACTTGATTTACATGTTTTTGGTGTTGTTCGATATCTTTGCTGTTAATCAAGATGTCATCGAGATACGCTATTGCGAAATCCAGTCCGCCCAGCATTGTGTCCATTACTTGTTGGAAAATGGCTGGCGCGACCTTAACTCCGAACGCTAATCTTTCGAATTTATATAAACCACGATGTGTGTTTATACATAACAACTTAGAACAATCTTTATCCACCGGTATTTGTAGGTATGCCTCACTTAGGTCTATTTTTGAAAAAAATCTTCCTCCATTTAAGCTTGCAAACACTTCTTCCGGGGTATGGAGTGGGTAGTGATAGTCCGCGAGGGCAGTATTCAGTCCTGTTGAAAAATCTGCATATACCCGAATCTCATTAGATTTTTTCTTTACATAAACCGTGGGTGCTGCCCACTGGCTGTGTTGTACTTTTGATAAAATACCCATCTTTACCAGTCGGTCTAATTCAGCGTTTATTTTTTCAATCGAGGCGAAGGGTACTTTCCTTTCTTTTCTAAATACCGGCAGTACATTTTCTTTTAGACGGAATTTTGAAGTCATTTTAGTGCAGCATCCAAGACCGCCAGAAAAAAACCTCTGGAAACGATTTTTTTTAATTCTCGTGGAAGTTTTTCCGATTCTGTTGCGCGACTATTTATTTTTTTACAAAATGTATTTATCGGCAACTTCCATAAATCAAATGCCTGCATAAAATCTGAACCAAAAAGATTATTCGAATCCTTCAGTACCAGTAGTTTGAGTTTTTTAGTATTTCCCATTAGGGACACATTTGTGATTAATTCTCCTTCAAATGTAATTCTTTCACCAGTAACTGTGCTTGCCAGCCTGTTTGTTCTTGATAGAGTAGGTTTATTTAATCTCCTCCATGTATGTAAATTTATAATGGAAACGTCTGAACCAGAATCCAATTGCAATTTTATATTTTTATCCAGGATTTTCACCTGTACATATTTTCTTATGTTCATGCATTTTTCCTTCTTTGTCCTAGTGGCTTGAATCCGCATTTTATTTCCTCTGCCCGTTCTGCAGTGCGAACTTTTATGTCCAACTTTTTTGCATTTCATACAGGTTTTAAAACGGAATGGGCACTCATTGTACCAATGTGGATTACCACAGCGTGAACAAGGGCTTGGTGGCAATTTATTTATTTTTTTTACTGGTTTGGTTTTCTTTGTTACATCAAAATTATTATTTCTTATTTTTCTATAAGGTTGAGCTTTTGTTTTTTGATGTACCTTATTTATATGTGCAATGCCGGACAATTCAATGTTTTTTGAGTCCTGTTTTACATTTTTTGGGTAACTGCGCGATATTGTTTGTATCAGAAATTCCAATCTTTCATCATACTCCTTTTTGTGTAATAAAATGTTTTTGTTCTGTTCTAATAAAAGCTTTTGAAATCTTTCCTCAGTTTGTTGTTGCTGGGAGATTTGGAATTTCGCTAGTTCAGCGATTATAGACTTAATATCTTCCATATTCAACCATTTAGTTTCTGATTTTATTTAGAAAATTCATATATTCTCATTATCTTATGATTTTATAAGAGTTCTTTTCTTTAAATTAGCGTTTGCTAGGCGCCGTTTTAATTATGAAAAGATTATGAAACTTTTCCTTTTCTCTATATACGCGTATATTCACTTATTTATTTATTTTTTTATTTTGAAAATTAATATTTTCTCGTTATTTAATGAATTTACAAGAAGTTCTTTTCTTTGAATTAGCGCTGGCAAGACGCCCTTTTAGTTATGAAAAGATTATGTAATGTTCATTTCTTATACACGTTTTTAATTTTAACGAAGAGAAAAAAAAATCTGTTTCACAATTAATTCTTTCTGCATTTTAAAATATTTCAGTACAAGTCGGAAAAGAGAGAGAGAAAATAAAACTGACCTTTTTTTTATCGTGCGTCTTTTTTTATGGAGTATCGCACGTATGATTCATTTCATGTTTTTGTTTCTTTAAATGAAGCACGTGGTGTCGGTTTCATTTTTTTTTGTGTGTGTGTTCGTCAAAAAAAAAACTCGCTGTAACGTTCGTCTAAAAAAAACAATGTTCGCTTCCTTCCTTTTTTTGTTAGTTTTCCAACCCAGAGAAAAAAAAACGCGCATTCAATTTCAGTTGTTTTTTTAATTTTTTTAAAACTAGTTTTCCCAAACTAGAGGAACCGCGCACCTAATTTCAAGCTGTTTTTTTTTTTCGATAAGCAGTTTTCAAAATTAGAGCACATGCCCATTTCAGTTTTCTTTTTCTTAAAAGAAAACAATTTTCTCGCACTTAAGAACTCAACGTGTTTTTTTTGTTTTCAGTTGAGTTCCCTTTTCTTCTCTCGACCGTTCAGCAAAAACCTTTGTTTTTAATGCGTGCGGCTTCCTGCATTAACCGTGTGAGTGCATTTTCACGTGGTATTTTCAGTTTTTTGACCCAAGAGTTCGAATTCCCTCCTCGCCATTTGTTGTGAACCTGGGTAAGGCCGAATGAATGACACAGGAACACATGGTTTAAATGAACAAAGGTATATATTATATAATAGAAAGAAAAGAGATACAAGGAGATATGCTCTCAACCGCCATTGCCGGTTTGCCTGGGAAGAAGAGAACAAGTGTCACGTGCTTCCCGTATTTATAAGGTGGACGAGTCCATTAGTTCTCCGTAGGTAGGTACGGCACCATAACAAATAGTAGTCGTAGTAATAATAATAATGATAATGATAATAATAATGATGATGATGATGCTGATAATAATAATAATAATAGTAATAGTAATAATAACAATAATAGTAGTAATAATAATAATAGTAATAATAATAGTAATAATAATAGTAATAGTAGTAGTAATAATAATAATAATAATAATAATAATAATAATAATAATAATGATGATCATCATGATGATGATCATCATGATGGTGATGATAATAATAATAATAATAATGATAATGATGATGATGATGATGATGATGATGATGATGATGATGATGATGATGATGATCATCATCATCATCATCATCATCATCATCATCATCATCATCATCATCATCATCATCATCATCATCATCATCCAGGTAAAACATCCACAAGGTAGTAATCCAAAGAATTACAACCGGGTGTATAAAAAGTGCTCAATATCAAATAGAGCTTTTATATATGATTATTTTTATTTACGCAGACATGTACAAAATCTGCGACACTGGCATGTCGATGTTATCGATCAACAGCTATTATAAACTGAGATCTAATTAGGCAGAGTTAGAATCCGATCTTAACCTTAGGTCATATTTGGTCTTCCCTGGGATTTTGGTGGCAATAAGCCTCCCCAAGGTCCCAACAGTCTCCGCACTCTTCCAGTTGGAAGTTGTGCTATTCCTCCTCGGCCTTCTCACCCTCCTTGACCTTCTACAGATATTTTGTGTTGTGTCAACCTCGGCCGGCGTCATGTTATTTTTAATAATAATAATAATAATAATAATAATAATAATAATAATAATAATAATAATAATGATAATAATAATAATAATAATAATAATAATGCGCGTAACTTCAAGCATGTTTATATTAATACACATCTTCTGACTTTGAACATAATAAGAAAGTGTATAACATTAGGTTTTAGTTAGAATTACTAATGAGAAAACATTTATCAAGGTAAGAATTCACTCAAACATAAGAGTTAATGAGATGGATAGATCGGCAGTTGAAAACAGTAATGATCCCCCCTTTCTCAGACACATCGCTAATAGAATGTGGGGGCTTGCTGTTTTCCGGGTCGGCTGTTGTTTTCAGTGGATGGTGTGTGGAGATTTTACATCATCTCATAGTAATCGTAGTTTATGTGGTTGGCATTCAAGGATTTTCCCTAAGATTTCAGCTGTTTTCATCATCGCCGTCCGTTTTATGGCCTCAGTCTTCCATTTGAGTCCAATTATTATTATTATTATTATTATTATTATTATTATTATTATTATTATTATTATTATTATTATTATTATTATTGTTGTTGTTGTTGTTGTTGCCATCATCATCATCATCATCATCATCATCATCATCATCATCATCATCATCATCATCATCATCATCATTTTTTGTTGTTGTTGTTGTTGTTTTACGTTTAATAAGTAGATAAAATGCAAAAATTAAAACCTACTTCTTTAATTAACCGTGGAATTTCCCTAGACCCTATCATTTATAATAATAACACTAACACTAAACACTAACACTAACAGCAACAGCAACAGCAACAGCAACAGCAACACTTACCATCTACGATCAAAATGTTTGACTCGTGACAGACAGGTACTTTTGTTAGTGATATTCGTAATTTTCAAATAGTTCCTATAATCTGAAAGTTACAAAAAAATTGCCCTGATTAAGCAAGTACGAGTTTTACATGTGTTGAATCAATTTGAGAATGGCCCAAAGAAGAAATAAGGGTAAAACAAATGTCACAGTTTTAGGGCGTCACCAAATTGTATTTGAAGTATGTGTCGCCATGTTGTTTTTTGAAGTATCCCGGACTTCTTCTTGAAGAAAGACATTAATATATTTTCCCATGAATTTTGACGACAGGGCGAGGTCAGTTTTGTTTTCCGCTCTTGTCTATTGGGTGTGCTTGAGTCTACTAACTGACTCTCTCTTTCTCTCTTTCTCCCTCTCTTTCTCTCTCTCTCTCCTTCTGTCTCCCTAATCTCTCTTTCTCTCCCTCTCTTTCTCTCTCTCTCTCTTTCTCCCTCTCTTTTTCTCTCCCTATCTCTCCTTCTGTCTCCCTAATCTCTCTTTCTCTCTCTATTTCTCTCTCTCTCTCTCTCTCTCTCTCTCTCTCTATATATATATATATATATATATATATATATATATATGTGTGTGTGTGTGTGTGTATGCGCTCGCACGTGCTATGCGCGTTCGTGTTTATGTGTTTGCAACAGCCCAAAACACAAACCCTGCAAACGAATAAAAAATGGTGACAATTTAAAGATGGATTCCTACACCCATATCATCCGACCCCATCCAATATGCAACATAGAAAGATTGTTTACAAGCCCTGCCTAGAACGAATTTCGTCCCTCGGGGCATCCTGCTGTGCCCCATTGCTGGGGGTGACGGGGTTTTATGTTCAGCTACGTTTTCGATGATTGAGCAACAGCAACATCACTTTATTAATGTCAGTTCGGATACAAATAAAAATCTAAGATAAGGAAGTGAGGCCGAAAGATAACACAGGTTGTCATTGGTCGAGCAATATCACGTGTCATGAGAGAGGGGGCATTTTGAAATAGCTAGCAGTTAAGTGAACATTCACTCATCTCGCCACCACCACTTCAAAAATTTTCTTCTCTATTTCTGTGGATCTAAAACCAAGCGGAGTTTCCATGAACACAGTTTCTTTCCAGTTACTTCCCATCAGTGAAATGTGTTACTATAGGACTGCTTCCATTCAGACTACAATATGGTGGCATTTGTCCAATGTCGAAAAATACTTGTGGAGCCGTCATCTTAAGTAATCAAATTTTGTCAATTTTATTCATCATTTCCAATCCTCTCATAATATTGTTCATCCTCCAATTGACAATCTTATTAACCCTTATCCTCTGATTGCTTTTGGCCTTGGTAAGTGGTGACTCATTAGTATAAAATAACAGTTGGTGTCTAACAGGTTTGGCCTACAGAAACTCGCCCTGGAGAAGGAAATTGTGGTGGAAAGCTTTTTAAAATTCTATTACGCAACTAACCACACCGGTCAGAATAAAGGGTTTGCAGAATTAAATGCATTAATATGAAAGATACTTAACGTTCATTCATTCGACCAAAGTAGATTCCAACTACGAGAATGTTATTAGATTATAAAAGGACAAAGGAAGAATTTGGAGAGACAGGAAAATGGGTGACGTTCGTAATGTTGGGTTTTGTTGTCTCCCTCGATTTCGCTTATTCCTTCTACAGAAACATTTAATCGTCTATTCAGAACATTGCTCTTTTGTAAACATGCACAAAGATGTACGTTTAGTGGGTCGAAATTTATGCAGACGACAGACCTGTGATGGGAAAAATATCTGGCTCGGGGTTTGACCACCCAAAATTGTATTTATTCTTCTACCTGATAGGATTATTAATCTTATTAAGAAAGCAATGAAAACATGGAGACTGGAACTGATAGCTGAAGTACAACACCTGACTGAGATAAAAATACAGAGAGGCATACACAGAAATTGTGGTGCCGGATACAAGTTTACAGACACAGAACTAAGAGTAAACCACCTGATGTACATGGACGACTTGAAACTATTTGCAAAAAGCAAAAAGGAAATTGGAAAAGCTGATAAATACAACCAGAATCTTCAGTTAGGACATCCAACTGTAATTCGGAATGGAAAAGTGTGCACTACTAGAAATAAAAAGAGGAAAACTGGAGACGACAGAGGGTATGGAACTCCCTGACAAAGAGGAACTGAGGGCACTAGACGAATAGGATAGCTACAACTATCTGAGAGTTCTGGAAGCAGACACCACCAAATCTACAGAAATAAAAGAGAAGATTGGAAAAAGAATATTTACGAAGAAAAAGAAAACTACTTGAAACGAAATTATATAGAAGTAATTTAGTAAAAGGCATAAACACATGGGCAGTAGCACTAATAAGATACTCTGGACCATTCATAGGCTGGACCAAAGAGAACTCAGGCACCTTGACCAGAGGACTAGAAAATTAATAACCATGTACAACGCACTACACCCAAAAGACGATACGGACAGACTCTACATAAAAAAAAACGAAGGGGGAAGATGACTGGTAAGTATAGAATATTGTGTGAAAGACTAAAAAAAGAGCTGGAAAAATACATAACTCAGAACACGGAAAGGCTAATCACCGCAGCAAGAGACACCGTTCCAACGAGCAACTCGGGAAGCGCTGAAACCAGAAAACACAACAAGAAAAGAAAAGTGAGAAACTACATGGACGCTTCGGAAGACTGACAAGAGAAGAAACCGACGAAAATAGCTGGGCATGGCTAAGATAAGGACACTTGAACAGAGAAATGGAATTTTTATTGATGGCTGCACAGAACAATGCGATTAGGACAAACTACATTAAAGCTAAAATAGATAAAACCCAGGAAAACAGTAAATGCAGACTGTGTGGATAAAGAGAGGAAACAATAAATTATATAATAAGTGAATGTAGCAAACTAGCCCCAAAAGAATACAAGAAAAGACATGACTTTGTAGGGTAAGCAGTACACCGGGAACTGTGCAAGCAACTGAATTTCGAATACACAGGCAAATGGTACAAACCAGAAACAGTACTTGAAAACGAAAAACACAAAATCATCTGGGATATGGATATACAAACAGACAAACTCATACAAGCAAAGAGACCGGATATTATAATAATCAACAGGAAGGAAAAATCTTGCAAAATCGTAGACTTCGCCGTTCCAGCAGACTACAGAGTGAAGATCAAAGAAACGGAAAAACGAAGCAAATACACAGAACTAGCCAGAGAACTGAAACGAATATGGAGCATGAAGAAAGTCAGTATAATACGAGTAATCGTAGGAGCACTAGGAACAATCTAAACAAACCTGGGAAAAAGACTTGGAGAAATTGAAATCAAAGGCATGATGTAAACTATACAAAAGACGGCAATGATCAAAACAGCTGCAATTTTCTGAAAAATCCTCGAATGCGGAAACCAACCACCATAAGCTATGAAGGGTCACATCAAATCTACAACAGGAATAAAACAAAACCACAGAAAGAACACAAACCAAGGAACAGAAAATGCAAGAAACATCATTTTATAAGCTCGCCTCACCAATAAATTACACCGGCCTGAGCTGACACCACACAAAATTGAACCAATGAACTAAAATTGCAAGAAATACTATAAGCTTCCCTCCCCCGCTTCCCTCCCCCGCTTCCCTCCCCTGCTCATCCTATCCCTCCTTCTTTCTCTCCCTCTTCCCTCTCCCCCCCAAAAAAATAAAATAAAAAATGGTGGCAGCCTAGGCTGACACGACAAAAAATATTTGCATAGGGTTAAGGATCATGAGAAGACCGACGATAGACAGCACAACCCAGACCTCCACTGGAAGTGCAGAGAGTGCTGGGACCTTGGGGAGGCTTATTGCCACCCAAATCCCAGAGAAGGCAATGGTCCTTACCAGCGAGAAATCAATGGTAAACGGTTGTTGCGATACTGCAAGATTGTTTGCGGTGGCTATTAAAAACAGGTGGAGAATACTGAAAATCTGTTCTCTTAAACTAATGCTTATAAACAGATTAATTTCAATGTGCAAAATGTGGGAAAACGGTCTTTAGTTAGCTTAAGACAGCTATAGACGCAAAACTATTTCTCAAAGGTTTATAGGAAAATTGTACATGTAAAACACTTTTATTTATTAGAATTTAAAAAATTTAATTTGTATAAAAAGGCAGGGCTAGACTTTCACATAAGACTGAAATAAGAACTTAATATGATTGGGATTATTTTAAAAGAAAAAAAACTTATTTGATGTTTTGTTAACGTGTTTATCGTACGTTTTACTAATAATGTTGAATCAGATTTGAAAGATTTAAAACCTACTCGCTACTTATTTAATTTGTTTCGGTTTATTACCGTTGGTTTAAAGTCGGGGTGTTCCCAACCTAATTTTGCCTGTGAGAATTATTTTATCATCTGTGGGCCTAATAAGTACATATAACATTTTCTAAAAATCAAAATCTAATATTTGTTTCTAAATTAGTAAAAACTAACGATGAATTATTTTCGTTGTATTTATCACATAAACGCTAAGTGGGGATTAGGTTCTACATACGATGGCGCTGTACGTCTGTCAGCCTGCCTCTACAATACATACAAACCAACGAAAGCAGTGTTTATCTTTATTACATATTTTTTCATACTATTATTATATAATATATATTATTTATATTCAACACATTTCAATATGGCCTCATTACTACTAAGTACGTTGTTTGTCGTGGGACCCTTAAACTATATTACATATTCTTTTCTTCTAATAATATGTATAACAATTATATTGTAAATATATAATAATAGTATGAAAAGAATATGTAATATAGTTTAAGGGCCCCCACGACAAACAATGTACTTTAGGGCCCATGCTAAGTAGTAAGGAGTCCATATGGAAATCTGTTGAATGTAAATAATAATATATATAACAATATATTTGTTATATATATTATTTATATTCAACAGAATTTCCATACGCACACTTTACTATTCATCACGACCTCCCAAAAGTACAATTTATTTTCTTTTTCTGTCGACTCCCAAGGGGTCTATGTGGACTCCGGTTGTGAAATCCTTGCTTTAAAGAATTAGTTTATCTGTTTAACAAACTACCCATGGAGGGCGCGACGAGAACATTGCAATAATTACCAGCGCTCAAGATCAAGTTGTCCATATAATCCAGATTATTGAATACTTAAAATGACTATAAAAACAACTTAAAAAAAGGTGCGGGTTTTGTGGACTGTAGTTGCTACAAATATAAGCACACGATCAGATGCATCATGGGAATGATTTCGAACCGTTCGTTTGTTTTGTCAGTTGGTGAATCGGCATGTCGGCATAGTACTCAGAAATGGTCTTCCGGCCAGATTAGTGCTTTCTCCAGATTGTGAAGCTTCCAACGACGAAATCCACGAAATATGTAAACGACATTTGCCTGCGTTTCAAGTTTAAAAATGTCCAAAAGATGAGTTGCACCCTGAGTCCATTGGCTGGTAGCAGGGTGTGATGTTTGTTCTGGTACAGCACTTTATCTTTTCTGACCTCAGTAGGTGAGAAAGAGGTCCTTCAAAACTGGAGCAATTTTCATGTTTGTCCCCTCTAGAGTACCAGTTTTTGAGTATCTGGATTTTTCCCACATTAAAAACCGACCTTAAGTCTAACTCTGCTCTCGTGGGAAACCAGTTTTATTCACCATCTATACCGCAGAGCTTCCAGCGACGCAATCTAACAAACACGTATACGCAGAGGACAATTGCTTGCTTTTCAAGTTTACCCGTGTCCAAATGATAAGCGACACCCCCACAGGGTTCAAGTAGAGCACGATGGACTCTTCCAACTGTTGGTATTTGAAACTGAGCGAAGCAATGCTCGTTGTTGTTCAGTGTTCCACAAAATTAGAGCTCAATATATCCGAAGGATATCAACAACTACCCCAGTGAGAAACTCTAATAACTGACGAATGTCTTAAAAGCTTGCCTCTCGCAATGGTCTCATGAGAAAGCCTGCAGTTACGAAATGTGGAGACAACACAGCTACGACCTAAACTCAAACTGTATATACCCAGTAAAATATTGCTCTGCTGCGTGGCCACGCAACAAACACGTCAACAAATTGACACTCAGCTCGACATCGCCGTTTATACTATCACCGATCGAACCAAATTAACACGAATAAAGTTTCTTTCGATCCTAGCTAATGTAGCACCGACAAAAATTGTGCAATGCATACTTACAATGGGGAAATTAAGAATGGTACTTGTAACGCACATGCAATGTGTGTATTGTAGAAAATAGTTTTGTTTCAATGTGAATATTAACTCTCTCAAATGATGCAACATGTTTAATGTTTATGAATGAGAAAACAAACAAAAATATAGTATTTATTAAAGATAATAAACAAAAAGTACGAATTAGAAACAATATACATATGAATTCTTTTAATGAAAAATATACGGCTATACCCACATTGATAAACCGATATCCGTAATTAAGTTAAGCGACGTTGAACGTGGTCAGTACTAAATGGGTGACCATTTCGGAAGGGCAGGTGCCGTATGTAACAAAAAACATCTTCAAAGTCAAATTAATCTACAAATCCATCGTATACAAAAAATATTTACAATTTCGGTATAAAATGACTCAACAATAGGTTGACATGCCGTAAAAATCTAATAACATTTGATGAAAATAAATTTAGCTGGTTTGCTGTTTTATTTTATTGTTGGCACGTTTTGTTTATTTGTTGGTGGTTGTTAGGTTTTACACCATGTCAACCGTCGTTGCGTCATTTGGTACCGAAACTGTACATATGTTTTGTATAGATTTGTTTGTAGGCGTAAACTTTGTAAATTGTAGTTTCTGTTTATTTCACCAAAAGATGTTTTCTTGACAGGTACTACCACTACTCCGGGTCAGAGTGGACCTTGGGATAATGATGACTAATTACACTCTCCAACTTTCTCAAATTCGGGCCTCATCATTAGATGCAGTTTTGTGTCATAGACCGGGCGGTTTAAGAGAGCTTGAGTAGGTGGTAGAGTTGGAAAATAGGTTAAACAGAAAAATAAGTATAAAGACTGAAAATATAGATTTCGAGGTGGGGTGGAGTCAGGTGGGGGTCAGAGGCGAAATGTCGAGGCAATTTAGTGTCGTGTCCATGACAAGTACTATCTAATCCATAGATAGGACTCTGACAGGTATCACCACTCCGATCAGAATAGACCTGTGAGTATTGCTAACTAAAGAGTAAGTTCACCTTCGTAAAAGCTCTCAAATTTTGGCCTCATCTTCGGATTCACTTTAAGTTTATAGCCAGACCCAGTTAGTTCATTTTGTGGGTTAATAGCCCTGTGAGGCCGGACGCATGTTGAAGTGGGCGTATTTGTGAGGGATCGTTTGGTTTGGCTTGCGCGATTTAGTGCGGGCGAACCCGTACAACCGAGTGCAAGATAGGGCTGTTCTCACAGTCGGAGCTCACAGACGTTGAAAGGGCCACCATGTTGACGAGACATCAGGTCAATGGCAAGGTGAACCTGCGCATAGGGCTTCTGTGACGTCACGGGCTTTTGTGTGGGAAACTGTGTTTTGCCTATCTGGGTTTTGGAAGCAAGCCGAGCAGACGATTTCTCTATGTAGTCTGAAATGAAAAATAGGAATTTATTTCCCTAAGAGAATACAGGCATGAGATTCCTTCTTCCCCCCTCCTCGAATGGCTAAGGACTTAAGCTAGGAATTAACTACGATAAAGTAGTAATTTGGTCTCTCCCTTAACGTTGGTGAAACATCTGCAAGATCGACGGTAAACTGACGAAGTGAATAAAACAGAATCAAATTAAAAGATTGTTTGTCTCGTGAATTTTTGGAGGTTTTTGTTGCAGACACAGCAGACGGCGATGTTCACGGCAGTAATAAACGAAGAAAGACTCAACCACTAGACGACATCGATACGACATCGAGGAGACACCCCTCAACGCGACGAGGAGGAGAAGGTACGAGAAATTAAAGGGTATGCAACAATTTTGCCCGAAAGCATAACAAATATTCAACACCGCATTTGAAAAAGTTCACACAAACATTTTTTTTCTGAACAGGTGGTGCTTCATTAACATTATTTCAAACGAATAATAAATATTTAGTGACATTTACAACGGACCTTCAAAGTGGCAATTAGTATTTTTGCAACTTGCAATAATATGTGACCAGAGGCGGGGCATATTTTTCTTAGTATATATAATGTAAGTGTTCAGTTTACTATTGAACAGCCGATTGTGACAATTTCTTATTGACCTGTGCTACTTTCTAAGGAAGAGGTAATGTCTCAGAGGATAGTCTCATGACAGCAGAACAGATACTGCGCTACACCTGAAAGAAGGAGGGGGTAATGCCTGAGAGGATGGTCGTATGACAACAGAACAGATACTACACTACCTTCCCCAAATTAGGAGGAGGGGGTAATGTCTGAGAGGATGTTATCATGACCACAGACTAGATACTACATTACTCTCTAAATGAGGAGGTAATGCTTGGAGGTATCATGACAACAAGTCAGCTACTACACTATTCCCATGAATTGGGCATTGAAAGATAGTACAATAGTACATTAAGAGAATTAATAGTATAGTTTCGGCTTCAGACAAAAAAATCAGCTGAATCCATCAAATAGTTGATGAGATACAGGGTGGCACATACGTACGTACGTACACACGGATAACACAAAACCATGCCCGACCTTTCTAGATCTCTGGGTAGCCTTGACTAATGATGCTGAAATTCTACACACTTATAGAACTTATCAAATAAAAATGTTGTGCAAAGTTTTAACTAATTTGGTTTATTGGTTTTTGAGTTATGACTGATCAAAGAAATGAGATTTCTAGCATAGGCCGTTTTTGAAGTCTATTAAGGGATAGAGCGCTATATTAGTGTCCATTACTAATAGATACTGTGACATAAATTACTGATATTTTCACTAAACCAAGAAGAATACATAGAGTGAAAATAGTTAAATACTAATTTACTTATGCTGGTTTGATATACTATAAAGTATCCGTCACGTGTCATCTCATTGCGTTTCTCTTATCTCAAGGAATAGAAACACGTATCTTCGGTCCATTTCTTTCTAAATTCCTTTGCAATTAGTCAAAATACAACTACACAACATCGTTTTTTATTGACTTGTGTGATAATATACACAGAAGTGGACAGAATCTCGTGAAGTTGCTTACCGAGATTTGAAAGGTTATATACGTCATATGACCCCAACACACGAACGCGGACATCTGTCAGGCCTTAACTTCAGTTGACTGTGTCATCGTCTAAACGTGCGCATGCGTTATACGGTACTATAATACATCTACGAGCATGTTTAAATAATCCTGCTTATTATATGAGTGATTTAAAAGTAAAGTTCCTAACACACCAATGAGCGTGTATAGATTCAACTTACTTGCACAGTCGATTTTGCATCACATAGAATGTTTTCACCCGTAACTTTCAGGTCACAATAGAAAAAAATACTCAATACTTAGACCTGATTATGAACTCTCTTCTTGCTTCGACGAAAGAATGCAGACATGAAAATCAATACCTACTCAGCCTCAAAAATAAATAAATAATGCGAAAAATGTCTGAACATTGCATAAGAATAAAATAAATCTACAGAAAAAATGACAAGAGAAATGAAAAAATACTAAATAAATATAATGAACAAATAAACATGAAATTTAAAAAGGACAAAAAGGAAAGTCTGAATGAGAGATTGTACAGTTCGTACAATGGCGATTATTGTTTCGTGTTGTTTGGCTAGATTTGTAAACTGAGAATTAGAACACTTGTACAAACAACTTCCGGTTTGATTTGAAATCTTATTCCATGTCAAAGCAGTCATTCTATCCTGGTTAAAGCATTTCCGGTAAATAGCTGACGAGGAAAGCCAAATGATTGTTAACAAAAACAATAAGTGTCACCAGTAAACGCGAATGCAATTTGTATGAGTCAGCATGTTACGATTTCTTTTACTTGCTTCATTCTGTTTTTTTGGCATTGATTTCTTCTGATAAAATCGGGTATTCACAGGAAGAAACACATGAACATTCCCAACAACCATAGTTAAGTGAGGCTACCGGATTTGAACACGGCTCGCTGAGTCGTTCATCGGCGCTGGCAATTAACTTCACCATACGATTTCCACTCGTACTTGCTTGAATAACTTCTCCGACCGTAACAGCTGCAAGTGGCTTAAGTGTTATCGACTCTGACTGTTGAACCGGCAGAGCCAGGTTCAATTTCCCTTCAAGACAGTTATGCTTACTTTGCAGTAATACACCTGAGAAAAGGTATGAATGGATTATCTCATAATTGAAATAATTGGGTAGACTATACACAAGCTTTGGAAGTACATATAGAGAGAGAAACAGGGTTTCATGCGGTCAACGAGGAAAATTTCACCAAACCATTGTCAGGTACATGTAACCAGAGAGGCTACACGCGTAATGATCTATCATGAGAGTGTACCCTGAAAGCCAGAACCACGAGAGGAGTCATGAGACGGAGATTTGTGTATATTATAGAAAGTAGAAGGAATAATAATTAGAAAAATAGAGCATAGATCAGAGACATATGCTATGTAATAAACTCAATTAACAAGATATACATGCAGATGATAAGATTTAAAACTAAATTAAATGTATTTTCTTCTAATGCACACACGTGTTCCTTTCAGTAGTTGAACACTTTGATGACAGCTGCCTTTGAATGGGATTACTCTCTCGCTGATTTACCGGTTTGTTGATAACGGCCATGTGGGCTAATACGTTGGAATTTAAGTTTGAAACATGACTCGTGTTCAAGGGTTCGAATTCGGCGACCGGTATGAATAATCTTCTCTACACTGATAATTCCAGAAAGAATGAAACGTATACGTATGTAGATAATATATATATATATATATATATATATATATATATATATATATATATATATATATATATATATATATATATATATATATATATAATCCACGTTAAGTTTGTATCCACTGGTAGAATCTCTACTGTATTTATATAATAGTTCTCAATAATAAATCGAGCTAATTTATACAAACATAGCATGGCCACACATCCAGAGATATGGTTCAGGCTAGATTTATAAAAAATATATTATTATTAAACATACCGTTAAAACATTCTCACATTGAAAGTTAAACGTCGTCAGTTCAAGGTTAAGTAGCTTGAGGAGACATTTAACTGTCTGCGTCGATCAATGTAAGTTGGTCAGCTAGTATATATATATATATATATATATATATATATTTTACTATTTCATGTATCGACATGAAATTTTATAAGGAGATATGATTTTTATGTATCATTTTCAGTATTTACTTCAACAGTGCTCGATACGTAAGTAAGACTAGCTAGTAAGGTATGAAAATATATTCATGGCAATTAAGTTACACAGATATTATGACCACAAAAGCACATTTAAAAACAGAGAAACGTCGAATTAAAACAGCACTAGCAAACAACTATTGTGAGCTCAAAGTAAATTGACGCTCACCAATAATTGGATGGAAAATAATACGACAGGCCAGCACATGTAGAAATTTAGACGACCCGTGTAAATTATGTCCGAATGAGAAATTTTAAATCCTAAACTTTAAAAAAACCCAAAATCTATTAAACTGTAGAAGTGAGATAACAAACAGCTGGCTGCACAGAATAACATTTATTTTATGCTTACAATACATAAATAAATGAATAAATAAACAAACAAATAAGTAAAAACAACTAAACTAAACTAAAACCTAACAACTTAAAAACTAAAACTTAAAATTGAAATACAAGGAACCACGTGTTAAAATAAGTTCACTCATTATATTGACATAACAAAGAAACATGATATAGGCCACTCTATAGAAAACAGAACAATAGAACAGGAAATAGGAAGTAAAACTAACCGGATCTTTGTTCGTGACAAACACAACAATTGGCTAAAAGAACAACAAAGAATCTGATTGGTTAACTAGCTAGCCGTGTAAACAAAGCCCGGCAAAACTAACTCCATGCATTTTAGCCTGAAGATTCACTCCTGTGGATGAAACGCGGGAGTATCTGTGTAGCTTACTTGCCATAAATATATTTTCATAACTTACTATATATATATATATATATATATATATATATATATATAGATGCTTTATAAAATGAACTTTCCTAATTTATAGCTCGCAGCGACCATGCGCAATCAAGTTCTATTCTATTTAAAACAGACATTTTCAACAATAGTCCACAACACCGGACGTGACACTTCACCAACATCAGGAAGTAAATTATGGGAAAAAAAGGTTATACCTTTATTTGTCTTGGTTCTGTCGAAGCTTGTTTTTGTCAAGCGAAATATTAGCTAAAAAAAAATCAAGATGAAGAAAAAAAAAAAAACGGAAGGTATTTTGAAATATTTTGTTAAATGTTTCGAAATATTTTTATTTTTATTTTGATTTAATAACTCGCATCTAATACATGGTTTTTGAAGGCATTTTTGCCTCTATATTTATATTATATATATATATATATATATATATATATATATATATATATATATATATATATATATATATTTGTAATAGAAGCTTTATTAATACAAACATAGCATGGCCATATCTTTAGTAGGCAACGGCCTATTAATCTAAGTTTTCAAGAAATGTAGCAAAATTAAAATCTGTAAGAGTCACGCGAGTAGATTAAAACAATCGTTATTATTAAACATAATGTTAAAACTTTCCCATATTGAAATGTAAACGTCGTCAGTTCAAGTTTAAGTAGCGTGAGACATTTAACTCTTTGCGTCGCAAATTTAAGTGGGTCAGATTGGCAAGATTATATGTTATGTGGAAGGGTGGAATACATCTTTGTCTAATAAAATCACACACAAAAAAACGTACACATGTTTTCCACAGCAAATACGCAGACCTATAGCATTTGCACAGGGATACGTAATTCACAAATCTGAGAAAGTAAGGTAAAGGTACTCTCATTCTTTATCTCCGTTGCCGTTACTCGATGTGATCCCAGAACAAATGTGCATATAATTATCAACAAGAATTGGTGGTCTTGTTCATTCTACTCCACCGGCCGCCATTACCGGCAACCATTGAAGATTACTAGACAACAAGGAACGACCAGACGACAAGTAATAAAGGTATGGGTCAGTTACCGATGAGGATAACTAATAAGTATATAACACTTATTCGAACTGGTGTCGATGACCATTGAAATGCAACATGTATTCCTGAGATGAACTAAGTTGCCACAGAGAAAACAAAGAAGACCAAAAGGATAGAATGTTGTCTTTATGAATAGAAACGGTAAATGAGCAGTTATTAATTAATTGAGAGTAGCGATAAGGGAAACCTATAGTTCCCACAGAATCCTTTGGCGTTGTGTTATAGATATTATTGTATTGGTGCCAGCAGTCTAAGAAAATGTGATTTTTGAGCTCGCATAAAGTCATGGCGATGCAAATGTGACTTTTGAGCTCGCATAAAGTCATTGCGATGCAAATGTGATTTTTGAGCTCGCATGAAGTAATTGCGATGCAAATGTGACTTTTGAGCTCGCATGAAGTCATGGCGATGAAATTGTGACTTTTGAGCTCGCATAAAGTCATGGCGATGAAATTGTGATTTTTTAGCTAGCATAAAGTCATGGCGATGAAAATGTGATTTTTGAGCTCGCATAAAGTCATGGCGATGCAAATGTGACTTTTTGAGCTAGCATAAAGTCATGGCGATGCAAATGTGATTTTTGAGCTCGCATGAAGTCATGGCGATGAAATTGTGATTTTTGAGCTCGCATAAAATCATGGCGATGCAAATGTGACTTTTGAACTCGCATAAAGTCATGGCGATGAAATTGTGAGTTGCAGACGTATTAGTCTGAGAAGCAATGTTTAAGATTGTTTTATAAAGTTCGCGTTGGGGGCGTTGAAGATGTGCCATTTTCTTTGCATGTTGAAATTAACTTAGAAAATATATCCATATGGTATATTTTAGAAACAAAAAATTATGAGAAAGTATGTAATATGTCGAGGTGATAAGTTAGCTAGTTTAACAAGTAATTTATAATTTAGGAGGACATTGAGAATCGTCGAGAGTTCACTGTCTGGATAAAGTCAGAAGTCAAACAGCCTAACGTTCATATCGCTTGACCAATCGTCACCAAACTTGGCCCAAATATCGGTCATGATCTAACTTATCACTGGTTAAAGTTTTGAATTTGTAGATCAAAGGTTAATGTCAAGATCATGGAAAAGTGAATATCGCACTTTTGGCAATAACTTTGGTTCTGTTTATCGTAGAAATGCGCAACTTGGCTCATATTATAGCCAATGGAGTAAGTCCCGCATCTTATATGATTTTGAAATTGACCTTTTAACATGACCTTAGACAGTTCGGTCACAGTGACCAAAACATGTTTTGCACAGAATTTCAACTTCTGATTTTTACAAATTTGATGTATGGATCTAATGCTCTTTGGTAACAGTAACCACCGTGCAAATCTCCAGCATAGTAAAATAAATAGTTTTTGAGTTATAATCGTTTCCATGGGATAACTTTGTGAATACTTCATACAATATGGAGAAGTAAGGCTCAGATAAGACTTTGGCTCATCTTTACGTTGTCAGGATGAGGTATGCAGTCTCACGACTGACTTACGTTTTTTTCCCATGAGTGCGGAGCAAATACTTTTTTAAAATTTATTCATACAAACATATTTTGCTACAAATATGCACTCATGTTTCAAGCCAATAAACATTTTGGTATCATGAGGCGAGAATACCGAAATATTTATTGGGTTGAAACATGAGTGCATGTGCGCAGCAAAATATGTTTGTATAAATAAACACAAATCTACGACATGACTTGTTATTGATCACTGTTATATAAATACTGTAAGGTTTACTTTTCTTAATAAAAATGCACTCGAAATCCTTTACACGTGGTGAGGACTCCTGGCATAGTGGTAACTATTTATGGATGCTGATAAGGCAGTCGGGTTTCAAATTACAGTTCGAAGGATCCTTCCGTCTCTAACCACACAGAAGAACCGTGATACGGCCAAATATGTCTGTCTGTGGCTAAACTCATATTGTAATATATTATTATATTATGTTGTAAATTATTTCATTTCAGTTTTTACTTCAACAGTTCTCAATTCCTGAGTAGAGTGAGAATAATGTTTTACACACACACACATGTATATATAATATATATATATATATATATATATATATATATATATATATATATATATGTGTGTGTGTGTGTGTGTGTGTGTGTCTGTGTGTGTAAATATATATATATGAAAGAAAATTATTGATGGGAACCGTTAAAATCTTTGTAAAGTAAAAAAGGATTCAACGTATCTTATTCGTCGCCATTTTTGTCTGGAGTTCTTCAAACGAAAGCGAAATAGAGAGAGAGAGAGAGAGAGAGAGAGAGAGAGAGAGAGAGAGAGAGAGAGAGAGAGAGGGTGGGTGGGTGGGTGGGGGTGTTTGTGTGTGGGGGTGTGAGGGGAAGTGAGACAGACAGTCAAAAGAGAGAAAGATAGAGAGAAAGCTAGAAAAAGAGGTAACCAAAAAGGGAGTAGGAAAAACGCTGAGTGAACAAAAACAAAACGAAAGTCGACCGTGAGAGAAAAATTGTAATGGAATATTTTTCATTCTTTTTCATTTTTCATAAAATAGGAAGTTACGGAAAGACGATAGTTTTGGGATAATTTGTCGTTTATTATGGAACACAAAAACTACTGAAGTTATAAGAAATGTATATGAAATAAAGTGTTGAATTTGACATCACAATTTATCGATTTATGATAAAAATATTTACACATGAAAATGAAAAATAAAAATAAAACGAGAAACTTAATCTGAAGATACGTCCATTAAAAATATTAAAAAAATAATTACAATCATATTCATCGAGTTTTATATTTAATCCGATCAGTTTTTCTATTTTATTACTAATTTCAGTGCAAGAGTACCTTCTTCCATACAGCCCTAAGTCCTCAACCTTCAACCTGTCACACCGTAAAGAAATACGGGAAAAATCTAATTTAAATCACTTTTTCGTATTAAACATTTCTTCCGCACACTTCATATTAATGACCATGACTAACAGCGATCACGCGGCTAAAAAAAAAAATAAAGTTATATTTTCTGATTACAATTAATAGTAAAATATGCCAAATATTCTTATAATATGCATAACAGAACGGGCACTACATTTCTTTGTTGGCACTAAAACTTAGTAAACATTATATCACTATTTTCACGTTCGTTGGCAACACACGAGTGCGTCGGGTTTCCGTATGATTACTTCCCTGTTTTCATATGGTGAAACAGATTTGTAGAAGGGGTGCACAATATTCAAATAAATAAAAATGCAATTTTTATTTACATACATACCTTTATTTACATACATACCTTTCAAATATATGCTCCCTCCGGTCGCATATTTTTGCTAGGCTGCCGCGTCAGAAATGACGCTGGTATGTAATTTGGGTAGAGCTTTTTATCACTACAATTAATTTAAATAATATATTGCACATGATAAATAACAACATTAATAAAAAGAAAAATTAAGTTTGCATTGTTATCGTCTGTTCGCTTTTCTTTCAACCCAATCGTTTTGCGCCAAATCCACATAAGAGTTTACAAAATAATAAATAATAATAGTTTTAGTTTTTCAAAGAGAAAAAAGAAAAGTGTACCTAAAATAAAATTAACAATAAATAAAAACAGAGAATACGATTCTAAAAACAGTTATTTACTTGCCCAGTAAAAGGTGTGTCCCCGCCAAGTTATCGTCTGCTCGCTTTTCATTACACACAATCGTTTTGCGCCAAATCCACGTCAGAATATAATAAGTAATATTTTATGTCTTTCAAAGCGGAAAAAGGTATACGGGAATTAAAATCAACAATTAAAAAAAAAAAAAATACAGCGAACACTATTCTAAAATCAGTTATATAGTTTTCCAGTACAATGTGTTTTTTTTTTTTGTTGACAAAAAAAAAACTAAATTCATTATAATGTGTGTGTGTTTTTTAAATAGTAATTTTTAAATCAATTATTATTTTAATTAAACAATATTCAAATAAATAAAAATGCAATTTTTATTTAGATGCATACTTTTATTTAGATACATACCTTTCCTCAAAATGCGATCGTGAAGAAAAGATGGAGAGAGAGTCGTGTGTCAAAACTACACAGACATTTATCGTAATAATGTGTGTTGCGCGCGTGCGTTTTCCGCCATCTCGCCTAATAGGTTCCTTGCTTATCAGTAAAAATGAGTCGCGCATACGTACGCTGGCAATGTTTTGGTCACACTGTGCATTTGTGTACATATGCCTATAGATGCGTATAGCCATGGATACTTAAATGCGAAAAAATAAACATTTTATTTGTTTATTTATTATTATTATTATTATTATTATTATTATTATTATTATTATTATTATTATTATTATTATTATTATTATTATTATTATTATTATTCACTATAACTAAATAATAAACAATCATCATTATTATTATGTAACTAAATAATAAACAATCATCTTCGTTATCTTTTTAATTAAACTCTGTACTACTTAATAATAATGATTAGAACAATTATGTATTTACACAAAAACTTAATCCAATTAAATAGTACCTTCCTTCCAGGGTTTGTGTACATAAACTATTAATAATCCCCTCTCCAAAATAACCATGACATCTACGTAGTTGATGCCAGTATGTTTATTATTAGTTATGAAATAATACGACAGTTTTAATGTTTAGTATTATTTATAATTTTAATAATTAAAGACCACACTGATTAAAAATCCACTTAAAATTTATATAGAGTTCAGTGGTGTGAGCAGGAGTTTTTTTTTTCCCTCAGTTTTCCCGGACAACGCTAGGAAATGGGTCTCGCTAGTTATATACATAAAGACACAATTTTCTCTCTCTCTCCCTCTCTCCGTCTCTCGCTATATATATATATATATATATATATATATATATATATATATATATATATATATATATATATATATATATATATATAATAATCCAGCTAATACATCCATAGGGTAGTAATCCAAAGAATTTTAACCGGGTTTATAAATATCAAATAGAGCTTTTATATATGATTATTTTTATTTACACAGACATGTACAAAATCTGCGACACTGGCATGTCGATGTTATCGATCAACAGCTATTATAAACTGAGATCTCATCAGGCAGAGTTAGAATCCGATCTTAACCTTAGATCATATTTGGAGAGAATGAAAATTGCGATGGTGGAGAAAAGAGAGAGGGAGAGTGTTGTGTCGACATTACACAGACATTCATCGTAATAATTAAGGTTAAGATCGGATTCTAACTCTGCCTGATGAGATCTCAGTTTATAATAGTTGTTGATCGATAACATCGACATGCCAGTGTCGCAGATTTTGTACATGTCTGTGTAAATAAAAATAATCATATATATATATATATATATATATATATATATATATATATATATATATATATATATATATATATATATATATATGTATATATAATTGTTTATTTATACAAACATTATTTGGCTACACATGTGCAGAACATGTTTCGGTCACAGCTATAACAAACCTGACCTGATCAAGCCGAAACGTTTTTTCTTTACGCTTTCATTTTGTAAAGATAAGGAAAATCTACTGTTAAAAAGTGCACATGATTAATTAAAATTGTTTCAAAATCCGACTTACTGTTAAGTTCTTCATTGATTTATTCATGAATTTAATTAAATTTGTTTTATTTAAATCTCTAGATCCTCCATCAGAAAAGAACATTGTATTCAAAGTAAACACAAGAAGACGATACATCCAGTTTGTGTGGGTAAGCTTATTGAAACTCACTCACATTAATCAGCTCTATTTTTTGTTGGGCACTATTATGTAAACACAGTAAGGATTCTCTGGATTGTTTACCTTGTAGATGCAAACTTTACCTGGATGACTATATATATATATATATATATATATATATATATATATATATATATATATATATATATATATAGGATGATTCATAAGTAACTTAGCTATTTATTTTTGAAATTCTAAAGTTTAAAAATACGCTAATATAAAACAGAAAGTTTATTCAACAAATACATTTATGGGAGTTTAAAATTAGAGCAAATTTTCAAAATTTCCACCTTCGTTCTGCATGCATAGCTCCATTCTTTTTTGCAAGGAATTTACGACTCTTTGTAGCATATTTGATTGAATATGGTGTTGTGCGAAGGAGGCTTTCTGTTCACATCACGTTTCCATTGCCTTTCAACAAGTGTGGGAGATTCATCAAATTTGGCCATGTGAATAACAATAAAAATTCGCTCTTCAATTGTAAATGACATACTGCCTGAAAAAAAGCACATATGATGATTTACACAAATTTAAATAAATAAAAATAAATATATATAGAAACAAATATATAAACGAACAAATTAAAAATAACAAATAGCAGTAATTGGAGAGTAAGATAACACTTATCAAAAGTTCATAGTATGTTTGTGCTTCATATGGTAATAATTTTAAGTAGCTAAGGACTTATGAATCACCCTGTGTATATATATATATATATATATATATATATATATATATATATATATATATATATATATATATATATATGGGTTGCAATCCACGGTGCGTTGGTACCAATCTGCAAATGTAACGAACGTAACAGTCTTGAACCGTTTGTTGTGACCTGCGCCTACTAGGCACTGATCGGCGATGAAAATTTACATTCAAATATACAGTTTTTCATCTTTTTAAATACAATCTTTATTCTATGTTCTCTTTATCACTCAACTGCTGCAGACATTGAAACATTTCATAAAAAAAGAACAATTGTCGTAAGATTCCCACCCTTTCACTATTTCACTGGCTTTCGTAATGGAATTTTAAATGACAAATAATAAAATGACATGAAATTACAGAATGTATATGATGAATTAATTGGTAAACATTTAAGAAAAATAATTTAAAACCTTTTTATTGGGCTGTTACTCTGTTAACATATCAATCATCCTTACCCATTCCAAGAGCAGTACAATGCTATAGTTTGCAATTTTGGGTGAGAAAAAATAGATGTGCTGAGTTTTCAAGAAAAGAATAATAATTAATAAGTCAAACGTACCAGTGGAAAGACAAGATCAGGGCGACTGAGTATGGAGAGAGATGCAAGAATTGACAACAGGAAGTTTCATTGAACTACAGATTGCCTAAAGGGACGTCACTACTGATTTCCCACTGAAAAGGAATGGCTGCTAGGCAGCGGAAATTTGCAATCAAAGTTTCCATTTAGTAAAACCGGTATCAAGAGTTAACAAGCTTGTGCGATACACACACACGCACACACACACACACGCACACACACACACACACACACACACACATATATATATATATATATATATAAATATACATGGTGGTCCAAAAGTAGGTTTACAGTTATTAAACTAAATATTTAACCTATTTAAAGTTTTTCGAATAACCTAGTTAAAAAACTTCAAATATTAAATGATAACTGTAAACCTACTTTTGGGCCACCCTGTATATATATATACTCAACGTTTTCCTACATTCTAATAACCAAGATTTTATTCACCTAACCAATCATTTTGCTTTAAAAAAAAAATTTCGGTACAATTACGGATCCGTTTCGTTCACAGAAGAACAACCGATATTTGTATGTCAATCTCGGATCTTTCTTCCATGGACTCATCAGAAAACCAGAAAGTTCACAATCAGAAAAATACATAGCGATGCAATTAACAAAAAAACAAAAAACAAAGAAAAACCAACTCACATTGAATTCATCTCCATTGAGAGAGAGAATAAGAAATCACTACCCAGAAAGAACAGCCATATTGTATTATGAAGTAAAGCCATGAAAACATACGCACAATATTGCCGAATGAAAACTGCTATAAGAGTTAATAGTTAACTTGGTTGGAGGTTAATAAAAAGTTAATAATAAAAAATACCTTAATCAATTTATAAATGATAATCATTATATGAGATATATAATTTAGAGTTAACTTGGAGCCAGTCATTTAAATGTATAGATATACGAAACTACATGGCATGAAAAAAACGAGTTTTAAGGGGTCCAAATTACAGCTAATTTTGGTATATGCATAAAAATTAAAGAGAAAATTATACAGTAACTAAATATAAAATCTTACAACCATAACTGGTGTACAATGTACTAAAACCTTTTACGTTGTTCTGAGTTATTAATTTAACCTAACTATCATGCCCATATGATTGTAATTAGTTTACAATTACGTGATAAATTGAATCACTATTTAAAAAAAAAATTATTAAATATATTTTAAGGACAAATCTAAGAGTATTTCTTGTGAGTAATCACAAAATAACGACCATAAAATGCAAGAGTGGCAACTCATGATTAAAAAACTAAGTGAGTTATCTCCCTTCTAATTGCAAAAATAAAATTATTAACGTTTCAAGTAAATGCTTATAGCAGGACAGAAATAAAGAATATATTCCCCCAGTTAAATTTAATTAACTTAATTAAGTCTTTATTTTATAGTCTAGTAAATATGTCAATCGGCAAAATAACATCTAGAACAAATTGAACTAAGAATACCAGCGCCCCCCCATGTATTTCTATTCCCTATATATCGTTAAAAAACCTTATTTCTTAATATAGAGAAAACAGGATATAAACCGACAGAAACTAGCAACGAAAAACGTTTTAATGATGTAACAACATATAACCAAAACGGGTTTGATTTTATTATGTATGTAAAATATCCCACAATTTAAAAAACAAATTAAATTACCACACCCAAAATATCACCAGACCTAAGACAGTCTAAAATGTTCTAATATTATATATTCGTACATACGATCAATGGTTTGTGTTTTACTGGTCCAATTAGTTAAGATTCAGATTGAAAAAATTACCCCCCCCTCCTATGAACAGAGTGGGATAGCTCCCAATTTAGCTGAGAGGATTCCTACAGAATTTCTAGTTTTATATTACAAATTAGCTCATCCACTTAACCATTGAGAGTAACGAAAAGAAACCTCTTTGGCTAAGGTATCCCTCTCACATTCCGGTAAAGTCAGCTAAATATATATATATTAATTACACTCAATTTTCTATCAACCTCCCAACAAAGAGACAATTTATACATAATGTCCATAGTAAATAATATCTTTCTTATAATTCATAGTAAACCATTATCCCTTCTTATTTATTCTAACCATTTGCTAGTCCTAATTCCGTGAGAATGGTAAAAAAACTTGCAACCCTCCTCTCACATCCCGCATATCTACCCTCAAGCCTTAAGCCTCATATTTAAATTATTCAATAACACTTACCAATGGTCATACCCTAGATGCTGACATCATCCACACGTCAAAGTTTCTAAACCTCAGATGTTTTATATTCCTAAATAACCCCGAATGTGCCGATTTCCGCCCATGCAACATCTTAATAATCAATAATTGTGGCAATAATATTCATAGTATGTTTACACTACAACACATTTAATTCGGCCTGAAATAAGAAAGTACATATCTGGATCGGTTCAAAAAATGTTGGACTACCTCCTGCCTCATGTTAAGTAAGTTATCGTTAAATACTATTCTAGACAATCCTACAGAAGAGCTAGCAATAGAGCAATCTCTGAGGCTACGTCTAGCTATTCACAAAGGATTTGTGACTCTATCTCATCTCAAAGGGTTGGCTCTCGTGATTTTTGGAGAATCTACAATAGTGTTATTAATAATGGCACGTCTGCTATTCTTCCTCTTTTCAATGATCTTCAGGTTATTTCATCTTCTAAGAATGAGGCAGATCTTTTTGCTTGTCTTTTTGCTGACAATTCTTCTCGTTATGATTCTGGTGCTGTTCTTCCTGATTTTCCTTTGTAAACTGATCAGTTTCTTGATTCTGTTATTATCACTCCAAAGATGGTTGCTAGGGTTCTGTCTGATCTTGACCAGTCTAAGACTTCCAGTCCTGATTCAATTCCTGTTGTTGTTCAAGCGTTGTGCTCTTGAACTTTCTTCTATCTTCACTAAATTATTCAATCTATGTTTGTCTCAGTCCTGTTTCCCTTCTTGTCTGTTGTCCCTATCGTTAAAAATGCTGGCGATCGGTCTGACCCAACTAAGTATCGTCCTGTTAGTCTAATCTCTTTTATAAGCAAGGTTTTTGAAAAGATTGGTCAACGGCAAGCTGGTTCATTTTCTGGAAAGTCTGGGCCTCTTTAATGATGTTCAGTATAGCTTTCGTGGGTTTCGTTCAACTGCTGATATTTTAACTGTTGCAACTGAGCGGATCTGTCGTTTTATGGATAATTCAGGAGAGGTAAGAGCCATTTCGAAAGCGTTTGACACAGTGTGGCATTCTGGCCTCCTACACAAACTTCAAGGTTATGTTATTGGTGGTGAGGTTCTTGACATTATTAGGTCTTTTCTTTCTGATCGAAGTTTGCGATTAATTTTGAACGGTGTCTCCTCATTCTCTTTTTTTTATTAATGGTGGTGTTTCTCAGGGCTTTATTCTAGGCCCAACACTGTTTTTTCTCTATATAAGTAATCTTCCAGAGAATATTGTTCAGAAAACATCTATGCTGATGATACCACTCTCTATTCTGGTGTTGCTTCTCGCTCATCTCCCTCGGATCAGTCGAAATATGCAGCTGATCTAGAAGTTGACCTGGGTTCAGTTGTGGATTAGGGTACGAAATGGCTTGTTTAATTTAATCCAGTTAAGACTCAGCTCGTGTCTTTCAATCGTAGGTGTGTTCCTTTTCTTCCTGAGATTCTCATGGATGAATCTATTCTTGATAAGAGATCAACTCTGAAACTTCTTGGTCTTTCATTCTCATCAAATCTTTCTTTACAGTTCATACATTAGATTCATTGCTCTTTCTGCTTCTCGTAAAGTCGGTCCTCTCTATCGCTCTAAACTCTTTCTCACACCTGAGGTTATTCTCTATCTCAACAAATCTACAATCAGACCACGTATGGAGTACCGTTGTTATATTTGGGCTGGTGTATCTCTGTCAAATTTGAGGGTTCTTGATAAGGTGCAGAAAAGTGCCTGTAATTTGATTGGCCCTACCTACCCGGATATTGGGATTCGCACGTGTATGTATGTTATGTCAACCTCGATTCGGTAAAAATTAAAATTAAATAAATAAAAGTCTAATTTAAAATCTGATGCATAATAATCTTGAGGGATTTGTATTGTGGTTTTATGAGCTGATAACGTGTTCAGTTTCAGAAAGTAAGTTTGTCTCATTCCACTACATGCAGTTGTAAAGAAAACGCGTTAACCGAAAAGGTCTGACTATCCATGGCTCTGATTGAAATATGTCTGAAAATGTATAGCCGAATAATGTTTCTATAAATAAAAAATATACCTTACACCCAACCCCCCCCCCACACACACACATATATATATATATATATATATATATATATATATATATATATATATATATATTAAATTTAAAGTTCATATTTTTTGAAGCATCTAAATGAAACTTAATAATAAGGAATGAGGTAAAATAAAATACATTCAAAGCATGTTAAAGATGCGATATTAATTTTAAAAGAAAAAGAAAACTAGAAACCGATTTTTTTTTATAAACTTTCATTTTTAGTTTATATATATATACATATATATATATATATATATATATATATATATATATATATATATATATATATATATATGTGTGTACATATATCATTAAATACTATGGACACCCTGTATCTGTTTATCTTTTCTTTTATCTTTCGAATTTAGAGCTAAAAGCTAATCGTTTTCAACTTCGACAAAATCCTGTAGACAACACACTTATATGAGGACAAAAAAAACTAACAAACTAAGATTACAGATATTAGAAGCTCCGCACATAAAAACTAAAAAGACGGCAATTAATAAAATGAATTCCAATAACAGTGAAAAGATCCTAAAATGCTTTGAATAGTTATACTAATACTCTATCACCAAGCACATGATTTCCGCTAAAACTATCACTATAAATAAAAAAATTACACGTTCTTTACTTGATATCCACCCCTGAAGATGACTCCGGAAGGAACCGAAAATACTAGGATACAAAACGATACAGCAAATACATCTGCCAGTTCTCGCCCGAAACTCGAAAGTTTATCATATTACAATAATAACAGCCCACACGTAAATTTAAATTTGAATTGAATAAAGAAAAAAAAAATTAATTAATGAATCATATAAAATAAAATATAATAAAATTATAATAATTAGTATATTAATAAGCAAATGTTTATAATATTTTAACTTTAGTTGATTTTGACATTCTCTGCGTTTCTACTACTTCCAATTGTCTGCTGCCGTATTTCGATGTTTTGACACCGGGTTTTCCCGTTTTTTCGACCCACTCGGTCTTTTATTGTTGTCTTCTGAAAATGAAAGTTTTCTTTCGAAAATTTAAGATTACCCTTTGCCGAACTGTTACTTACCAGGCAGTATTTACTATGTTGGTATTTAATCAGTTTTTCGTGAAATTATTAATAAATCGTTTTGAGTTTCACTTTCTCTCTTCGTTTATTTCTTTTCACTGTTCCATTTTACGGCAACTACATCGCATTGCTATAGCCTCGGACGACTAATCTGCACTTATATATATATATATATATATATAAGGAGAGAGAGAGAGAGAGAGAGAGAGAGAGAGAGAGAGAGAGAGAGAGAGAGAGGGAGGAAAATAATCCATACATGTTTCAAGTTTCTGCTTTATTCGCCGACGGCCAGTACTCTGAGCCATAGACAGAAATAGCAAAGGTTCAAAACATTCTGAAAGTGGGCTAAGCAAAGACTCGGAATCAACCGTTGAAACGAAAAACATTTCTGAGCGAAAAGAAATAAGTTTAGTTCCAACTAACGAACATCGAACATCAGCTTTTCCGTTACGAAAGGAACAAATATTTTTTCAGAAGAAACAATTCTACTAATTGAAAAACTTAAGAACATAGATTTAAATTATCTTATTGAAACATCGTCTAATCCTATATTTGAACCTAGATTAGTAATCTCTAACGAAATCTGGATTAATACAAACAAGATCTTATTTTATAACTCTGGTTCGTGCCCCACATTATTCAAGACATTGGAAATCTTAGATTTTAAGCCAACAAATATATTCTATTCTTACACCAATAAATATTACCTCTGGATTATTTTTTCAACTGAATCAACTGAAATGCATTTTTCCTGTTTAAATTGCGCCAAAATATAATCGGACATCGTGATTGGGATTTTACACATATGAACATTGTATTTCGTTTTAAGAAGGTGTTATATTATTTTAAGTTCGTTGAACATCATCCAAAAATAAGTATTGTCGCATTTTATTTTCTTTATTTTGATTACTTGGAATAGATAATTCTCTTTAAGTTCAAACCCTACCCAAACTTATATTTCATAATCTTTGTTTTCTTGTATTGTTACACAGATATCTCCCTAAAAATATTATAAATCTAGAGTACGTTGAAACTAAAACATTCACTGTTTTTGTTCAAAATCAATTGATAAATACAAACACGACTGTTATTCCAGAGGATATGTAAGGATGTTTTCAAACTATCTGCAGTGACAAAATAAATATAGAAAATTAAACGGAAAATATTGTGAAAACGTAAAATGCCCACCAAACAAATAGCATTCTTGCAAGCACTACTTAATCTATCTCGATTTTAGAAGAATTACAATGTAAACTTGTATTGAATAATTTTTTTGGCATTTATTCGTTACCTTTATTTCATGTATCTCTTTATGCTCAATACTTTGTACATTATGCAATATAATTTATTGCTATAACGTTAAAACTATATATGTCTGAGGTAAAGTTTTATTTTGATCCTTTACAAAGAAGCTGTTTTCAACGAGATTGAGTATCATTTGATAATTTGGGTTGTAATAAATTGGATGAATTTGCCTTTTCTCGACGATTAACTCAGTCTTAGTCACTATTTTAGAGGGACACGCCCTGATATCAGTAATCATAATGTTTTGTGGATATTAAGAAAGCAAAGATTAACATATGTGCAATTAGTTTTAAAGATATTTTGAATTAAAACAACGCTGACAATTGGATGTCAGATTTACGAGTTGTCTGTTTTTTTTTTTGGGGGGGGGGAATTTTTAAAAAAATTTCAATATTTTTTATGAAGCCGAGTTGCTTCCTTACTTTGCATTTATCGTCGCCCGCCCTTAAGAAAACACATTCCTGTGAACCATCGGAACAAATGTTTTTGTTTTTGTTTTTCTCTGCTTTTTTAATACTTATAAAATGTACACGAACGAATACATTCTTAAGATGCGTCCATTCAATCTGCGCGTTTTACGATGGAAATTCTATTTCAACCGTGCGCGTGACAGACCGAATGACAGAGACGTCTGGACGGGTGTTTAGTGATGGCACTTTAATACTAACAGACAAGTGAAGATGCTATTTAAAATTTTAGCTTAACAGACGACTAAACATGAAATTTAAAATTACAGCGTGACGGTCCACAAAAAATGCTATTTTCAGTTTAAACATGAGAGACCACCGACAATGCAATTTCAAATTTTAGCTTGACAGACGATCGAAAATGCAATTTCCAATGTAAGCTTAAAAAGATTATCGAAAATGTTATTTCAAATTTAAGCTTGACAGACTAAGGCAATGCTATTTAAAATTTAAGCTTGACAGACTAAGGCAATGCTATTTCCAATTTAAGCTTGACAGCCGATCGAAAATGCAATTTCAAATTTAAACTTGGCAGACTACAGAAAATTATATTTCAAATTTAAGCTTAACATACCATCGAAAATGACATTTCAAATTTAAGCTTAACATACCACCGAAAATGATATTTAAAATTTAAGCATGACAAATCACCGAAAATGACATCTCAAATTTATGATTAACAAACCACCGAAAATGCAATTTCAAATTTAAGCTTTACCGATCAATGGAAATGCTATTTTCTAATTTTAGGCTGAAAGTTTACTGAAAATTCTATTTCAAAGTAAAGTTTGACAGACCACGGAAAATGATAGTCCTCTCATAAACGTGAAACGAACCGGCGGACAAAGCCTCTTATAGAGATTCTTAGACGCATCTAAAATAAGATGCCCGTTTAGCGATGTGTAATGCTATTTCAAGCTATAGCGTGACAGACAGACAGATGAAAAACACCCAGCAGATCCTCTTTCGGGCTGATGAACGAGAGACTGCACCACCCAAATGCACTGAAGATGCCTGTAAGAAGATATTCTTTCTGATTTATTGAGATTAGTGTCGCAAACAAATCTCCATTGTTGTACAAGAAACTATAAAGCAAGTGTCAGTTTGACGCGCATGATTGTGTTGCAACCGGGTGTTTTTTTTGTTGTTGCAAAGCGCACTCGGCTTATTGAACAAACACCCGAGACCAGACGGACAGAAGGAAGACATGTGTTTTTGCAACAGACGTAGAATTAAAGGAATGTTTTGACTACTCGCTGCGATTGAAGACATATGTAAATTCATTAGCATCTTTTTTCACACACACGCCCATATATATTGTTGTGAAGTAGTCCAACAGTAAAAAGAAGAAGTCAAGTCGAGGTTGGGTTAAGATAACAAGTGTATTAACATAAAAGGTACAAAGGTAAGGAAACTGACTGGCACTTGGCTAGACAGTTACAATACTGTCCCTTTTCTCTCTCCCGTGACTCTGGTGACTCGCACTATTTATAGTGAGAACCGGTGTAGTTTCTCTTCTTGTTAAAACGGCCGGTGTAACACACACACACACACACACACATATATATATATATATATATATAGTTTGAAAAGTCGCACATTGATATATATATATATATATATATATATATATATATATATATATATATATATATATATATATATATATATATATATATATATATATTAGTAAATATATGCTATCCCGGTCATATATTTTTGTGGGCCTGGGAATATATGATAAACGAACATATACTACAATGACTCCCACAAGAAGGAGGTAATGCCTGAAAGGATGGTATCATGACAACAGAATGGATAGTACATAAACCTCCACCCCAAACAGGAGATACTCATTGAAAGGTGGTATCATGAGGAACGAACATATACTATACTGACCCCCTAAGAAGAGGTAATACCTGGGAAGATAAAAGGAGAAGGTAATGCGTGGCAGTAGAACAGATACTTAACTACTCCACACCCCCACCATCAAAAAGTAGAAGGTAATTACTGGGAAGATGATCTTATGACAACAGAACATATACTACATTACCTCTCCCCTAAAGGAGGATTTAATACATGGGAGCATTACCCCCACCTCCTTAAAAAGGAGGAAATAAGTCTTATGATAACAGAACCGATACTGCACTACCCACCCCTATTAAAAGATAATAGAATAACAGATTAAACAATTTTGTTTTCATTCATTTAAAAATGCCTAGCCATACAAACATTATTTTTGTGGTTTCTTGACCTTTTGACTGAGATAAAAATGTAGTATCTGTTTTCGTCATACCAGCAAGATCAGACGTATTACTATCGAAGAAATATTTGCGTATGTATAAGAAATCATGACAATGCCAAATTACGAATGTATATTAGAGAGTATTAATTTATTAGAAGCTTTTTATAAAATAAATATGCAAATCAAGAAGAATTAAATGTGTTTGTGGATGTTTGCAGTGTACTATATATACGGTATTACAAAGTTTTATGTTGTTTAATTCACAACCTATTTTGATGTTAATATAGTTAGGATGGATGGAAACAACTTTCGCATTTATTCATTTATATATATATATATATATATATATATATATATATATATATAAACGTTTAAAATGGACTACATAAATGCAATTATGTTTCAGATCCCTTTAACGGGGCTAAACGTTTATAATGATGTAGGCCCTTTTAAATGTTTATTTAATTTATAAAGCTTTACTTTTATTGAGCTCTTTTGAAAAATATTTGTTTTTAGTTCATCTTATCAATATATTTAAACTTGTTTAATTATATATATATATATATATATATGTATATATATATATATATATATATATATATATATATATATATATATATATATATATGTGTGTGTGTGTGCGCGTGTGTGTATAGTAGTGTATACCCTTTGTAAAAAATGAGAAAAACTAAATTATGCTCCGCCAGTATTCGCACTAATATTCATATGAAATCATAGAATTATGCTGGAAATTAAATGTTTAATATGTAAATTATTATTATCATTTCTGATGACCTAAAGAAAAAACAGTAGAGGATTTCTTTCTTTCCGAATTCATGTTAGACAGCGTCTGTCTTGTTATTTGCTTTTTGGCTTCCCCTCACCACTGTATCACAGCTTTCAGTGTGGTTAGACATACAAGCGTTTTTTTTTCAACGAGTAAGTGAAATCTTAATATTTATATAAGCACTATTCGACACCGAAGAGTGCTCAATTCTTTGTATTATCGCTAATAGTATCTGATGATTTCGCTCACCACTCTACCCAACCGCAGGAAGTATATGCAGTCATCTACAGAGAGACTGTTTCGCTATATCACAGCTCTCTACTGTGATTAGACAGGCAATAACTTTAAGCCGGGATCGATACTCAACTGATATTGCAACAGTCGGCACTTATAAGCTTTTAGCTAGCGGCAACAGGCCATATATAAGTAAAATGTTAATAATAAAGATTTTCTTTATTTTAGAATGGGATTTACTGCCCATAAAAGTAAATCAATATTAAAAAAATTGTATTTTAACGACTTCTATGTTTTCATATTTTGAAATTAAACAATGCTTCTAAAAAGAACAAAATATTTATCATTGTTCCGGCGTGTAGATGCTCGGTTTACAAACTTATAGATTGATTCAAATCAGCACCTGATTACAAGATCTCGCTGGCTGAAGCGACTACATCATAACACTGCTCCGTATCCCGGAGAGAGTTCAAAGACTGGCGACTCGAAATGGTGCAGGGTCTATTGGATCTACTCTATGAAAGCCGACTCAAGAAAATTAACCTTTTCTCCCTTAAGCGTTGACGATTATGCAGTGATCTCATTTTAGCCTACAATCTCCTTATCAATGGTCATTACGATATACCTCAGGACCTATCATTCACTCCTAAACCAGATAAAGGTCTATGAGGACACTACAAGAAACTATTTCACCGCCGATTCCGATTGAACCGGAAGAGAGCCGCCTTCTCAATCGGGATCCTTGGACCTTGGAATAGTTTCCTGAGAGAGGTAATAAATGCGCCAACAACGCATCAATTCAAGGTGAATTTAAACAGGTGCTGGGCTACTGTATCTTCTTCTGTGTAAATTTCTACTACCCCTTCCCTACATGGCAACTGAAACATGCTTGTTTTATTTTTTGCCAAATTAAATGAATTCAATTGAAAAGAAAAAGACTGCAGAAATGCAACAATTGCTAATATCTCTGAAGATAGGATTTACTCTGGAAAGTTTTGATGAAAAGAATTGCATTGCAAAGGCTTCTATGCTTTTATATTTTAAAATGTTAATGTTTATTTATATGAATACTCTTAGCCAGCGAAGAGAACTTAATTCGTTTTTATAGAGAGCGTTTCATTATCGCTAATGATAGCAGGTGATTTAATTTACTATGGTGCTCATGCCACGAAGGGGAAATATGTAATCATCCATAGGCAAGCTATCAAAGCTTTTGTGTGGCTCTAAGGGCAAGTGCTTAACGCTGGGATCGAAACCCGTATACTTAATATTCACTCTACGTTGTAATATAATGTTAAATACAAATATACATGGGTTCTTCTTCGTTGCATTTCACATTAAAACATTTAAACAAAAACAATAAAATTATTAATAATTCAGAGAGAAAACATAAGCCACATATTTAAGAATATTCTCACGTCGTACGAACGAAAAAGTGATCATAAAAAGTCATAAGCAAAAGTCATACGAAATAAATTGGAGAAATACCGTTAGATATCGCTTTCCAGAAATACCGTTAGATATCGCTTTCCAGAAATACCGCTAGATATCGCTTTCCAGAAATACCGTTAGATATCGCTTTCCAGAAATACCGTTAGATATCGCTTTCCAGAAATACCGTTAGATATCGCTTTCCAGAAATACCGTTAGATATCGCTTTCCAGACTAATTGTGTTCTAATGCTACACGGACCGCATGCGTTTCAACCAATTGATCTGTCAATTATTCTATGCGTTTAAAAGATCCATAGAACTTTGGTGATGACACAACTTAGTCGGCGACTCGGGTAAGTGGTCGGCTCTGTTTGCAACCCCAAAACAAAAAAGAAGGACTTGCTGTGAACGATAAGAAGTATTTATTGGAACTCAGAGTGTAACAATAGTAAAAACGAAAAGGTTATATTGCTCTTATTGGGGAGGAAAAACGAGTTGAGGAATTATTTTTAGTCCTTTTTTATTCCTATTTTCGATCAGTCGTCAGCCTTTGTTTCTCTTTTAGCCTGTCGATCTGCCTGCCCGTCCTCGGACTGACAAACTGTCTCTTAAGGAGCATTCAAGGGTTAATTCTTTTATTGCGAACTTTCATTTGGTGCAGGCTTTGTGATTGCTGAACCATTCGTAGGCAGGTTCGCATTTTTCATCTGTTCTATGATTGGCCAGTCAATGAGAGTCTTTATTTCACTCATTGATCTGGGCCCTCCAGAATAGTGCGCCTTAATCTTTATTGACAGGCAATTGTGTATCAGCTATTACTGGCACAGCCTTTTCATTCGTAAGCACAATTTCGTCATCGGCTTGATATTTTTGCACTTTTCAATTTATGGTTGAAATCTATCATTCCGATATTATTGGTAGATGTTCAGGCAATTTCTTTGAGGCTGAGACTAAAACCTGCTTGTTTTCCGACAGTCCAAGCTTCTATCTAGTGCACCATCGTTGCTGGCTATAAGCCAGAGAAATCTTACTATTTATAGAGATACTATCAGGTGTCGAACACTGCTCGATATATATATATATATATATATATATATATATTATATATATATATATATATATATGTATGATATATATATATATATATATATATATATATATATATATATATTAATATTTCATGTATCTACATAACATTTTATAAGGAGATATAATATATGGCTTAATTGCCATAAATATATTTTCATAGCGTACTATATATATATATATATATATATATATATATATATATATATATATAACACTCAATAGGTTTCGAGCCTAAATAATTGAACAAAAAATGTTAAACAAAATGTGACTTAATTCATCAACATAGTCTCCTAAGGCGATACACTATTTTCAAGGTTTCTCTAACAATTCGATGCCTTTGTTGTTGGATCTGACTTTGGCCTCAGTTGCCAATATAATATATTCATTGGAGCCAAATATCTTACCCTGGAACATTCCTTTGAAGTCTGCAAACAGCCAGTGGTGACTGGGGGAGATCCAGAGAATAGTATAGGCCCATAAGCAATTCGAAGTGCAATTCATGTAGTTTCGCCATCGGTGCGCTCGACTTGCGATACGGTGCATTGTCTAGGTGAAAAAAGCAGATTTTTCTACTTTATTTGTGACCGTTCGTTGGTGATTTCTTCGTTCAAACGTACCAATAATGCTAGTACTAATATTCGTTATTGATGGTTCTTCCTTTCTCAAAGTAATGGATGAACAAAATTCCTTTGCGCGTCTCAAAATACATTGTCTGCTGCTGTACACTAAGCTGATTGCCGATTTTACTCCGCAGTGAAGTGGTGGTTCCACGTTTCACCTATTGTTAATTATTGACGAAAAAACTCAATTATGTGGCGTTAAAACAGTTGCAAACAACGCTTTAGATCGTAGACGCGTTGTTGTTTTTGATCGAATGTGAGCAAATGTGGCATACACTTTGAACACAGTTTTCTCATTGACAGATCTTCATGAACAAATAGTGAAGACACTGCCTTCTGATATCTTCAACAACTTTGCTATCTTACGCAACTTTTATTTACGATCGGACAAAACAAGTTTGTGGACTTTTTTTTATGTTTTCCAAGACAACTACCGAATTTGGGCGATCTGACGATTCAGCATCATTTGTGTCTGTACGTCAGCCCACCAGCTCGTTATTTCTGATGAAGCAGAGTCCAAATAACACTTATCAAGCCATTGCTTTGCTTGAACATTATATTGTTCTATCAGAAATGCTTTATCAACACACAGAATTCAGATTTTCCATTGATTTGAAAATTTCCAACAGTAGCTTCACTTAAATAACTGTAATTTGTAAACTAATAATCTGATTGGGCTCAAATTTTGTACACGAGCTATTTGAAGGTTTGTACTTTATAAAAATTATATATATATATATACCAAGATGAAGCTCCTCTCCATAAACAATAACAAGAAATCTTTCAACCACCGATTGTCATAGTCGATACCACCCTTCCCGAGAGTCCAGCGTTGAAACTCTTTGGTCAGATATTCTAAGGCTACATGAGCTAGAATAAGTAGATAGAAGATGTTGCCAAGTCTGCTGCAAAAGCATAGGCTCCCTCTATCGGGTTGTATAACTTATTGCATCTGCTATTATCTTATATCTCTATGAAGCCAAAATTGGAGCATTGTTGCCACATCTTGGCTGGTGCACCAAATACAAGTCCATTCCTGTTTAACAGAGTTCAAAAAATAATTTCTTACCTAACAGATACCGCACTGTCACATCACCACAGAGTTACATCCACGTGCCTGCTTTACAAGTACTTCCACGGAATGTGCTCCGATTAACTGCACTTGTACCACCCCAACGTAAATACTCCCGACCCACCGACCAACTGAAAAATTCCACCCATTCACTGTCGAGGTCCCGAGATGCTAAAATTTTTTCTACTTTGATAGCTTATTTTCTCGCACTGCTTGTCTTTGAAATTCCCTTTCTGCTTCCTGATTTTATCGACCGTACAAAAATGCAGAAATTGAAATGTAATGTGAACAAACCTCTTATTGCCTAGATCCCCACCTAGGCGCCCCCTCCCAAATCTGGCTCCTATCACAGTAGCCCCTTAAGCTTCAGTGGCAATAGTCCTTTTGGGGGGGGAATTAAAACAATATATATCATCTCAATATTATTGAGGCGTTTGTTATTAACAATTCCAGGCCTAGCATGTGTACAAACGATGTTGAAACGTTAGTTGGACGTCTTCCGCAATTCAAACCCCACACAACGTTGAGAGATTGCCCCCTTTTTTTCTCAACTGATTTCTCTAACTTAAACAATTTTCCTCATTTCTCATCCGATTTTCTTAGTTTTTAATTTATCATTCTGACGTTTCCTCTTAAAGGGTCAGACGATAAGGCCTTAGGAAAATGATAGAATTTTTTTTTGCATCCGCCCCGTTTAGTTGATCAATAAAAAATGTTTCCTCTGAAATTTATCTCCCCATTTTGTTATCGGACATTAAAAGAAAACAGTATTTTCGATAACGCCAGAAGGTCGTCGATCTTCGGCCACGCCGTCAGACTTCGACCATAAAAAAAGAAGAAAAAAAGAAGGAAAATACTGTCTGTATTACCATGAATAGTGTTATATAAAACAGAAAATTTGGATAAAAAAATGATTTAATACATATTTCATTTAGTTGACAAACTCTCGCGTCAAGTTGTCTAGTTTCTAACATTTTAAAGTTTATCATTTCAACAGCGTTTCAAACTATAGTCCCACTTATCTTCACTACAGATCGGACATAAAAAACAGTCTCTTCAATAACACCAGAAAATCGTTGATCTTCGGCTACGCCGTAAGACTTCGACGATGAAAAAAGGAGGAAAAGAAAAAAAAACAAAAATATTGTCTGTATTACCATGATTAGGGTTTTATAAAACCGAAAATTTGGATAATTTAAAAAAAAAATGATTTAATAAATATTTCATTTATTTGACAAAATCTCGCGTCAAGTTGTCTGGTTTCTAAAATTTCAAAGTTTATCATTTCAACGGCGTTTCTTACTGTAGTAACACTATATATATATATATATATATATATATATATATATATATATATATATATATATATATATATATATATATATGAACAGCGTAACAATATTTTGTAATACTTTTCAGTATTTTTATATTCTATTCTGTTTACTTATTTGACAAGAAGTAACATAATATCTTTTTATGAATAGAATATAAATCTCCTGTAGTTTTTGTTATTACTATAGCGTTTCATAACAAACTACATTTGAGATTTAACTATTTATTTCTAACGTTTCATGTAGACTATGTTATTTGTTTCTGTGAATGGTTCATGTATGTTTATATATGTGTATGTATTTTTTTTCTTTTCTTGTCTACAGTTTCTCAACCAGAACAATATGAAATATTCTCTGCAAAGTTATGTCAGAAAAATGCTGTCTACATTATATCCGGTTATGTACTTTTTGACCGACCTAGAAGCTATTGAGATGTATTCTGTTCCTTTATTTATTTTCAACTAGCATGGCTACTCGGCGTTGCCCGAAACTATTGATAATAAAATAGAAGAGTTTTAAAAAGTTTCCCTATCACTCTATACATGCTGACTCACGTTACTTTTTTGACACACACCTTCCCTCTGACTGCCCCTTTCCATGCGAACAATTTGGCAACCGATAAAAAGAACAAGAAAATAAGGAAAAGGTCAGCAGCTGACTGACTGCTTGACCAAGTTAGGTGTCTTTTCTCGAAGATTTCAGGGGTCATACGGAATGAGAATATGCAAAATGAATAAGTAGAACTTTGGTATTTTGTAAATTTTAGTCGGACACACAGACAGACGCAAATACGGCTTTCCTTTATATATTAGACTAGCGAAAATAGACTCCCTAACGGTCGTCTATTTTTGCTAGTCTGCCGCGTTCTTGGGTGGTGTGACAAAGAAAAAAAATTGTCTCCGAATACTTTTTTATGTTTTAAAAGGAAAAAAAAAATTATTTTTTTTTGGCGGGAAATTTTTTTTTTTTTTGCGCCAAAAAAAAAAAATGAAAAAAAAAATGGGGGGGGGGGGAATTTACTCCATTTACAAAAGATTTACTGTTGTCGTTTTCGGCTCAATAGAAAGAAGGCAACGTTTTCTGCCCGTGTTTCTGCTCTGTGGAATATCCTACCAGAGGAGGTCGTGCCGATGACTACCATATCCAGGTTTAAAGCAACCTCGAACAAATATTCAAACTATATGTAGATGTAAATAAATTCTACCTTTCTTTTTGCATGACTTGTTGCACTTTTACATGGCTTGTTGCACTTTGCTATTATTTGCCAACTAAATTTGATTATATTTGATTTTCTTTTGTGTGTAACCTTGTTGATACGTCAGCATTTTTTCTATTTCATGTGTCATTCGAAGGCGGCAATCGTAAATTTTATTTGATATACATTTTATTTCATTTTCCTATTTATTTGAGATATACATTATGTCCACACAATTAACAAAATAGCAAGAATATTCCGGTTTTAAAGTGGTTTTGGAAAGTCGAGAGTCTGACATTCGTCCAATGAGAATTTCGAAAGCAATGTCAGTCCAAGCTGCCCACCTATCCAGCGATTAGTAGTATGATAGGTTGAAATAAATTATATAGGTATAAATGTCTGAGGGGTTTATGTTGAAATAAAATTATATAGGTATAAATGTCTGGGGGGTTTATGTTGAAATAAAATTATGTAGTTACAAATGTCTAGTGGGTTTGTGTTAAAACAAAATTATATAGTGACAAATGTCTGACGGGTTTATGTTGAAATAAAATTATATAGGTACAAATATTTGACGGGTTTATGTTGAAATAAAATTATATAGATACACATATTTGACGGGTTTATGTTGAAATAAAATTATATAGTTACAAATATTTGACGGGTTTATGTGGAAATAAAATTATATAGTTACAAATATTTGACGGGTTTATGTTGAAATAAAATTATATAGTTACAAATATTTGACGGGTTTATGTTGAAATAAAATTATATAGGTATAAATGTCTGACGGGTTTATGTTGAAATAAAATTATATAGTTACAAATATTTGACGGGTTTATGTTGAAATAAAATTACATAGTTACACATTTCTGATGAGTTTATGTTGAAACATATACATAGAGGACCGTTTATACAATATGTCACATTTCCAGGTATATAATAACATATAATAGCATATAATAACATATAATAACATATAATAACATATAAGTAGTTTGCGCTAGCACAGATAGAGATACAGACAAGGGCCATCAAGTGTCTCCCATATTAGGATTAGAATAATACCTGGCCCTGCGATATTTTTTGCCATATTTATTTGTTTACGTAAAGCCACAATACAGGATGGTCTCCCCAAAATGTCAGCCATGGAATCGTTAATAACATTCACAATATTTGAAACACATATATTTCATTCTCGATCTAACTTGCCCACCAAGGTCAAGTTATGAATATCCTACATTCTTTGTTTTATCATAGTTCAATGATGTGCTCTGAATGTGCAGCCTTGCGTTGATTAATAATAAGTGCTACATAGTGGCCGTTAACAAGTTTTAGGTAACATTGGGCAGACGAAGAGATACTACGAGGGATAATCAATGGTTTTAACGGGGTGGAGTAACTCACTACACTTCAAATTACCTTTTCGAATGGCTACAGGGAACTTTCGTGGCCATCTTATCAGTAGGAGGTATAATCCAGAATGGGCTTCACACTCACCGGACCACAATCACCAACATCTTTATATATTGGATTATCTCAAAGATAATGTCTATCAAAACAATCCCCAAACTATTACTGAACTGAAGAGGCCATCACAGTCAAAACGAGTCTAGTATTACGAGAGGAGTGTTAAGAAAGGCATTTTTTAAATTCAACCTGTCGATTGTAAAATACATTTTCTAGATGCATCAATGGTGGTCTTCAGTGATGAACTGTCATCACTATCGATTTTGACAGCTGTATCATATCGGCTCAGACAGCAATCCGACCTGACTCCGGACGCGCCAGGCCGCCCTATCTAAAGCTACGTACGTCGATATTGCAAATATTTGTCGTTGTTTTTTAAGTGACAAGCTTCGACCGTTCTTTTATAAACACGTCTGTCGGCATAATCCCAAGATAATAGTTCTTACTCCCCCTCCTCCTATATAACGCTTTCCCTCACATTTTCCTGTTTCGACTGGATTGTCTTCCCCTGGATTTGCATTCAGATAAGTTGGGCTTTCCAATAAAACTACCTGATTAATCTAACTGTTACTTTGGAAGAAGACCAATTGAACAACTGTCCTTATACAATTGTGTAAACTAAACCGTATAAATAGCTGGAATTCAAAGTCAGTAAACAATGGTATAATTCATAAATAAACTCGCTGCATCTTTAAAGATGATTACCGTCTCATCACTTTTCTACCTCTTCATCCATTTCTCGTCTATGACTTTGTATGTTTTTGTTTAGACCAGTTACAGATCTGCATGCCATGTAGCACAGATGGAAGATGAACAGCATACCTTGCATAGGTTCATCTTTTGAGATCTGTTTTCTGTGTAAAACCACGTGTTTTTACCATCGCCTATGTAAACCACATGACCCAGATAGCGCGTTCGATAGCATGTTACTACAGACGCAATATTCAGGCATTCTGCACTGACAAGAAACGCAATGTCAGGGGTTCTGCTCTGCCACTTGATGTTGAGCATGTGTTTAGGTTTCAGAGGAATACAGAAGAGCAGTCAGAACACATGCTTACCCCCTACACATACACTTCGTATAGGGTGATCCAAAAAAAAATGCTATCTATCAAATCATTAATAAAATTCACAATCATTTTTGCTATTCAGTACAAAGAAACTTCCGCATATGCCTGACTTGTCCACCAAGTTTCAATTATGAAAGTCCAACAGTCTTCGTTTTATCACTGTCACGCGGACATTTTGGTGATCGTGTTATCAGTAGGTGGTGTGACCTCGAATTGGCTTCATACTCACCGGTTCTTAACCGCTGAGGTTTATCTCAATGATAATGACTATCAACACAATCGCCAGACAATCCTGAACTGAAAAGGACCATCAGTTAAATCCAAAGCAGCGCTAGAAGAGGAGAACGTCACAGTTATTGACAACTTTGCACGTCGCATTAAGGTGTGCTTATCATTGAACAATGATGAAACAAAGACTGTTCGAGATTCATGTCTGACTCGGTGGACAAGTCGGGCATAGACCGAAGTTCAAATATGGTTGGATTTCAGAAAGGATTGTTAACTTTATTAATGATTTTACGGGTAACAATTTTGGGGTAGTTGCCACTCCGTAACCTTGATAATATCTCAAGTTGCCGACATTTTCTTTTCAGATCTTTCAAAAGCCACTCTGGGCACATAGGAGTATTGATTTACTCCTCTCCAGGAGTTAGGCACAAGGCCAGTTTTTTTATCTTACTCCCACCAGTAAGATGTGACCCAAGGTTGGGTCGGGAAAGTGGGGTTTAAAAATTGCCTGGGCAGCCCCGTCAGCATTCCCCGGTAGGGGTGCCTCAGGCAGTAAGCAATAAACTTACTCCTCCCCAAAGAGGTGAGGCGAAGCCTGGGAGGGTGGACCTCCTAGAACTGCACAGGACAGACCCATAGACCGGCGTAAATCAAGCCCCGAAAGCCTAGACAATACCAGTCTATGGGGTGCAGTATCCATCGGAACAGATACTACACTTTGATCTTAGCCAAAAGGTCAAGAGCACGTTCAATGAAATATTACTTGCTGCTCAGGTAACAAACCTCTCATTCTCTCCCAATCTAATTCGATAAGCACAGTTCCTCAGGTGCAAGGGAAAACATTGCTTTGTTCTTTAGACTATGTATCTTAAGGATTCATTTCTAACTGTAATTTGCTCGTCAAGAACTTCAAAAGAAAATTAAAAAATAAATGGATTCCCAAAAAAAAAAAAATGTATTCAAAACTCATCCGGTTTTCATCTACAAATTATCGGGCGCCATATTTAAATATATCACCCGTCAGAATTATATTAAAATCTCTAAGAATATGGTTGAATTCAAAACAGATTCGGTTTTCCATCACCGATAAGTTTTATTTACATTCAAAATTGAATATTTGTTGAATTAATTTAACAAATAAAATAAAATAGCCTCATAATTATTAAATGTTTTGAATAAAAAAAGCTTGCAAAGTTTGAAATTACAAATGCTTTTTACGCACGGCATTTTCGTTAATGTAAACAATTACATATATCGTCATTTCCAAATAAATTTTTTATATAAGCTTAACCATTAACATATATCTTCCACTCTATAATGAAGAGCGATGTGTATTTATTTGTACATAAATAAATATGTATTCGTCTTCTTAGGGAGAAAAAACTGCCGGACGAAATCATTCCAAGTGTTTAGGGGAAGTGAAAAAGCAAATAATAAGTCAGAAAACCTTCTATCAATCTGAAATGAATTTGGAAAGAAACCCTCCCTATATTTCCATAAGGCGTTTTCTTTCTTTTTGACTTTCTTCTTTCTTGAAAGGTTTTAATTTATTAAAATTAACTTTCCAGTTTGAGACGTTTCTTTCTTTCTTCTTTCTTTTATTTTAACTTCACCAATTAAGAACAACAGCAGCAAAATGTCCGTCACACATGCTAACTAAAATTAGCTCAATTTCTCTCTCTCTCTTTCTCTCTCTCTCTCTCTCTCCCCTTTTGCCCTGGCAGTCTTTAGTGACACCTTCTCCTGGAGAGTATCCCCGTAAGTATGGGCATAGTTTCCAAAAGCATTCATTTATGAAAATAAAACTGATATACCTACGGATGACCGAAATAACATGTTTTTATCCGAACTAATCAAGGGATGCGCGAGAACGCTCTATCCCTCAATAGACTTTACGAATCGCCTATGCTGGAAATCTCATTTCTTTGATCAATCATAACTCAAAAACCAATAAACCAAATTAGTTAAAACTTTGCACAAAATTTTTATTTGATAGGTTCTATAAGTGTGTAGAATTTCAGCATTATTAGTCAAGGCAACCCAGAGATCCAGAAAGTTCAATCATGAAATCATATTATCTGTGTGTACGTACATACGTACGTACGTATGTGCCATCCTGTATCGCATCAACTATTTGATGGATTCAGCTGATTTTTGGCAGAGATAGAGGTTCTAGGGTCTAGTTGATGGCATTTTAATTTCAGTTTACCATATACCTTAGTTTTCCAGAAAATTTCAAAAAACCTTATGAGAAGGCATTGTATTGAGGCATAGCCTTTACAAAAGTAGTGACATTCCATGAAAAATGCCAGTATACTGAAATCATATGCCCTTAATAGGGTTAAGATGAAAATTCATATACACTAAATGTACACTTTTATTGTCATTAAGGGTATGACTACATATCAATCAAACCATTTCATTATCACATCACTACAGTATAAATCTCTATGCATGAGTGGATGAAGTGTGTGAGGTGCACTGAAGAAAATTTCCTACCAGTAAAATACATAGCCCTGTTGTGCTCGCATACCCTTAATGACAATAAAGTGTAAAAATTTGGGAATTTCCTTGCTTTTGCACATTTCGTGTATATGAATTTTCATCTTAACCCTATTAAGGGCATATGATTTCAGTATACTGGCATTCTTCATGGAATAATATAAAACTTACAGTAAAAATGAGGTTTTAGGCGTAAAATATACGATATAGGTTTTAAATAAGTGGAGCTAAGGAATGTGTGAGTGAGTACATGCATACACGCGTTAAACAGAGAACGTCGAGAAGAAGCCAGCAGCATACGAAGGAATGAAAAGAAAAAAGCAGTGCGGAAAGAAACGAGCGAAAAAGACGAGGATGAAACATTAATCTAGTCTAGTGTTATTAGATGGGGTTGTGTTCAGGAGAACTGGAGAAACGTACAAGGATATACGTTATTAGTTCCCTCTTTTAAGAACATTTATGGTTTTTATAACGGAACTAGTGTACACCTTACGTCAAAAATGACAGAAAAAATGCTCCGCTAGTGTTCGTAATAATATTCATATAACATCATAGAATTACGTCAGTAATTTAATATTTTTATATATAAATTATTATTATTATTATTATTTCTGATAACCTAAAAAAAACACACCTACCGTTGACATTTTATTGAGAATGAAGGATTGTTTTCCGAATTCATTTAAGCCGGTGGGGATCGTCTGACTTGCTATCTAATTTTTCGCTTCCCCTCACAACTTGAAATGGTTTCGTCCGGAGGGTAGAAAAGGGTAGGTTATGTACTCGCTAGCTTTTTTGTAATGGGACTGCTATATATATATATATATATATAAGAATATACAAATAAATACATATTGGACTTTATTATAGAGTGGAGTATCTTATGGAGATATTTGTGAATCAGCGTTAATTGAAAAATTTGAGAAAAGATTTGAAAGTTGATTCAATATGTCAGCTGATGAGGTGCGGGAGGGTTTATCAGGGTTTTGATGGGTGGTAGTCGAAGTGAGTACTTTTGCGTGCACTTGTTAACATATATTTTGATTTCATACAATACTACTACTACTACTACTACTACTACTACTACTACTACTACTACTACTAATAATAATAATAATACTAATACTACTAATAATAATAATAATAATTGGTTCCGTGCATAATGAGTTGTTTTGGCGGACACGTGTGGTGTATTAAACGCCTAATGTGTCGGCAGATAAAAATATTTTCACAACAAAATAAATTAATAAGTAAAAAATAAATCAAATAATTAAAAAAAAAAAAAAGGAAAAAAATCAAGAGGATTTTTCCACATGGAAAAATTACGATCGTTGAGTCGGAAACTTCCCGCTTAACATGGACTTTTTTTTGTAATTATATTTTTCTGGTGTTTAACATTTGACTCATTAATTTTATTTTTTTTAGAACGCTTTACAATCGAGTGAATACGTCATGTTGATTTTTTTCAAATTATGCAATTTATAAAAAACTCATCATTTCTTATTTACCTATTCAAATAACACGAAGTACAAGAGCACCAAGAACGGAACTTATATTTCGAGCATCACGCGCACAAACGCGACTCTATACAATGATACGTTGCGGTATTTCATGTTCGTACGCAGATTATCACCTTTGACACACATAAAAAATGATACCGTCCGATCAGAACTTGATTGGTGATTAATCTGATGTCGCTAAGGTAAAAAATTCCGACTTTACCCATTTTATAATGTCGTCGACTAAGACAGTACAATTTTAAATAAATACATTTACATTAACAGTTATATATATATATATATATATATATATATATATATATATATAATAAAATGTAGTACCACGAAATTACATAATCATCGATGCAATAATTTATTTCAACCTTGTGGTATTTTCAAGCATCCGATTTAGACGATTACATTTTTGAAACTGAAAACAAAAGGTTTAAATTCACACTCGACAATTCAAATATAAGAGAGAGGAAGTCACAACCTAAGTAATGCATATTTAAAGAAAGGGGGAAATTTGAAGCATATTTAATCTATAATTATGTAGTGAGAGGGGAATTACATAATTTATTACAGACAGGGAAGAGGAGGTCATATATATAAGTAGAAATTGTAAAAGTGGGCATAGAAGAGGACGGGGGTCATGTTTCTCAAAAAATCAGGTCGTGTCCAAAATCACCAGTATTAACCCTCCCCCTGCTATTTGGAAGATGACACTTACCGTCTAGCGACTAAGGTATATTGTGGGGGGGGGGGGACGTAAAAAAGAGATTTGAAAATAGACCTAGACACCCAAGGACGTAGACGACATCACACAGGTACACATTAACAGGCATGCATAAACACGTACACACCATATGTACATACATACCTACACGCCCAAACACACATATATATATATAAACATACATATATGTATATATATATACATATACATATACTTATACACGCATACACATACACACATACCCATATATATACACACGCACACACACACACATATACACACATATACACACATATTCATATAGACATACACATACACCCATATATACACACATACACACACAAACATATATATATATATATATATATATATATATATATATATATATATATATATATATATACAAATAAGGCGATTTAATTCACGTGTTACCAACGTGTTATCTGCAATTATCTTATTATATGACCATAATAAAATCCAAGAAATTAACTTGTGACGCTGCAAACAATATCACAAAAGACCTATTAAAATAAATATCACATATCATATATATATATATATATATATATATATATATATATATATATATATATATATATATATATATATATATATATATAAACATACATACATATATACATACACACACCCACAGGAGGAGATAGGGGATAGAGAGAGATATTGAGAGATAAAGAAGAAAAGAAAAAAAGACGAGAAAAAGAAAAATGACAAGAGAGAGAGATAGTACGAGAAAGAGAATGAGAAAGAGAGAGAGAATGAGAAAGAGAGAGAGAGAGAGGGAGAGATAGTACGAGAAAGAGAACAAGAAAGAGAGAGAGAGAATGAGAAAGAGAGAGAGAGAGAGAGAGAGAGAGAGAGAGAGAGCAAGAAAGAGACAAAGCGAGAAAAATAGAAAGTGGGAAAGAGAAAAAGGAATGAGAAAGATATAGGGGGAACAGGAAAGAGAAAAAGAAAAAAAGAAAAAGGAAAAGAAAAAAGAAAAAAAGGAAAAGGGGGGACGAGAGGGAACGAGAAAGAGGGGTAACGATAAAGAGAAAGAGAGAGAGAGAGAGAGAGAGGGGACGAGAAAGAGATGGAGAGAAAGAGAACCAGAGAGCGAGAGAGAGCATGGACGAGAGAGGGGAAAAAAGAGAACAATAAAGAGAGATAGGAGGAGAACGATAAACAGAGAAAAAGGAAGAAAGGGGAGGGGGAAAAAGAGACACGGACAAAAGAAAAGAAGACCAAGAATGGATACAGTGAAATAAAGAGAGTGAAAGAAAAAGATAGATAGGATGAAAGTCAGGAGAGAGAGAGAGAGAGAGAGAGAGAGAGAGAGAGAGAGAGAGAGAGAGAGAGAGAAAGAGGGGAGGAGGTAAAATTGTGTGTAGAGTCAAGACAAGAAGTGAAAAGAAAATGAAAAGAAACTTGGGATATTGTTTGCAGCGTCACCAGTTAATTTCTTTGATTTTATTATTATGGTCATATAATCAGATAGTTTACTTAAAATTAGATAGCGTTAAGAGTTTTTCTGCAGATAACACGTTGGGAACACATGAATTAAATCGCCTTATTTGGGGATATATATATGTGTATGTGCGTATATATGGGTGTATGTGTATGTTTATATGAATATGTGTGTATATGTGTGTATATATGCGTGTGTGTGCGTGTGTATATATATATGGTTATGTGTGTGTATGTGTATGTGTGTATATGTATATTTATATATACATATATGTATGTTTGTATATGTATGTATATATATACATATATATGTATGTGTGTGGGTGTGTAGGTATGTATGTACATATGGTGTGTACGTGTTTATCCATGCCTGTTAATGTGTACGTGTGTGATGTCGTCTCCGTCTTTGGGTGTCTGGGTCTATTTTCAAACCTCTTTCTTACGTTCCCCTCACCCACAATATACCTTAGTCGCTAGACGGTAAGTGTCATCTTCCAAATAGCAGGGGGGAGGGTTAATACTGGTGATTTTGGACACGACCTGATTTTTTGAGAAACATGACCCCCGCCCTCTTCTATGCCCTCTTTTACAATTTCTACTTATATATATGACCTCCTCTTCCCTGTCTGTAATAAATTATGTAATTCCCCTCTCACTACATAATTATAGATTAAATATGCTTCAAATTTCCCCCTCTCTCTCTAAATATGTATTGCATAGGTTGTTACTCCCTCTTTCTCTAATTATATTTCAATTGTCGACTGTGAATTTAAACCTTTTGTTTTCAGTTTCAAAAATGTAATCGTCTAAATAGGATGCTTGAAAATACCATAAGGTTGAAATAAATTATTGCATCGATAATTATGTAATTTTGTGTTACTACATTTTATTTTATTCTTGCTCTGTTGATTACATTGAGCTCTCATACCCGGAGTTCCTCCTGGAATTATTTCATTATTACACAAATATAAATATATATATATATATATATATATATATATATATATATATATATATATATATATATATATATATATATATTTATATATATATATGTATATATATATATATATATATATATATATATATATGTGTTATACAAATGCATCTTTCTCTCTCCCCTCTCCCTCTCTCTCTCTCCCTCTCTCTCTCTCTCTCTCTCTCTCTCTCTCTATATATATATATATATATATATATATATATATATATATAAACTCAACGTATGTGTGAGTTTTTGTGCGATGTTTGTGTGTTTCCTATAGAAAGTAAGGTGAGAGAATCTACATACAATCTAAAAGTAAACTCTTAATTAAAAGTTATCGGCAACAACAATGGAATTGTATCCGAATCTCTAAATGTATCCCTATGTGAACTATGAGAGCATAATACACTTAAAACTTTAAATATATCCTATTTTTATGAAATTTTAATCATATAGATATAAAATTTTCTAGGGAAGACAATGGAAGGTGTTACGAATCACTAAGTGCTCACTTAAGCTATAAGGGCCATACCTCCTTTAAAAGTTCAAATATATCCTATTTTTATGAAATTTTAATCATATAGATATAACATTTTCTAGGGAAGACAATGGAAGTGGTTACGAATCACTAAGTGCTCTCTTAAGCTATAGGGGCCAAACCTCCTTTAAAAGTTCAAATATATCCTATTTTTATGAAAATCTCCGGAGAAGACAATGAAAGTGGTTCCGAATCTTTACGTTACCTTCTATGTGCCTAATATTTACGTACCCCCACATCTAAGTGACGCATGGAAACAGAACCACTTTAAAACTTCAAATCCGATTCCAATGAAATTTAATTTATATGTATAAGATACTAATTACGAGAGTTTCTTTAACATTTCAGCTTCTTCCGACATTATCCGGGAACGAAACAGGAGGAGGTGGGAAGTAAAATCAATTAAAGTAATACGGTGTCATGAGCATAGTGAAAAATTACATAGTTGTGATCATTATTCAATCCCGAGCAACGTCGGCTATTCTTGCTAGTTGAAAATATAAACAGTATTTTTTGAGTTTTACTTTATTATAGAGTTAAGACAAGACGGTATGTGCGACTTTTTGTTCCTTTCTTCATATCCATTATTCGTGTCTATTCCGTTAGAATTCCGCATTGCCAAAACCGAACTTTATCTGTCATGTGTACACTCCACAGAAGACAGTAGCAAAATATGACAATCCTTGGCTTAGGCGTATAAGTAATAAAATGTTATGCTCCGATAGAATCATTTTGAAATATGAATTATACATATTTTAGGAAGACAATGGATATATTCAAAATATAATAAAATGACACTCGTTTGATTAGTGTAGAGAAGATTTAGCTGACAACTATTTTTACGGTAAGAAAACAGAGAATTTTATCGGATTGACATCCAAATAACTAAGAATATTTATTGTTTTAAAAAGAATTCAATTGCTACAATTTTAAATAAATAAATCAAAACGAACACATTTGTTTTCTTTATTTAAAGAATATTAAACTGACAATCATGATATTTTTAGGGAAGAAAAAAGAGTATTTTTTTCTTAATAGTATTGGCCTTGACAGATATTTCAAAAAGAATATTATATTAACAGTTGATATAGAAAGTTGCGTGGAATTTCCACCGGGTCCTGTTAGAATCTGAATTTTTATTGGTCTCTGGAGCTAAAGTTTTTCATTAATCTGTCACGCTTAAGTTTCAAATAGTATTTTTTGGTCTGTCATACTTAAGTTTAAAATACCATTTTCTTTTGTCTGCCATACTTAACTTCGAAATAACATATTCTTTTGTCTGTCATACTTAAGTTCGAAATAATATTTTCATTTGTCTGTCACGCTTAAGTTTCAAATACTATTTTTTGGTCTATCATACTTAAGTTAAAAATGACATTTTCTTTTGTCTACCATACTTAAGTTCGAAATAACATATTCTTTTGTCTGTCATACTTAAGTTCGAAATAATATTTTCATTTGTCTGTCATGCTTAAGTTTCAAATAGTATTTTTTGGTCTGTAATACTTAAGTTCGAAATAACATTTTCTTTTGTCTGCCATACTTAACTTCGAAATAACACATTCTTTTGTCTGTCATACTAAAGTTCGAAATAATATTTTCATTTGTCTGTCATGCTTAAGTTTCAAATAGTATTTTTTAGTCTGTCATACTTAAGTTCGAAATAATATTTTCTTTTATCTGCCATACTTAAGTTCGAAATAACATATTCTTTTGTCTGTCATACTTAAGTTCGAAATAATATTTTCATTTGTCTGTCATGCTTAAGTTTCAAATAGTATTTTTTGGTCTGTAATAGTTAAGTTCAAAATAAAATTTTCTTTTGTCTGCCATACTAAAGTTCGAAATAACATATTCTTTTGTCTGTCATACTTAAGTTCGAAATAATATTTTCATTTGTCTGTCACGCTTAAGTTTCAAATACTATTTTTTGGTCTGTCATACTTAAGTTAAAAATAACATTTTCTTTTGTCTACCATACTTAAGTTCGAAATAACATATTCTTTTGTCTGTCATACTTAAGTTCGAAATAATATTTTCATTTGTCTGTCATGCTTAAGTTTCAAATAGTATTTTTTTGGTCTGCCATACTTAAGTTCGAAATAACATTTTCTTTTGTTTGTCATACTTAAGTCTGAAATAACATTTTCTTTCGTCTGCCATACTTAAGTCTGAAATAATATTTTCTTTTGTCTGCCATACTTAAGTTCGAAATAACATTTTCTTTTGTCTGTCATACTTAAGTTCGAAATATAATTTTCATTTGTCTGCCATACTTAAGTTCGAAATAACATTTTCTTTTGTCTGTCATACTTAAGTTCGAAATAACATTTTCTTTTGTCTGTCATACTTAAGTTCGAAATAACATTTTCTTTTGTCTGCCATGCTTAAGTTCGAAATATCATTTTCATTTGTCTGCCATACTTAAGTTCGAAATAATATTTTCTTTTTTCTGTCATACTTAAGTTCGAAATAACATTTCCTTTGTCTGTCATACTTAAGTTCAAAATAACATTTTCTTTTGTCTGTCATACTTAAGTTCGAAATAACATTTTCTTTTTATGCCATGCTTAAGTTCGAAATATCATTTTCATTTTTCTGCCATACTTTTGTTCGAAATAACATTTTCTTTTGTTTGTCATACTTAAGTTTTAAATAACATTTTTTGTCTGTCATACTTAAGTTCGAAATATAATTTTCATTTGTCTGCCATACTTAAGTTAGAAATAACATTTTTTTTGTCTGCCATACTTAACTTCGAAATAACATTTTCTTTTGTCTACCATACTTAAGTTCGAAATAATATTTTCTTTTGTCTGCTATACTTAAGTTCTAAATAACATTTTCATTTGTCTGCCATACTTAAGTTCGAAATAACATATTCTTTTGTCTGCCATACTTAAGTTCGAAATAACATATTCTTTTGTCTGTCATACTTAAGTTCGAAATAACATATTCTTTTGTCGATCATACTTAAGTTCGAAATAATATTTTTGTTTGTCTGTCATACTTAAGTTCGAAATAACATATTCTTTTGTATGTCAACTTAAGTTCGAAATAATATGTTCGTTTGTCTTCCATACTTAAGTTCGAAATAATATTTTTGTTTGTCTGTCACGCTTAAGTTTCTAACACTATTTTCGGTGGTTTGTCAAGAATAGTTTAAATAGAATTATTATCGCGCATTTTAATCAACACATCTGAAGAATATGTGTTGTTTTTCTCCATCAAATTGCTTCAGACAGATGGCCGTCATCATGAGACTTCCCAGCCGAGTATAACTATAACATCTTCCGCAAAAGAAGAAATTCGCTTTTTATATATTTTATTGCAAAACAAACAAACAAACAAACAAAACAAAAACTAAGCAGAATAGTTTATGATTAAAAAAAAAACATATTTCACCCCAGACAAGGCAGGCCGCCATTGCAGAGACGTAAGGGGTTACAAATGATAGAAACGCATCATCATATAAAAGAGCAAAGGAATCTCATAGGAATGCTATGCACGTAACTTGTCTCTTACTCATATTTTTTTAAGCTCCCCAAAACATAAGGGTTCGATTCCTTTCGAGGATGAGTTTTTTTTCTTTTTACTTTGTAATACTTTAGCTTTAAATATTTATTTATATACAAATAAATGTACACTGGTTTTTATTATAGAGTGAAGGATTATTATTATTATTATTGTTGTTGTTGTTGTTGTTGTTGTTGTCGTCGTCGTCGTCTATTAGAGTAGACACTTTTTTGACATCTAGGGACTTTTACAGTGAAGGGGTAGAATGTTGTTGCTAATCGGGGTTGTCGGGAATATTTACATTGAGGAGATACAAGTGCAGTAAGTTCGTCGTGGCACATTGCATGGAAGTACTTATAAAACAAATGCGACATTTCGGTGAAGAAACAGAGGCTGGAGCTTGGTAGACAGTGCGAAGCCTATTTGGTTAGAGCCTCTTTTTTGCATCTGTCCAAGAAGGGGTTGGTTCACCAGCCAAGATGTCGTACTAATGCCCCGTGTATGGGTGAATGGTGACATTATACAGGTAGAATATACTGGCAGGTGTGATTTATCTATTAATATAATAAATGTGATTCTGACCACTTTTTTCCTCTAAGGCATTTTCCTTTATATAATACTAACTCGAAATACAATATATTGTATATTAATAATGTCTAAATAAACTTTCATTTTAATTGTTCTTATTAGACGTGATTTGCAATTAACTCAGAATTCGACCCATCTCTCTCTAAAGTCCTGTTTATTACTCTCACCCCCTCTCATGTTATGTTTTTTACAACCCACTCATATTTCATATACTCTTTAATTCTCCCACTTACCCCCACTCGTGTTTCTCAACAATTAAGTCTATCTATTATCATACGAAATGTTAGCATTTTTCCCTCGGGATTTTTTCCTATCTATATAACAATATACAAATGTATTTCATGTTCGTACGTACGTTATAAACTTTCGCACGCATTTTAAAATATGAATTAATTCGATGATGATTGGTGATTAATCTGATACCGCTAAGATAAAGAATTCAGACTTTAAGTATTTTAAAATGAATTGTTCTCAAATCGAATTCTTTCGACCCGCCGACTAACACAGTAAAATTTTAAATAAATACATTTCAAAAAGTGACATTCTGTTTATTGATTTGAAGAATATTTAGCTGACAATTATTTTACGGTGAGAACACAGATAATTTTTATTGTTTTAGAAAGAATTGAATTGCTACAATTTTAAATAAAAAAATAAGAGACATAGTAATTTTATTTAAAGAATATTTAACTGACAATGACAATTATTTTTTCGGAGAAGAGATATATTTTTTAATAATATTGTAACGGTCATTAAGTGAACTGTTTAGTGAGTTATATATTGTCATTATTATTATATACATTTTAATCGCATATTTAAAGTTATTGGAAGGGAGGTGACAGAGGTTAAATGGATAACGACACGGACTGAACACCTGGGTGTTCCAAGTTCGAATCCAGTCGATTTCACATTACCACTAAGTACCCGATGTGTTTCCAGTAAGATTTCTAACTAGAAAAACATCGGGGAAACTAATGCCAACATCTGATTGACACGAAAGAAAAAGTTATTGGAAGTCTTGATCACTTGATAATTAACCCCTTCTTATCAGTTTGTGCTGCCTTTAATAGTGCGAGTTTTGGAACTCAAACAGGAAATGGTGATGGTTTCCAGGGACACATAGCATTCCCTTCTCATTCCAACTAGAGGCAACGCGGTAAATATCCCTTTTTTTTTAATTTGTCCATTTTCTCCCAGTGTATACTCTTCTATTGAAATGTATTCCTTTATCTCTTTTTTGAATGTTATTTATGTGTTCCTTTCTAGTTTCCATGGTGATTATTGAATCAAATTGATAACATCAGTATGAAGCGCCAACACCTTTTTTCTTTCAAAGCTGGCAGATAATTATTTATTATTTCAAAAGGAATATTATTATTAATAGCAAATTATACAGATTGATGTAGAAAGCAACGTGGAAGTTTCATGGGATCCCGCCAGTGAATTCTAATACTCGAAATACATGCTAAAATATACCTCATTTTGTGTATCATATTATGCTTAAATAAACTGAGTTAATCATCGGTTGTTTTCGTATGGGTTTTTTTCCTAACTATATTAACATCAAAACGGCTTATGCGTATTCAATTCGATGATACAACATATTATTTACCTCTTTGCAAGGAGGTGTGACATAAGATCAGGTGTGGTTTTTAAAAGCCAGCGCACTAGAATAAACACACTCTAGCCTAGAAAATGCCTCAGCAGCCCTATCGGCATTCCCCGGTAGGAGCGCATCAGGCGATTAGCAATAAACTAACCCCTTCTCAGAGAGAATATAAAGCCTGGGAGGGTGGACCTCTTAGGACTAAACAGAACCACATCTCAGCTGCTACCGATTCTTGCGTGCCTCTTTAAAATTTGATAGGAATCTGGAAGCATTTGCACTAATACTTTGAGTTAGCTGCTGCTGATGTTTACATTTGCTTCAATATATATTGAATGAATTACACACAAAGGAATAGACAGCTATACATATTTATATTAAAACCTGAGATGCAATGCGTATTATTATATTAGAAATTCGACCCTGTTTTTGATGCGCCAAAGCATCTCTATCAGAGGCCCGGTCCGTCCGTAGGTCTGACGCGTTTAAGTTTTGAAATAGTATTTTCGTCGTTTTGTCACGCTTCACATCAACATAAAAATCTCGCCATTTTCCTTTCTCCATGGTTACACGTGTATTCGTCATTAGATTGCACTAAAGTGGGGTAACTCGAACCGAGGGCGTCAGGGGGGGGGGGGTAGGATAGAGGGAGGTAGAAAAAGTTTTCTTTTAAGCCGATTGAAATAAATAGGACTTTCTGTCTGGGTGCTTGTTTGAAAACATATATGTACTAGCAGATTTAATCTGCGTTGCTTTAAATATCCATCATCATAATCATTATTATTATTATTATTATTATTATTATTATTATTATTATTATTATTATTTGTACTCACTAGGAGTTCTCACACAGGTCATCAGTGATTGCTCAACGACAATCGGTGGTATTCCCTGGAGTCTGAATGACAGAATGTCTCCCCAGATTTCCAGTATTCTCCACCTCTTTTCGATAGCCACCGCAAATTCCCTTGCAGTATCGCAACAGCCGTTTACCATTGATTTCTCGCTGGTAAGAACCATTGGTCTTCTCTGGGATTTGGGTGGAAATAAACCTCCGCAAGGTCCCAGCACTCTCTGCACTTCCAGTGGAGGTCTGGTTTGTGCTGTTCCTCCTCGGCCTTCTCATTTTACTTGACCCTATGTAAATATTTTGTGTGGTGTCAGCCTAGGCTGGTATCATTTAAAAAAATAAATAAATAAAAATAATAATAATAATAATAATAATATTTTTTTGCACAAACTAGGAGTTCTCACATAAGTCATCGTCAGTGATTTCTCACTGATAATAACCGGTGGTGTCCCCTGGAGTCTGAGTGAAAACAAGCCTCCCCAGATTTCCAGCACTCTCCATCTTTTTTCGATACTTATTGCAAATAAATTTGCGGTATTGTAGCAGCCGCTTACCATTAGTTTCTCGTTAGTAACGACCATCGCTCTCTTCTGGGATTTGGGTGGCAATAAGCCTCCCCCAAGGTCCTAGCACTCTCCGAACTCTTCCAGTGGAGGTCTGGTTAGTGCTCTCCCTCCTCGGTCTTCCAATTCTCCTTGACCTTTCACGGCTATTTTGTGAGGTATCAGCTGAGGCTGGTGCCATCACTTTTTCGGGGTAGGGGGGTAGTTTATAACATTTCTTGCAGTTGCTGTTCTTTGGGTTCATGTGGTGGTGTTTTTTTCTGTGGTTTTGTTTTCTCCTTGTGGTAACTTCCATGTGACTGGTTACCGTTCGTATCTTATGCGGGTTGGTTTCCGCATTCAAGGATTTTCCTTAAGATAGCAGCTGTTTTTATCATTGTCGCCATTTGTATGGCCTCAGTTATCCTTTCGATTCCAATTTCTCCCATTCTTTTTTCTAGTTTTGTTGGTTCAGTTCCTAGTGCTCCTACAATTATTGGTATTATATTGACTTCCTTCATGCTCCATATCCCTTTTTATTCTCTGGCAAGTTCCGTGCATTTGCTTCGTTTTATAGTCTCCTTGATCTTCACTCTGTTGTCTGCTGGAACGGCAAAATCTACAACTTGGCAGGATTTATCCTTCTTGTTCACTATTATGACATCCGGTCTCCTTGCTTGTATGAGTTTATCTGTTTACACCGCCATATCTCCAAGGATTTTGCGTTTTTCGTTTGCGAGTAATGTATTTTGTTTATGTTTGTACCATTTACCCGAATGTTCGAAATACAGTTGTTTGCATAGTTCCCAGTGTACTGTTTTCCCCACGCAGTCATGTCTGCTCTTGTATTCTTTTTGGACTAGTTTGCTGCATTCACTTATTATGTGATTTACTGTTTCGTTTCTTTGTCTGCGTCTACTGTTTTCCTGGGTTTTAGCCATTTTACCTTAAATGTAGTTTGTCTTAATCGCACTGTTCCTTACAGTCGTCAGTAGGGATTCCGCTTCCCTGTTCAGATGTTCTTTTTCTTAGCAATGCCCAGTTATTTTCACGTGTCTCTTCTCTTGTCATTGTTATGAAACGTCCATGTAGTTGTTTTTCTTCCCAATTTTCTTTTCTTGTCTTTTTGTTTATGGTTTCGGTGCTTTTCGAGTTGTTCATTGGGACGGTGTTTCTTGCTACGATGATCAGCTTTTCTGTGTTCGGGGTTATGTATTTATCTAGCTCCTTTTTTGTGTCTTCACACAGTCTTCTATACTTACCAGTCCTCTTCCCCCTTCGTTTCTTTTCACGTAAAGTCTGTCCGTATCGTATTTTGGGTGTAGTGCGTTGTGCATGGTCATTAATTTTTAAAAATCTTCTGGTCAAAGTGGCTTGGTTCTTTTTTAGTCCTGTCTATGAATGGTCCAGAGTATCTTAGCGATACGAACCAGGTGTTTATTCCTTTTACTAGATGTCTGCTATATAATTTTGTTTCTAAGAGCTTTCTTGTTTACCTAAAATATTCTTTTTCAATCTTCTTTTCTTAGATTTTATGGTGTCTGTTTCCAGAACTCCCAAATATTTATAGCTCTCCTGTTCGCCTCGCACCCTCATCTCTTCTTCCATGACATCGTATTGTTTCCAGTTTTCCACGTTTCATTTCTAGTAGTGCACACTTTTCTATTCCAAATTCCATTTTACTCTCTTGGCTGAAGATTCTGGTCGTATATATCAGCTGTCATAGTTTTTTTTTGCTTTTCGCAAATAGCTTCAGGCCGTCCATGTACATGAGGTAATTTATTCTTTGTTCAGTGTTTGTAAACTTGTATCCGACATCACATTTTCTGAGTATGTAGTTGAGTAGAATCATGGCTATGATAAAGAGTAGTGGTGATAGGGAGTCTCCTTGGAAGATGCCTCTCTGTATTTTTATCTCAGTCAGGTGTTGCCTTCCAGCTGTCATTTCTAGTCTCCATGTTCCTATTGCTTTCTTAATGAGATTAATCATCTTGTCGGGTATCTTGTACATTTTGTTAAGCATTCAATTATTCATGTTTCAGGGATTCTGTTTTATTCTTTGTTGTAGTCAATCCATGGCATGTATATGTTCTTTTTTCTGCTTTTTATCTCCTTAAATCTATGTATAGCAGATCATGCATCCTTCTTTTCTCTTTCCGGCATCCTCTTTCTTCCTCGGGGAGCAGTCCACGATCGTTCAGGGAGTGGTAGGATTTTCCACATTGTTGGTAAAAAGGTTATTCGCCTCTTTTGGCGTCTTTTTGTATTAGCGTTGTTCTTTCTTCGGTCATCAACTCTTGTATGTCTGTTTTGTGGATAATCCTCTCAGTTGTTTCGCTAGCCTTTCATGTAGGTTTGTGAACTTTTGAAACCAGTATACATGTATTTTATCGTGACCTGATGTATTTCAGTTTGCCATTTTCTTTAGGATTGTCTTAATCGTTTCTTCGTTAATTTCTGTTTCTGTTCCTTCTTCACTTCTTCTGCAGTTCATCTTTCATGTTTTTCAGCCATTTGCCATTTTTCTTGTGTTTTTGAGGCTTTTGTCATATCTTACTCCAGACGTGTTTTGCCTCTGTCGTGTCCGGTTGTTCTGTTGTTTTCCCTGTTTACGTTTTTGTAAAATTGGCTTTCATTGTTTTCAAAGGTCCTGTTCTGTTTGTGCTGTTCCTCTTTGTATCTGTATTGTCCCAGTCTCCCTTCTTTTCCTGCTATTTTTTGTTTTAGTTCTTCATGTTTCTTATTTAGTCTTTCCTTGCGAGTTAGATTTCTGCTTTTCCATCGTTTCCTGTTCTCTTTCATCCTGTTTACGGTTTTAGCTTCTTTTCGAAGTTTAGTGATCTGGGTTTCCAGTCTGATTTCCAATCCAAGCTTTGTCGGTCCGTTCTTTTGTTCAGTCTTTTTCTCTTTTTAGTTTAATGCTTATTGATTTTGCTCCAGCATATATCAAGTTGTTTAGGTCTGTGATAGATTCTTTTGAAATGTACGCGAGGATTCTGTTTACTTTCTCTCTTTCTAATTATTATTATTATTTACTCACACAGGTCATCGTTAGTGATCGCCCACTGCCAACAACCTGTTGTATTCCCTGGAGCCTGAGTGACAACAAGTCTCCTCAGACTTCCAGTATGCTCCACTTCTCTCCGTTCATCACCGCTGATGACCTTGCGGTATCGCAACAGCCACCTACCACCGACATCCCGCTGATAAGGGCCATTGGTCCCCTCTGGGGCCCGAGTGGCAACAAGCCTCCCCAAGGTCCCAGAGCTGTCCGCGCTCTTCCAGTGGAGGTCTGGTTTGCGCTTTCCCTCCTCGACCCTCTGTCCATAATTTTCGTTGTGTCAGCCTATGCTTGCACCTCTCTCGTGCGGTTGTATTTTCCCCGGTTCTGTTGTCTTGTGCTTCCATGTGTTTGTTCTCCATTCGTTGCTTATGTGGGTTGGTTTTCGCATTCGAGGACATTTCTCAGGATTGTAGCTGTTTTGATCATTACTGTCCTTTGTATGGTCTCAGTTATCCCTTTGATTCCTATTTCTCCTAGTCTTTTCCCCATGTTTTTGGGGACTGTTCCTAGTGCTCCTATGATTATTAGTGTTATACTGACTTTCTTCATGTTCCATATTCCTTTCAATTCTCTGGCAAGTTCAGTATATTTGCTTATTTTTCCGTCTCTTTGATCTTCACTCTGTGGTCCGCTGGAACGGCAAAGTCTACGATTTTTCAGGATTTTTCTTTCTTGTTGATTATTATCATATCCGGTCTCCTTGCTGTTATGGGTTTGTCTGTTTGTACATTCCCATATCCCATATGATTTTGTGTTTTTCGTTTTCTAGTACAGTTTCTGGTTTGTGTTTGTACCGTATTTTTGCATATTCGAAATTCAGTTGTTTGCACATTTCCTGGTGTACTTCTTTCCCCACGCTGTCATGTCTGTTCTTGTATTCCTTTTGGGCTAGCTTGCTGCATTTACTTATTATATGATTTATCGTTTCGTCTCTTTGTCCACACAATCGGCATTTGCTGTTTTCCTGGGTTTTATCTATCTTTGCTTTAATAAAGTTTGTCCTAATCGCATTGTTCTGTGCGGCCGTCAGCAGAGATTCCGTTTCTCTGTTCAGGTGTCCTGTTCTTAGCCATGCCCAGCTGTTTTCATTGGCTTCATCGCTTGTGAGTCTTATAAAGCGTCCATGTAGTTGTTTTTCTTCCCACTTTTCCGTTTCTTGTCTTTTTGTTTCTGGTTTCAGTGCTTCCGGAATTGTTTGTTGGGCTGGTGTCTCTTGCTGTGGTGATCAGTTTTTCCGTGTTCTGGGTTACATATTTCTCCAGCTCTTTTTTAGTGTCTTCCACACAGTCTTCTATACTTACCAGTCCTCTACCTCCTTCATTTCTTTTCATGTAGAGTCTGTCCGTATCGTCTTTTGGGTGCAATGCATTGTGCATAGTCATTAGTTTTCTAGTCCTCTGGTCAAGGTGCCTGGGTTCTTCTTTGGTTCAACCTATGAATGGTCCAGAGTATCTTATTAGTGATACAGCCCATGAGTTTATCCCTTTTACTAGGTTTCTGCTATATAGTTTAGTTTCTAAGAGTTTCCTTTTTCTTCGTAAATATTTTTTTCCAATCTTCTCTTTCATTTCTGTATATTTGATTGTGTCTGCTTCCAGAACTCCCAGGTATTTATAACTCTCTTGTTCTCCTAGCGCCCTCATCTCCTCTTAATTGGGAAGTTCTATACCTTCTGTCGTCTCCAGTTTTCCTATTTTAATCTCTAGTAGTGCACATTTTTCTATTCCAAACTCCATTTGGATATCCTGGCTGAATATCCTGGTTGTATTTATCAGCTTTTCCAGTTCGTTTTTGTTTTTTGCAAACAGTTTAAGGTCATCCATGTACATCAGGTGGTTTATTCTTTGTTCGATATCCGTAAACCTGTATCCGGCATCACACATTCTGAGTATGTAGTTGAGTGGCATCATGGCTATTATAAACAGTAGTGGTGATAGAGAGTCACCTTGAAAAATGCCTCTCTGTATTTTTATCTCAGACAGGTGTTGTCCTCCGGCTGTCAGTTTTAGTCTCCATGTTTCCATCGCTTTCTGGATGAGATTAATAATCCTGTCTGATATCTTGTATATTTTTAAGCATTCAATTATCCACGTTTTGGGGATTCTGTCGTAGGCTTTCTTGTAGTCAATCCATGCCATGGTTATGTTCTTTTGTCTTCTCTTCACCTCCTTAAGGGTCTTTTGATCAATGTATAGTAGATCATGTGCCCCTCTTTGTCCTTTCCGGCATCCCTTTTGTTCCTCGGGGAGCAGTCCACGTTTGTCCAGGGATTGGTAGATTTGTTCTCTCAGTTGTGGTGTGAGAATTTTCCACATTATTGGTAGACATGTTATCGGTCTGTAGTTGCTGGGGGTCGTTCCCTCTTTGGGGTCTTTTTGTATTAATGTTGTTCTTCCTTCCGTCATCCATTCTGGTACGTCTGTTTTGCGGATACATCCGCTCAGTTTCTGCGCTAGTCTTTCATGCAGGATCGTGAATTTTTTAAACCAGTATGCATGTATTCCATCGTGGCCTGGTGCTCTCCAGTTTGCCATTTTTTTAGGGTTCTCTTGATCGTTTCTTTGTTGATTTCTGTTTCGGTTCCTTGTTCGATTTCCTGCAGTTCATCTTTCATGTTTTTCAATCATTGGGCATTCTTGTTGTGCTTTTTTGGTCCTTCCCATATCTTGCTCCAGAATTGCTTTGTTTCTGTTGGGTTCGGTTGCTCTGCTGTTGTTTTTTCTCCATTTACGTTTTTGTAGAACTGGCTTTAATTGTTTTCAAATGTCCTGTTCTGTTTGCTCTGTTCTGATTTGTACCTGTATCGTCTCAGTCTTCCTTCTATTGCTGCTATCTTTTGTTTTATTTCTTCATGTTTCTCATTTAGTTTTTCCTTGCGTTTCTGATTTTTGCTTCTTAATCGTTTCATGTCCTCCTTCCTTCGGTTCACGGTTTTAGCTTCTTTCCGAAGTTTGGTGATCTGGGTTTCCAGTCTGATTTCCCATCCAGGTTTTTTCGGTCCTCTCTTTTGTCCATTCTCTTCGTTTCTTAGTTTCATACTTACCGATTTTGCCCCTGCATATATCAGGTTGTTTAGGTCCGTAATAGTTTCTGTTGGGATGTGTGTGAGGAGTCTGTTTACTCTTTTAGTTTCTACTTTTAACTTCTTCGCTACTTCGTTCCTGAGAGATGGGAGTTTTGTTTTGTTTTCTAACATGTATCGTCTAATGTTCTCCACGTCACTTGCTTCTTTTTCGTTGAGTTCTATCTCAGCAGGTTCTGTGGTTCCGCAGTCTTCTATCTCATCTGGTTCTGTGAACCTGTAGCCTTCACTCTCTTCAGTTTCAGTGTGTATGTTTTGTCCGTCCTCTTCCTATGGTTTCTCCTTCGGTGGTGTTTCTTGCTCCGTTTCGCCATTAACCTTCTGTCTGATTTCCGTCAGTTCCATCTCCGAGAACCATCCTCGCTTGAGGATCTGTCTTGCTTGATCTGCTATCCTTTGTTCCGTTGTATGGTAGTCACTAGCAATGTCCCATAGATGTTTCATTCGTTTTCGGTAGCCTCTTTCTGTAGGGTACCGGCTTTTATAATAGCACTCCATCACCAGTCTGTTCTCTTTCGTGGTCCATTTCTTTCTATATCTTTTCAGTTTGTTGTTTTCGCTCTGGTTTTCTTGTCTTTGGTCTGTGCCCTTGGCATATCTGGAATCAGAGAGGTTACTTACCTGGTTATTGTCCGTTGTCTTGTTTCTGAAATGAGAAGTGCCAACATTCGCATGATGCGGACCGGGTCCCCCATTTGGCTAACGAGGGAGCACCTGCCCATCATGACACTTAGGTCTTTCTATTATTATTATTATTATTATTATTATTATTATTATTATTATTATTATTATTATTATTATTATTATTATTATTATTATTATTATTATTATTATTATTATAATAATAATAATAATAATAATAATAATAATAATAATAATTATTATTATTATTATTATTATTATAATTTACATTTACATTTACTCACTAGGAGTTATCACACTGGTCGTCGTTAGTGATCGCCCACTGCCGACAACCTGTGGTATTCCCTTGAGTCTGAGTGACAACAAGTCTCCTCAGACTTCCAGTATGCTCCACCTCTCTTCGTTCATCACCGCTTATGACCTTGGGGTAATCGCAACAGCCACCTACCCACGATTTCCCGCTGATAAGGGCCATTGGTCCCCTTTGGGGCCCGAGTGGCACCAAGCCTCCCCACGGTCCCAGAGCTGTCCGCGCTCTTCCAATGGAGGTCTGGTTTGCGCTTTCCCTTCTCGACCCTCTGTCCATAATTTTTTTTTTTTTCGTGGCGTCAGCCTATGCTTGCGTCTCTCTCGTGCGGTTGTATTTTCCCTTGTTCTGCTGTCTTGTGCTTCCATGTGTTTGTTCTCCATTCGTTGCTTATGTGGGTTGGTTTCCGCATTCGAGGACATTTCTCAGGATTGTAGCTGTTTTGATCATTACTGTCCTTTGTATGGTCTCAGTTATCCCTTTGATTCCTATTTCTCCCAGTCTTTTCTCCATGTTTTTGGGGACTGTTCCTAGTGCTCCTATGATTATTGGTGTTATACTGACTTTCTTCATGTTCCATATTCCTTTCAATTCTCTGGCAAGTTCAGTATATTTGCTTCTCTTTTTCGTCTCTTTGATCTTCACTCTGTGGTCTGCTGGAACGGCAAAGTCCACGATTTTGCAGGATTTTTCTTTCTTGTTTATTATTATCATATCCGGTCTCCTTGCTGTTATGGGTTTGTCTGTTTGTACATTCATATCCCATATGATTTTGTGTTTTTCGTTTTCTAGTACAGTTTCTGGTTTGTGTGTGTACCATTTTTTTGCATATTCGAAATTCAGTTGTTTGCACATTTCCCGGTGTACTTCTTTCCCCATGCTGTCATGTCTGTTCTTGTATTCCCTTTGTGCTAGATTGCTGCATTCACTTATTATATGATTTATCGTTTCGTCTCTTTGTCCACACAGTCGGCATTTGCTGTTTTCCTGGGTTTTATCTATCTTTGCTTTAATAAAGTTTGTCCTAATCGCATTGTTCTGTGCGGCCGTCAGCAGAGATTCCGTTTCTCTGTTCAGGTGTCCTGTTCTTAGCCATGCCCAGCTGTTTTCATTGGCTTCATCGCTTGTGAGTCTTATAAAGCGTCCATGTAGTTGTTTTTCTTCCCACTTTTCCTTTCTTGTCTTTTTGTTTCTGGGTTGAGTACTTCCGGGGTTGTTTGTTGGGCTGGTGTCTCTTGCTGTGGTGATCAGTCTTTCCGTGTTCTGGGTTACATATTTCTCCAGCTCTTTTTTGGTGTCTTCCACACAGTCTTCTATACTTACCAGTCCTCTACCTCCTTCATTTCTTTTCACGTAGAGTATGTCTGTGTCGTCTTTTGGGTGCAAAGCATTGTGCATAGTCATTAGTTTTCTAGTCCTCTGGTCAAGGTGCCTGAGTTCTTCTTTGGTCCAGCCTATGAATGGTCCAGAGTATCTTATTAGTGATACAGCCCATGTGTTTATCCCTTTTACTAGGTTTCTGCTATATAGTTTAGTTTCTAAGAGTTTCCTTGTTCTTCGTAGATATTCTTTTCCAATCTTCTCTTTCATTTCTGTATATTTGATTGTGTCTGCTTCCAGAACTCCCAGGTATTTATAACTCTCTTGTTCTCCTAGCGCCCTCATCTCCTCTTGGTTGGGGAGTTCTATACCTTCTGTCGTCTCCAGTTTTCCTTTTTTGATCTCTAGCAGTGCACATTTTTCTATTCCAAACTCCATTTGGATATCCTGGCTGAATATCCTGGTTGTGTTTATCAGCTTTTCCAGTTCTTTTTTGTTTTTTGCAAACAGTTTAAGGTCATCCATGTACATCAGGTGGTTTATTCTTTGTTCTGTATCCGTAAACCTGTATCCGGCATCACACTTTCTGAGTATGTAGTTGAGTGGCATCATGGCTATTATAAACAGTAGTGGTGATAGGGAGTCTCCTTGATAAATGCCTCTCTGTATTTTTATCTCAGACAGGTATTGTCCTCCGGCTGTCAGTTTTAGTCTCCATGTTTCCATCGCTTTCTGGATGAGATTAATAATCCTGTCTGGTATCTTGTATATCTTGAAGCATTCAATTATCCATGTTTGGGGA
>OY744524.1:122280632-122345632 GCA_963556195.1 Sepiola atlantica | reverse complement strand
CCATTTTCTTTAGTGTTGTTTCAATAGTTTCTTCATTAATTTCTGTTTCCGTTCCTTCTTCAATTTCTAGAAGTTTATCTTTCATGTCTTTCAGCCATTTAGCATTTTTGTTATGATCTTCAGCATTTTTCCATATCTTGCTCAAGAAATGTTTTGTTTGTGTCGGGTCCGGTTGTTCTGTTGTTGTTCTTTCTCCGTTTACGTTTTTGTAAAACTGGCTTTCATTGTTTTCAAAGGTCCTGTTCTGTTTGTACTGTTCCGATTTGTATCTGTATCGTCTCAATCTTCCTTCTTTTGCTGCTATCTTTTGTTTTAGTTCTTCGTGTTTCTTATTTAGTCTTTCCTTGCGATTCAGATTTCTGCTCTTCCATCGTTTACTGTTCTCTTTCATCCTATTCACGGTTTTAGCTTCCTTTTGAAGTTTGTTGATCTGGGGTTCCAGTCTGATCTCCCATCCATATTTCGTCTGTCCATTCTTTTGGTCAGTCTTCTTTTCCCTTTTTAGTTTCATACTTATTGATTTTGCCCCGCATATATCAAGTTGTTTAGATCTGTGATAGTGTCTGTTGGGATGTATTTGAGTACTCTGTTTACTTTCTCTGTTTCAACTTTTAACTTCTTCCAGTCTTCGTTCCTTAGGGATGGAAGTTTTGTTTTGTTCTCGGACATTAATCGTTTTATGTTTTCCACTTCTCTTGCTTCTTCCTCAGATAGTTCTATAGTTTCGTCGTCTTCGCCTTCTTCAGTTTCTGTGTTTATGTTTTTCTCGTTTTGTTCCTGGGAGTTTTCGTCAAGTGATGTGTCTTGATCTGTCACGCCATTTATCTTTTGTTTAATTTCCGTTAATTCCATCTCCGAGAACCATCCTCTCTTGAGTATCTGTCTTGCTTGATCTGCTATCCTTTGTGCCGTTGTATGGTAGTCAGTAGAAGTGTCCCATAGATCTTTCATTCGTTTCCGATATCCTCTTTCTGTGGGGTTTCGGCTTTTGTAGTAGCATTCCATTACCAGTCTGTTCTCTTTTGTGGTCCATTTCTTTCTATGGCTTTTTGGTCTGTTTTTTTCATTCTTGAATTCTTGTGTTTGGTCAGTGTCCTCATCATCATCATCATCATCATCATCATCATCATCATCATCATCATCATCATCATCATCATCATTATTATTATTATTATTATTATTATTATTATTATTATTATTATTATTATAATAATAATAATAATAATAATAATAATAATAATAATAATAATGATAATAATGATAATAATAATGATGATGATGATTCTTCTTCTTCTTCTTCTTCTTCTTCTTCTCGTCGTCGTCGTTGTTGTTGTTTATTTATTTATTTATTTCAAACATTACCAGAGAGACGTATGCGACTACTATGATTAGGGGCCATATTTATAGGGGACATCCTGAATGGGGAGTTGTGGTGTAGCAAGATGTTTGTTTATGTAACATTTACATTTTTACATTTTCGTACAGTCGGGGAATTCAAAAGACAAGCTGTCCGACGAAAAGAAGCTATTAGAGTAGAAAGTTTTCCGGCATCTGGGGACCTCTACAGAGAAGGGGTGGGATTTTGCTGCTGTGCTAAACTAGAAGAATACAGAACGTGTAAAATAAATTCCCAGAACAGAGCAGATTTGAACCACTTTTATGTCCCCTTACGAAAATTAAAATAAAGATACAATGCTACTAAACCTTATATCTAGAATCTTTATTCCAATTTTGATTTCTAGAAAATGTTTGAGATATGAAGCTTAAGCTTAAGGGGTCTTAATAATAAATTCAAGGAATCTTGCTTAATTGGTTTCTGTTGACCATGGATCATATTTAATGCAAATCTGAAATATTTGGATTTTCAAATGGGAGGTTATACCATATTATGACCCCTTAAACTCTTTAAAATAATAAAAGGAAAATGAAATTTAAGGAATATTCAAGCTGCGTTATCTACTTCCCATACACGTTTCTGTACACACCACAACACATATGTAAATTAGATGGCAAAATAATAATTATCTTTACTTCTACATAAGAATAATAAAGAATAAATTACTTCGGAATAATACTATATATCATCTCTCTATATAAAACTCAGTGTGTGTGTGATGTGTGTGTGTTCACTATAGAAAAATTGTACGTAGAACTTACAAAATTCTTTATGACTGAATCTTATGCAATTGTTCTCTGGAAAGCTAACGATGCTATTTCCAATTTGTTCAAGATCCATTTTAGGGAGTAATGGGCCGCATATTTACAGAACCCCCTAAATCAGTATCAAATAATAATGAACCGATTACAATGAAATTTTACATAGACATTGTATACATACAGGAGATTATTATGAGCTATATTAGTTTTGAAAAAAGGGGCCCGAGGGAGTAACTCCCCCAAAACCGTGCAATTTCTTTTTCTTAAGTATGTGGAACTTATCGAATATTTTATGATTGATTCTTATGTATTTTTTTTTTTAAAGAAAGCTAATGACGCTATTTTGATCAACGTAATTTGGGGGGGGGGGTATACGAGCCCAATATTTACAGACGCCCTAAAACAGCGATAATCAATAACAATTTAAAAATTCCTTTAAAATTTGCCTTTTGTTTGTTTTAGTTTTGAATTGCCTCTTGCAAAATTGAACGCACACTATTCGTTTCCGTTGCATTTTTTAACACGACTAAAAAGAAGTTAACACGATTATCTATATTTGGAATTATTTATTCCCCTAAGAAGCCTTCTATCCGACAATATATCTTCATTCGGGCAACGCCGGGTAAATACCGCTGCTGCTGCTGCTGTTGCCTCGGCTGATACCACAAAATAGTCACGAAGGGTCAAGGAGGATAGAAAGACCGAGGAGGGAGAGCACTAACAAGAACTTCACTGGAAGAGTGTCGAAGAGTACTGGGGCCTTGAGGGAGGGGGAGGATTATGGTACCCAAATCCCAGAAATGACCAAGGGTCATTGCCAGCGAAAAATCAATGGTAAGCAGATTTTGTGTTAAAGCAAAATCTTTGGCAATAGTTATCGAAAGAGGTGGAGCGTACCGGAAATCTGGGTAGACTTATTGTCACTCATACTCAACGGAACACAACCGGTTGACCAATCACTGATGGTGACCTGTGTGAGAACTTCTAATGTGTACAAAAACACTACTACTACTACTACTACTACTACTACTACTACTACTACTACTACTACTACTACTACTACAACAATAATAATAACAATAATTATAATAATAATAATAATATTAATAATAATAATGGCAACAATAATAATATAAATAATAAAAGTGACGGAAAAACGAATCAAATACACGGAAATTGCCAGAGAATTAAAATGGATATGGAACATGAACGAAGTCAATATAATACCAGTAATCGTAGGAGCAGTAGGAACAGTCCCAAACACCAGGAAAAATGGCTAGGGGACATTGGAATCAAAGGGAAGCTTTAGACTATACAACGGACGGCGATGTTGAAAACAGCTGAAATCTTAAGGTAAATCCTCGAATGCGGAAACCAACCCACATAAACTACAAACACTAACAAGCCATATAGAAATTGTAACAGAAGTAAAGCAAAAAAAAGTGGAAAGAAGACCACGTAAACCCAAGGGAACTGAGACTGCAAGAAATCTTATAAACTGTGCCCCCCCCCCCAAAAAAAAATGGCATCAGCCTTAGTTGATACCACACAAAAGAGTCAAGAAGAGTCATGGAGAATAGAAAGACCGAAGAGGAAGAGCACTAACCAGACCTCCACAGAGAGTACTTGGACCTTGGAGAGGCTTATTGCCACCCATCCCATAGAAGACCAATGGTCGACGTCCGCGAGAAATTAATGGTAAGTGGTTGTTGCGATAACGCAAAGTCAGTTGCAAAGGTTATAGAAAGAGGTGGAGAGTACTGTAAATCTGGGGAGACTTGTTATCACTCAGACTTTAAGAACACCACCGGTTATTATCAGTGAGCAATTACTGATGGTGATCTGTGTGAGAACTCCTAGTGAGTAAACCAAAACACAAACGCTACCAACACCACCAGAGCGTTACCACTGTCGACAAGAACAGAGTCTATCAGTTATCTGTACGCAATGTGATGCTGTATAGTAGTGAAACCTGGCCAGTGAGGGATGACGACCCGCGTTTCATGAATAGAAACAAGCAGCGCGTGCGTGATCCCCCTCTGTATGTGACTCGATGTGACGAGTGTAAAATGCAATAAATTTGGACAATTTGGGGCATTTTTGACCCCCCTTTGAGCCCCTGGAGGCGCGAACCAGAATTTTTCTGAGGTCAAGGATGCTCATTTTATATCCAGAACAATTGCCTCTACATTTTGGCCAAGTTTCAGAAAAATTGAAATGATGGATCAAACGTTATGGGAGAAAAGGGTAATTTTTTGCCATTTTGGGGGCTTTTGACCCCCTGGGGGCACTAACCAGATTTTTTCCAAGGTCAGCGATACTTATTTTCTATTAGGAACAATTGTCTCCACATTTTGGCCAAGTTTCAGAGAAATTGAATGGATGGATGAAAAGTTATGGGGCAAAAAATATCATTTTTTGCCATTTCGGGGCCTTTTGACCCCCTGGGGGGGCTAACCAGATTTTCTTCCAAAAATGTCACATTCTAACCTGACCAAAGTTACAACTTCATGCAAAATTTCAGAGAAATTCAATGGATGGTTGTGGAGAAAAATCCGGACAGACGGACGGACATGCCTCAAAACATAAGTACCCTGATTTTATAAATCGAGGGACCAATAATATGAGAATTGTACCATGGATGTGTAATGTGAGTCTTAAAGACAGGCTTAGTTTCCATGACCTCAAAGGAAGATTAAATTTGGGCAGTATAGGCCGATGCGTGAAGAACAGTAGAATTCGATGGTATGATCATGTCTAAAGAATGGATGAGAGTTCTTGGGGTAGTAGATGTAAAACAGTTGAGGTAGCAGGTTCGGTTCACATGGGTAAAGCCAGGGAAAACATGGGAGGAAATAATAAAATGAACTTGAAAGAAAGAGGGATAGATTAAGATTTGGGTGAAGATAGGTTAGTCTCGAAGTCAATTTATAAAGGCCGTCCAACGCATGCCAGCATGTAAATCGGACGTTAAACCGACGATGATGATGCTACTGATGATGATGATGATGATGATGATGATGATGATGATGATGATGATGATGATGATGATGATGATCGACTATCCCTGATGCTCTATTCCTTAAGGGTTTATACATAAAGAGTATAAAAGTATGTCGATTCGCATAAACAAACGAACAAAATAAAAAATAAATAAAAAGGAGTGTATTTTTGTTACCGCCCGTTCAACTCTCGCGCCATTCATGAAAACATTTTTGTTTATTCATTTATTTTTATTTCATTTTATTTTAGCGTGTTTTTCTTCCTCTTTTTTTTAAAAAAAAACCGATGATGAGACTTGGCTTGAAAAGTCATTTACTCATTTCTTCCACCGTTAAATAACGGAAATATTTAATCGGCACTCATCCATCCGAACGTCTCATCATTTTGACATCTTCAAGGGGTTGCCAAGCCTTTTCACTCCTCGAATCGTTTTCGCTTTTTCATTTCGCCACACAAGTGGAACGGCAGTCATTCGGTGGACAACATGGCGTTTCCTGCAGTAAAAAACGAACCCTTTGTGCGCTTATTAAACAGTTTGCAATTCGTTTTTCACTAATGTAGAGGGGGATTGTATACCATTGTAGACTATGGAATTGGCCATGGCGAGTTCAAATCATACCAGATCTATCATGATCATTTACGTACTAGTACCGTTGAAAAATGCGAATACTCAAGTTCACTCAGGTAAATGAAACTTGCGTGCGACTAAACGTCTACAATGCATTATTTACAATAGATATGATTATGTCTCACCATAAAATGACATCAAACGTGTTGATATGCCGTAAAGCAAACCTCACAAATGACAAGCTCCTTCTACATTTGCAATGGATTTCCATTCTGAATTCATTTACAATGCTTTTATGGTAAGAGCATTACTACTACTACTACTACTACTACTACTACTACTACTACTACTACTACTACTACTAATAATAATAATAACTACCACCACCAATGGTCGTTGCCAGCGAGAAATCAATAGTAGGCGGCTGTTGCGATACTGCAAGGTAATTTTCGGTGGTGATCGAAAAGAGGTGGAGAGTACTAGGCATCTGGAGAGGCTTGTTGTCACTCAGACTCCAGGGAACACCACTGGTTGTTTTTGGTGAGCAATGACTGACGATTACTTGTGTGATAACTCCTAATGAACAGAAATAATAATACCCACACATTATATATATATATATATATATATATATATATATATATATATATATATATATATATATATATTACTGTTGTGAAGTAGTCCAACAGTAAAAAGAAGAAGTCATATCGAGGTTTGGTTAAAATAACAAGTGTATTAACATAAAAGGTACAAAGGTAAGGAAACTGACTGGCACTCGGCTAGACAGTTACAATACTGTCCCTTTTCTCCCTGGTGATTGTCTACTCGCCCTATTTATAGTGAGAACCGGTGTAGTTCCTCTTCTGTTAGAACGGCCGGTGTAACAATTACTATTTCATGTATTCACATAAAATTTTATGAGGAGATATACTTTTTTATGTATCAATTTTTCGTATTTACTTCAACAGTGCTCGATACGTAAGTAAAGCTAGGTAGTAAGCTATGAAAATATATTTATTGCAATTAAGCTACACAGAGGCTTTCGCATTTTAGCCTGAAGATCCCTCCGGAGATGAAATGCGGGAGTCTTTGTGTAGCTTAATTGTCATAAATATATTTTCATAGCTAACTATATATATATATATATATATATATATATATATATATATATATATATATATATATATATATATATATATATATCTTGTTTTTAAATTCCCGAAACAGTTTTTCATGGTAAACAACTGATGATCCCTTAAAATAGTGTTAGAAATAAACTAATATAATAACTGTAAAAAATAAATTGACTTACATGAGTGATTTTCCACTGGAAGACTTGGGACTATAATTTTTTTTTTTTTTTTAATATAGTTTTAATAGTTGAGAAACTTCCGAGACTATATATATATATATACTAGACTGAAAAATGCGGACGCATGTGTATTAATATTCTTAAATATAAACCTGGCAAAGTACAGGGCAAGTGGAATTAACTCTTAAAATATTGAAGCTGAAATTGAGATTTGAAGAATTAAATGTACAATAAAATCACACTTAATCACTAGGTTGCTAAAATGGCAGACATATGCAATGGTTATTTTAGCTCTTACTTTGATATTGGTATTTTGATTAACACAAAAATCATATAAATCACCTTAAATATTTTGTTCTTTAATTATACAGTAGATTTGATCTAAATACTCAGCTCAAGTAAACAGAAAATGTGATAACTTAGGCAAATTAACAAGTAAGGCTAACTGATTTTGAAAATCCTGTAAAATTTTTGTCAATTGAAAGAAATGCAAAAATTACTACAATTATTAAACGTTTAAAAATAGAAGTTGGAACAAAATTGTGTTGACAATTAAAAAGAGTTAACTATTAGGAAGAGTTGAATGTAAGTCAATTATATCAAAGTTTGGTTAACTTTTGTTTTTAATTAAAATAAAAAAAACACGTGTTGTGCCTGTAACACAAAAAATAAAAATGTCCTGATCTGTGCAGTATGGATACATTGTTAAATACAGGCATATTCCATAGTTGAGAAGAGTCATCAACACGAGGTAATGTGGTAAAGAGCAATCGCTCATGGATTTTTCACATTTTGAATAGTGCTTTAAGCAAATTAAACTTTATTTAATGAATCACTTAATTCATTATTGTTTATTATTATCTTTGCATTGCTAATTTTACTCTACATTTAATTATTCAAATCTCAATTCAATCTACAATATTTTAAGAGTTAATTCCTTTTGTCAGGTTTATATTTAAGAATATTAATACATATGCGTTCGTATTATTCAGTCTAGTCCACTTTCTTAAATTATTGCAGTTTGAGAATGTACAATGTATTTTTTTATTATAATTTAAACCGAAACAAATAACAAGACCCCAAAGCATCAATGACCAGGTTTACTTTGAGTCATCTAGACTTTCAGTTGGTGGAAATATTAGAAACAATTTCTAATTGAGTTGAACCAATAATAATTATGACATCACAATAATCAAATCATCTAATTTACTAGTGAACTAGCCATACATTTATTACGTCTTATTCGCTGAAAAAAATAATTAAATTAATTAATCGATTCAAATTAATAAATTCAGAAAATCTCTAATTTTCAGAATAAGATAAGAATAAATTTCAGAATAATAAGAATAAATTTGAATTTCTGAGTTTCAAATAAGTTAAAAAAGTTTTAATTGTTTCAGAATAAATTCAAATATCATAAGTCATTTAGTATTGCCTTCAGTATAAATTCTATTTCAGAATTGTAATTTTCAGAATAAAGTAAAATAAAGTAAAATATATTGAATATTTGAATTTGAAATATTCAATAAATTCAGAAAAACCTTTGATTTTCAGAATAAATTTCAGAATGATAAGAATAAATTTAAATTTCTGGGTTTCAAGTAAGTTAAAAAATTGTAAATTATTTTAAAAAGCGTTCAAAATATGTTTCTAAAAATAAGTTAATTATTTCAAAATCAATTATTAATTTCAAAATAAAATTTAATTTCTATCAAGTTAAAAAACTATTAAAAATAAGAATAAATTCTATATTTCGAAAATCATTCTTAAAATTTCAGAATAAATTTTAATATTTTTATTTCAGTAAAATTATATTATTATTGACTTCAGTGTATATATTATTTTCAGAATAAATTTTAAAATATATGTTCAATTTCAAGTTTATATTTTTCCATGAATAATACAACAGCATTAGGTAATTTGTGAAAAAATTTACTGTTTTTTTTCTTGATAATGTTGTCACTAATTTCATCCCAAGTTTCAGTTGTATTTTTGACTAGACAAGTATAATGACCTGCCATAGATAATGCTCCCTCATAACGAATGGCAGCTTTTAATGTAAAATTAGTTTTATATATTTGCTGCTTTTTAGAACTGAAGTTCAAAATATCACAATTAATTTTTTGTTCGTCTTCATTATTAATCAAAAGTCTATTAATTGAGCTGACTAGATATTTGAAATCATTAGTGAGTTCAATTCTTGGAGTGAACTGATGCTCAGTATTTTCTGAAAAAGAAGCATCACAGTATTTAATAAAAGTAGTTGTTGTTGAAACCAAATATTTAAATTGTTGTGTCACACTAAAAATATTTAATATTAAATCTTCTTTACTTATTTAAGGTATACAAAAAATCAAAAGTTTATGGATGCGTCTCTGGTGTAAAAAAAAGTTCAGAGATACGCTTATGTTGTACAAAATAATCTAAAGTTTAATCGAAAGTTTCCGGACGCGCCTCTGGTGTAAAAAATGTTTACGGACATGCCTCTAGTGTACAAATGAATCGAAAGTTTACGACCACGCCTCTGGTGTACAAAATAATCGAAAGTTTACAGAGGCGCTTCTAATGTATTAAAGAATCGAAAGTTTCTTGACGCGCCTCTGGTGTAAAATGAATCGAAAGTTTACGGACGCGCCTCTGGTGTACAAAATGTTTACGGACATGCCTCTAGTGTACAAATGAATCGAAAGTTTACGGACGCGCCTCTGGTGTACAAAATGTTTACGGACATGCCTCTAGTGTACAAATGAATCGAAAGTTTACGACCACGCCTCTGGTGTACAAAATAATCGAAAGTTTACAGAGGCGCTACTAATGTATTAAAGAATCGAAAGTTTCTTGACGCGCCTGTGGTGTAAAATGAATCGAAAGTTTACGGACGCGCCTCTGGTGTACAAAATGTTTACGGACATGCCTCTAGTGTACAAATGAATCGAAAGTTTACGACCACACCTCTGGTGTACAAAATCATCAAAAGTTTACAGAGGCGCTTCTAATGTATTAAAGAATCGAAAGTTTCTTGACGCGCCTCTCGTGTAAAATGAATCGAAAGTTTACGGACGCGCCTCTGGTGTAAAAAATGTTTACGGACATGCCTCTAGTGGACAAATGAATCGAAAGTTTACGACCACACCTCTAGTGTACAAAATAATCGAAAGTTTACAGAGGCGCTACTAATGTATTAAAGAATCGAAAGTTTCTTGACGCGCCTCTGGTATAAAATGAATCGAAAGTTTACGGACGCGCCTCTGGTGTACAAAATAATCGAAAGTTTACAGAGGCGCTACTAATTTATTAAAGAATCGAAAGTTTCTTGACGCGCCTCTGGTGTAAAATGAATCGAAAGTTTACGGACGCGCCTCTGGTGTACAAAATAATCGAAAGTTTACAGAGGCGCTACTAATGTATTAAAGAATCGAAAGTTTCTTGACGCGCCTCTGGTGTAAAATGAATCGAAAGTTTACGGACGCGCCTCTGATATACAAAATAATCGAAAGTTTATTGACGCGCCTCTGGTGTACAAAAGAATCGAAAGTTTAATCGAAAGTTTCCAGACGCGCCTCTGATGTACAAAAAAGAATCGAAAGTTTATGGACGCGCCTCTGGTGTAGAAAAGAATCGAAAGTTTATGGACGTGCCTGTAGTGTACAAATAAATCGAAAGTTCAGAGACGCGTCTCTGTTGTACAAAAAAATCGAAACTTTAATCGAAAGTTTCGGACGCGCCTCCTGTGTACAAAAGCATCGAAAGTTTCCGGACGCGCCTCTGGTTTACAAAGAATTGAAAGTTTCCAGAAAGTTTCCGGACGCGCCTCTGGTTTACAAAGAATTGAAAATTTCCAGAAAGTTTCCGGAAAGTTTCCGGACGCGTCTCTGGTGTACCAAAGAATCGAAAGTAAATGCCTTAAAAATAATAGTTTATATCTTTAATATAGCCATTTTTTTTTTCATTAATAAAGAGAATTTTCAATTTGGCATTTTTGTTTTCTCTTTTTTCTTCTAAAAGTGTCGCTTCAGTTCTCAATTTGGCCTTCTTTGGTCTTTTTTCCTGAAATATTTGGCTTCAAAAGCCAATTATCACTTTTAAAAAAACTTTTTCTACTAAAATTTACACAGTTCAGTTCGTATGGCCCCAATCTTTTTAATACTAACATATTTCGAATCAGCTCATCGCGGTCTATCTTTCTATTTGCCCATCATTAAATTATATATATAATTTAAAAAGTTATGTCGAGTTAAAGGGCATGAGGAGCGTTACTCAATAGACATTTTTGTCAGTTTAAGCTTAAACTCTTTTCGAGATATTAATATTTTTAGATTATTTGTGCTGTTTGCTATATTTTTTGTATAAACAAAATAAATATTTGTTTTAAATAAAAAAGTTATGGTGATTCAAAGTAAATGGGGGGCGTAATTCTACACATTGATGACCACACATATTTTGAATAACTTGTTTTCTATTGGACCAAATTTTATTTCTTTATGTTTAAAAAAGGCTTGGGACGAGTCAATTCCAATGCAAAACACCGCATCAAGTTTGGATGAAAACTAAATTAATGACAAGCAAAATAATTCGTCACGATTAGGTAAATGTTCACCGTAAGCATATCATTCACACACGGTAGTGTGTGAATGATACATATCATTTACAATTTCATGTATATACACATATCATATTGTATATTATAGAATGATATAATACATCGCGTCTATGTATTTTCAGTTTGGCTGGTAACAAAGTGTAGTTTCTGTTCTGATGCTACACTTAGTCGATTCTGTTCTCGGTCAGTTTATATATATATGATGCATATATATATATATATATATATATATATGATGCATATATATATATATATATATATATATATGATGCATATATATATATATATATATATATATATATATATATATATATATATATATATATATATATATGATGCATATATATATATATATATATATATATATTCTCGGAAGTTTCTCAACCATTAAAACTATAAAAAAAAATTAAAAAAAACTATAAAAAAAAACTTATAGTCTCAAGTCTTCCAGTGGAAAATCACTCATGTAAGTCAATTTATTTTTTACAGTTATTATATTAGTTAGTTTCTAACACTATTTTAAGGGATCATCAGTTGTTTACCATGAAAAACTGTTTCGGGAATTTAAATATATATATATGATTGATCGATGTTTAGGGAGCAAGAAAAATCATCATTATTTTAATGTGTCTGTTTTGCGTACCCTTAAAAGTTCGTTTCAGAAAAGAAATGGTCGGTTAACTAATCATCCGGGATAAAACTGAATTATTAAAAAAAATGAAATCAGTTGGATTCTTCATCTCTGAGTAAATGACTGAATCCAGGAAAGATAGTTTGTTTTTGTCGATTTTATACGCTTCAGTGAAAGTGGTTGAATTCCCCAAACGGCGAACATAAGAACCGTATTTAGGCACCAAAATAGAATTTCCGCTCACCGAGTTAACGTCTTCCAGCTGCGATGGGTGTATGCGTATCCGTCAAAAAAAAAAAAACTGGAGAAAACGATAAACATAACATAAGCGAATAAACAAATAAAAGAATAGGGATTCACTTTGTGAAAAAATACCCAAACAGAAATATAATGCGCCAACTCAGCAAAATTCATATTCTATTCTCTTTTCTCACTCATAAACATTTAGGGGTGTTTTGTTACAACTAAGTTTTCGTACTTCGTGTTTGAAAATCGATGGCATAACGTCACGATTATGTTCTATATGTGTAAAAGAACGTCTTTGTGGTCCATTTCTTCCCTTACATTTGCTTTCGTTTCTGCTGATCGTATTTATTTACTGGTATTTCCTCTGTTGCATTATGTTTCCTGAAATCAGAAGGACCAACATTTCCCAGCATGCCACTAGGGTCCTCTATGTTGGCTATCAAAGTAGCCCCTGCCGATAATAATACACATGTCTTTCTTTTGAGCCCAATGACTTTTATATTTGTTTGGTGTCATTTTGTCATGGTTTTGTTGGTGTATGTGGCAACACCAGGCCCAGGCTTATTTTACCTATGATCCTCTCACATGGATAGTAGTTATTTATCCATCATGTAGAAATAACAGTTCACTATCACACGCATCGTATGTGCTAGACGCTTACATTTAATGGCTTATATTCGAACTTGGGTTAAATTTTAAATCCCATAATGCTTCCAAAGTTCGACATAAAAATCCCAATGTGCAATTAAAAAGGTTCTAAGTTCGAAAAGATTCGCTCGAAGACGGTCGGAGGTTACATCTGCCGAAACGCTGTGTTAATAAAAACAAAGATAAAAATGGTAGTCCGAATAATCCAAATAGCCCAAATTATCAAACCTTATCTAAAAGTGCGTAGATTTTCAATGAGTCGGCGTGTATATGGATAGAAATGGCCATACAATAATTCTTTTGTGGAAGTCACTAAAAAATATCCAAATATAAAATGGAAATTAAAGAGTGTGTGCGAGATGATGACGGTGGTGATACAGTAATTATCATAATCCTGGGGTTCATTTTACCAAAAATATCCCAGACGTGTTTTATGTGGAATACGTTGCCTTGTTGCCAGACACAATTGATCGGACTAGTAAACTTCTCCATCTCATCGAAGAAGCGGCCAGTGAAATTAGTCTCAACTGAATGGTGAAAAACAGAATTTATCAGCTACAACGAAGAAAGAGAAATAAAACTAAAAACACAGGAACAACATAAAGTCCGTCTGGCTTTTCGGGTGTGGAACAAAGTGTAGTATCTGTTCGGATGCTACACTTAGTCTGTTTTTTCGTCGGTTGGTGAAGAAGAGATCCTCCTAGATTGAGGTAATTTTAATCTTTGTTCCAATTCAGAGTGCCCCTTTTTAGGGAGCTGGATTTTCCCCACATTAAAAAAACGACCTTGTATTTAAGTTTGCCCATCGTGGGGAAGCAAATAAATAGGAATTTCAAATCCGTCTAAAATTTTGTATACCGCGACAGCAACATCCAGGAAGCGGGAAGATACACCCAAATCTACAAAGGCGTCGGGTGTCCTTTACGCACAATTTGGAATTCTTCCCTTCTCTGACAGTCTGCAGATCAACTTTTTAGGGGCACAGTGGAATCTGTCTTGTTCTACGGCTGGACAGCCTGGACACTGACGAAACAGAAAGAAACGTCAGTTGATGGAACCATCACAAGAATGTTACAAGTTACATTGGATTCACACAACAAAGAAACAACTATATAGACAAGTTAGTCCTATTTCAATCTCGCTAAGAGAGAGAGAGAGAGCGAGAGAGAGAGAGAGAGACAGACAGACAGACAGACAGACAGACAGACAGACAGACAGAAACAGAAGCGTTTGGTTTTCTGGCAATTTTAAAAACTTGTGAATGAAGTCCTCCTATGCAATCTATCACGCATTTTTGTTGTTCTCGTTGTTAGACGAATCAGACTTTTGCATAAATCTGACGAAGATGGTGCCCAGGATTTTCTGGTTGGCATGAAGTCCTCCTCGTTGGTTGCAGTATTCATTAAACCTGAAACATGGCAACAATACTCAGCGGTTGCATGCGAAGTTAGGGAAGGTTTGACCCAGAACACACGAATGAATGACGTAGAAGCAATTTTGTCACTCTCACTCCGTTGGTTTTCGGTTGCCATACGCAAAGTCAGAGACAACCAGAGGGCGACGGATCCTGATGCCGACTCCTCCTGGATATTTACCAGAGCCTTCATAGCCGGACTACAGCCTGAATACCGCTTTGTGTTAAACCTCTCCACTATGGGTGTCCCTGCCAGGAACCGGAGTTCCATACGGTATTGCTCTGACACTACTACGTTGCTACGTGAGAAATGGCGGAACTTAAGGGGTTCAATACGCGACAAAAGATGGGCTGGAAGAACCCATCACACTTACATTAAACAACGTATAGAAAACTCTGGATGCCACCTGGTGGATCTGCTGAGAGCAATGTCTGACAGAGTTTGATGGACGGAACGATTCGGGAAATCTGAGATTCTTGATGGATTAATTTGTGAAGGTAGAAGAGCATTGTAACAATACATTTTCACTATCAATTGTAAAAAGAAAAGTTTAAAGAATTGTTAGAAGTAAAATACGTCACCGTGAGCAGCAATTCTCGGTGATTGCATGCGAAGTCAGGGAAGGTTCGGCAAGGAAAACACACAGGAATGGCGTAGAAGGAACGTTGCCACTCTCAATACATTGATTTGCGGTTCCGCACCCGACACGAGTTAGCTTGCTACACGCAGAGGCAAAGACGACCAGAGGAGTGCTAAAAGAAAAGAAAGGTTTTAAGGAATTCTTTGAATAAAAACAGTTTCTTTTTTGTGTCATATTCATGATGAACTATACTTACAACGACTATCGAGGATTTCTGGGAAGGTTTGTAAGGGTTAGGGTTGTGTTTTTAGGTTTAGAGCTAATGGTAGTGTTCTGGAAGTATCGCTGGAAGTAGCGTTCTAACTAAGCTCATGGGTCCTACCGAAAGTGATGTCTGAAACGGATTGCTGAAAGGAACGAATCAAATGAATCCGAATAGATTCCACGATTGATTGATCCGAGATAACATCAACGTATCAGTGTTTAAAAAGCTTTATAAAAGATAGAGCTTCGATCAGTGTAAAATATGTTCGTAAATATTTCAATTACCTCTCTCTATAAGTGATAAAAGTCAAGAGAGAAAAAAGGAAAAAGAACAAGTGATCAGCAGCTGACTGACTATTTGATCTAGTTTCCGTGTTATCAGTTTGATTATTGGCATTACATGTTCCAGATTTACTTGCATAACACACAACAGTTTATTATCTTTTTATGGTCACTTACTGTTAAATATTCACAACAAAAACTCGTTTAGTTATACTACCCGTCTGTGAAACACAATGCCACAGGGCTGCTTCACAGCTGGCTACAACCTGGTCGGATACAAGTCCAATCTTAACAAATTCTTATTGAGCCGTCGTAGGGCAGTAGCGCTTGATATATCCAAGGCCTTTGACAAGGTATGGCACAAAGGGCTTCTGCTGAAAATACGCTCATACGGTATTACTGGGCAATTACTTAATATAATTAGATCCTTCCTAACCAAAAGAAAAATCCAGGTTGTCCTCGATGACCGTCTATCTAAGCAACATGACATAAATGCTGGTGTACTTCAGGGATCTATCCTTGGACCTTTATTGTTCCTGATCTATATAAACGATCTCCCTGATGACATAGAGTCTGAGATTGGTTTATTTGCTGACGACACCACGCTTTACTCTCGCCATGTTGGCAAAGCAGACGCGATCATATCCGAGGCAATGGCTGAATCCTTAGAAAATGACCTCCAGGCTGTAGTGGATTGGGGTCATAAATGGTTGGTAACTTTTAATGCCGCAAAGACAAAGCTACTTTCCTTCAATAACTACAAGAAACCTCTTCAACCACCGATTGTCATGGCAAATAACACCCTACCTAAGAGTTCATCATTCAAACTCATCGGCCTAACCTTCACATGTAACATGAATTGGAACAAATACATTGAATACATTGCCAAGGCTGCCGCAAAGAAGGTTGGCTCCCTCTACCGTGCTAGCAAACTCCTCACACTTGACATTATCCTGTATCTCTACAAAGCCACCATCCGCCCATGTACGGAGTATTATTGTCACATCTGGGAGGGTGCATCATCTACTAGTCTCTCCCTCTTAGACAAAGTCCAAAAAAGAGTCGCCAACCTAATATGTCTCTCACTGTCAACCAAGCTCCAGTCCCTGTCCCAATTTAGGTTGACTCCCCCCAATCTTCTCCCTTTTCTTTCTTCTCAGTAGCCCCTTACGTCTACAGTGGCGGCCTGCCTTGTCTGGGGTGAACTATGTTAAAAAAATTCTAACCAGTCTCAACCATCGTTACCTATCCTCACGGTGTTGTCTTCCCTTCTAGCTGACAAACTCATTCACCCTTATCCTCGAGTGACCTTTGGACTTTGATTAACGGTAACTCGTTACTACAAGATCTGCGTTTTCAGTTTATGCTTTTCTCATGGTTCGTAAAAGTGTCCATATCAGATGCGTTTAATTTAAAATCACCAGCGTTCCAAATGTTAAGCAATGCAAGCTGCAAACTTTACTTGACGAGAATTTAAATAGCACGAAACACAATACAACAAATGAAATACGATCAGCTATTCTATGTCCGACAAGTGAAGGGAGCTACCCAGGAGGCCATGCCACATGACAAGATTTAGTGTTTGGTGAAACAAAAAGCCATATATGAAGATAAGAAAGAGATGGTGAATGCATCACAAAGTAATGATGAATGGTCGTCGAAAACAATAGGAAAATGTTGCCGAAACCGGCGCTGCAGTAAAATACTACATATATGAACCACAGACTGGCATTTCTTTCGTTTGCCTTCATAATGTTCGGTTGTTTCTGTCTCCAAACACACACACACATATATATATATATATATATATATATATATATATATATATATATATATATATATATATATATATATATATATATATATATATATATATATATATATATATATATAAGTACTGTGTGGTAGGGCAGGAAAACCCCAACAGAGTGCTCGATTAATTAAGAAATTCGAGATTTGGAAGGATTAAGAGCGTAAATATTTATTTATAAAATACAGAAATTCAATGTAACATCAGTACCGTCGGTTTCAAAGTGGTAGGTTAATCCCGATTATCGTCAGCTGATAAACATTTTAGAAATTAACTTCTCGTTTTGAAACCGACGGTACTGATGTTACATTGAATTTCTGTATTTTATATATATATATATATATATATATATATATATATATATATATATGTGTGTGTGTGTGTGTGTGTGTGTTTAGAAACAAAAGAACTCTGTGACTTCATTTGTAGACACAGAAACAATTCTTGCATATATATATATATATATATATATATATATATATATATATATATATATATATATATATATATATATATATATTCGTTTGGAGACACAGAAACAAAAGAACATTATAACTGGCGGTTTCTTGAATGGCGTCGCTCCTTATCTAGGCTGGGCACTTTACTGAGTAGTATTAACACAGTCGTCATCGTAGCTTTAACGCACGTTCCTTTAGAAGTTGAAAACTCTTGACGACAGCTGCCTATAACAAGTTTAAACCCTCGCTGATTTATCTGGTATTTCATAGTGGCCGAGTGGTAAAGGCGTAGGAATTTGAGTTATAACATGGCTCGTGTTCTGGGGTTTAGAGTTCTGCGACCGGTATGAATAATTACCTCTACATTGACGATTCAGTTGAACACCCTCCTTGTGTATTTTAGAGAGAACATATAATCTAAGTCGTAATGACCCAGAAGGTCTGATCCAATCATAGACCTCCTTCGAAAAAAAACTTATTTTTTAAATAAAGAAAGTAAACGCTTCTGCATTTTGATTTCGTTCCTACAAGTATTATCTGCTGACTCGACCGTGCCAAGTTTACAGAATTTAATTGTATCGTTGAGAATAGACACCATTTTCTGAACGTAATCAATACAATCCATTGCCACAACTCCCGCAACTTTATCTTGTGTGCAAATGTAAATGTCTGTATTCGACTTTAACGCTTTTACGGTTTTAAATTGCGTTTTATTCCAGACAAAGTCTCTGTGGTCAATGGAAGTGTTACTGTATTAATGTGCCAAGTCAACCAACCGAGATTTCATTCCAACGACATTATTTAAGGAACTTGGAGAGTGATGTCTAATTTCTAATTTCTGTTTTCTCAAATTAAACATCACTCTCCAAGTTCCTTAGATAATGTCGCTGGAATGAAATCTAGGTTGGTTGACTTGGCGTCAGTAAATTCCTGAAAGTACTTGAAACCTTATGCGTGTGAATAGCACCAGGGAAATGTTGAGATAATCTCCTTTCTAACCTTTGGATAGTATTGCAAACGTAATCGGTTTCACATTGACAAGAAATTTATAAATGACAGAATACTTTTGATAGCGGGCAAAACGCCAATTTGGCATGAAGAAAAAAAGGGTTAAGTCGTATAGGCTACTCTTAGCATAGTAGATGAAAGCAGCGTTGAGTAGAAGAAGCGATATTTACCACAGTGACATAGCTGCCTAGATCTAACAATGGAAATTTAAAAAATAGAGCACCGAGACGGGCCAATAAAATGTTCACTATTAAATTTAGTCACTTTTTATTCAATATTTCGTTTTACAAAATTAATGGGAATTCCATTATCAAGGAAAATATCAGTGATTTTACTAAGTTTCCCATTCGAGTCTATTATTAGAACAAATCATGAAAGCTCGCTGAGTAAGGGAACTGATAAGATTAATTTTTGATTTAAAGGCATACTCAAACTAATTTAAATACACTCCTGTAAAGATTGGTTTTCTATACACCAAGGTTTCAAAAGCTGAGCCGATTTTTGATACTAAAACATAAAGGAATGAGAGAGAACCATTATCATCAACATCCATAGTAAATTGCAAAGATAGGTGCAATTAACAGAGAAGTTGAAGAAATATTTTACTATATTTCAAGAAAAACGAGCGAAAGTGTCGTCAACGTAACCTGTGTAAAACTCTGGCTTACTACTGCTAAAAACAATTGATTTTTCAAACCTCAGCTAAAATATTCGCTAACGTACGACCAAGAGAGCTGCCTATTAGTATACCATCAATCTGACGATACATGATATTGTTGACACCGAAGGAAACTGATTTAGTAGCCAGCTCCATCACTTACACAACAATTTGTTCAGGAAAAGGTGGAGATTTAATGGAGCTACGATACAGATAGTCTTCACATACTTAACCCGTCTTAGAAGAAGAAAAATATAAATAAATAAAACAAAACAAACTTAGCCACACATACATACACGTAGTAATTAAACATATTTCGTTCTACTCTATATAACTCCCTCTTCCCTCACTTAGTGAAAGTCCGATCTGCTATCTCTACAACCCCGCTTTCTAACCAAATACATGCACGTACACCATAGTCGCTTATCACCCCCTTCTTCTCATTATAAACACTGGTCAGACAAATTTTCAAAATGAAGATTGTAATCGCGTCTCCGAAAGGAAAGAATAAAAGGCTAACATGCACAAATAAAGAAAGCTGTAAGCGAGCGTCTGAATTAAAGCGCATGTGAACGCTACGAACTAAAAAAAAATCAGGACAGTGTCAGTTTCAGGGGACTGTCTCGCTAGGTAAACACACCTTAAATAAAATGCCCCGAAAAATTTCCTGACCGTACTTACTGAATCCCGAAACAAAATATGGGAGGAAAATACCGAATCTTTGAACTGAATATCTTAACTCTCAACATGTCAACATGAATAATAACAACAATAGAATGTCAACAAAGCCGAAAACGACCGAAAAAAGACACCGTTGCGGATGAATTGGATTTCCAGAAAAAAACATTTGCATTTATTCAATCTAAATCCTAGCAGAAGAGAATTCACAGCTAAACAGAGCCAAACCCCATCCATTGACTGTGGAGGCCCCCAGATGCCGAAGAACTTTCTACTCCAAAAGCTTCTTTCCTCATGCTGCTGGACTCTGGAACTCCCTCCCTGCTCCCTGTTTCCCTGACGGCACTGACATGCGGAAAATTAAAACTAATGTAAACAGACATCTCGCTGCACAGCTCCCGATTTAGGTTGATCCCCATAAACAACTTTCACCCTTTTTCTCAGTAGCCCCTTACATCTACAGTGGCGGTCTGCCTTGTTTGGGGTGAACTATGTTAAAAAAATGTCTGCACATATGTCGCCAAATAATGTTTGTAGCACGGGATTTCCACCCTGTTGACAGAGACTTAAGAGAATCACTATCTAAATGAATCAATACGAAAGTTTTTTCATGTATCACTCCTATATCAAAACGGGTCACTGTTATTTAAATCAATAATACAGCATAAATTTTGATATTCTGCATATATAATGGAGATAAAAGATTAAGAGTGAATCTTTTGATAGTCTAATTAGCATAACTATTTTTAAACCATTCATAATAAATTAATGTTTAGTATTATTAATTTGGAATTGCATTGAATTATGTTAGCTATCTATATGCAATAGGAATTAATTAAAGTTATTTAATAAATAAATCGAAAAAATAACAACAAAAAAACTTTTAAAAAGTTTTAACTCATAGCGCTCGCTGACGACCTTACCGAAGGTTGTGGCTTGCTACAAGCGAAGAAAAAGCGAGAAGAGAAAGAGAGAATGGGAGGGAGAGTGTGGTTGTCTCACTCGCTCTCTGCCCCTTTCTCTCGCTCTCTTTTTTGCAGTTTTTACATTTTCCGTGAAAAATAAATAAATAACATTTCATTAATTTAGTTAATACCTAATTTATAAATGTTAACAACAAACTTATTTTTTAACGTTTACAAAGACCTTTTCAGTATTTTCATTGACAAATAAAAAACAAAAGTTTAGTAGCACTGTGATCTGTCCGGATTACGTAAAAAAAAAAGAGATTAATATTTTGGTATGATTGTAGATTAACATCCTCCGCTAATCCTCTTCCCCAAATTCTACCTTTTTTAACTTGATGGAAAGAAGAAAAAAATGTATAATTTAAAGTGGGGAAGATTTTCGAATATAAATTCAATTTTTCGGACCAGTTTTAGGGCAGTTAACTAAATTCATTTTTGTTATGGGAATTAAATCCGTTGCATTTTTTAAGGGGTGGCCGTTACTTATTTAGGAGATTACGTGTGGTTTTATGACCCTGTCCCTCGGACTTAGGGTTACTGGTAAAATAACGTTGTTAAGTTCCCTAAAAAATACAATGGCCCGAAAATGTGGTAACATTTCATGTTAAATATATATATAACTGATCCCTCACTCTAAATTCTAAAATATTTGTTTTTCTTTCTTTCCGTTACCCATGGTGTTAACACGTAATCCCCTAAAAAGCAGAATGTTATTTTTTCGGAGTGGTGGGGTATTAATGTAGGGTGTTAATCTGTAAATTTACCCATTAAAAAAAAAATCTTACACATTTTTTTTTTTACTATATGTCCCTTTTTATTTTAATTTTATTTTTTATTTTAATTTTATTTTTTATTTTAATTTTATTTTTTATTTTAATTTGATTTTAGTTATGTTTACATTTCCGGTGAAAATTTAATAAATAACCTTAAAATGATATAACTAATTTTTATGGCATAAATAAGAATGTTGAAAGTTTGGATATTATTGTAGATAAACATCCCCACCCACCTCACCTCACCATCGATAAACTGAGATTCTACTTTTTCAGGCGATTACGTGTGAATACACTGAAAAGCCTGACCGAAAGAGAAATAACAACAAAAAAATTAAGAATTTAGAACGGGGGATCAGTATAGCATATAAATTTAGGTTAGCTACTCCACTACCCCATCCATTTTCTCTCCTGAACATTCTCTAGAAGACACATAATTAACCCTCAAAACAGTAACGGACAAATATACGCCCCTTATAAACATTGACTCACAGGACTAGTATAGAGATATTAAAAAAAATGTATATTTTAAAATTTTAATTTTTTTTCTCCAATTTTAAATGTCAACTGTTTCATATCACACACCTTTTTTTTAAAAACCTTATTAAACCTCCCTAACACTAATTTTTAACAACTATACATAATACTCTAAAGCAAATAACGCATCTAAACGAGAGTGACACGTGAATTCACATTTTTAAAACAGGTGACAACATAAGCTGAAGAGAGCCGGATGGTTAAGACCTTCTGAGTTTGAAACCGACGGTACTAATGTTGTATTAATTTTTCTGTACAAAAAATAAATATTACGCTCTTTATTGATTTTTCCTACTATATCACAAAAGAAGTATATATATATATATATATATATATATATATATATATATGGGAAGAGAAGGATGAAGGTAATCCGACGTGATGGGAAAATGAAAAAGGAAAACCAAAAAATGGATGTTTTTTATGTGTACATCAACGTTTCGTCTTTATTCATAAGACTTCATCAGGATGATTTTTTTTTCTCTATATTATCATCCTGATGAAGTCTTATAAATAAAGACGAAACGTTGATGTACACATAAAAAACATCCATTTTTTGGCTTTCCTTTTTCATTTTCCCATATATATATATATATATTCTCTCAGATGATGATGCTGTTGATGCGAATGATTGTGATTAGCTGCATAATAGATGATTGGTGTATTGTTACTTTTCACCACTATCAAAATACACTGATAGCCTCAGGAGACTAATATTGAGATAAAATTCTCTCAAATTTTAAGACAGAGAAGAGGGGGTCTCATTGTCCTTTAAAATAATTAAATTGTCATTTATTTTTGAATTCATCCAATTTATTCTTAAAATGTTCTAGACTCGTGTTATTTTTAGATCATACAATTTCTTGTGATATGGTTTGAATATTTCAGCTTTTCAGGGCGAGTCGGCCCTTTCGCTTTGCTGCAACCTCTAGTAACCTTGGCATAATGACTCATACCTTTAACCATCGAGAAAAAACTCTGACTGGAGAATGGGGTGGAGGGTACCACACTGACTTATCTTTTATTTACATACACATTTCAAAGTTTGAATGAACCTACATGAAATTGGAATGTGTGTGTTGTTTTATTTATTTACATACCAGCCAGCGTGGCGCTACAGTTGACCCGTACCCCAGCTTATCTTTTCGAAACCGCTTAGACACGCTTAAAAGATTGAATGAGCAAAAAATATTATAATTTCTCTATTATTCGGTCATTTGACGGAATAATTGCGATTATTTGTGTGTGTGTTTATTCTATCTATCTATCTATCTATCTATCTATCTATCTATCTATCTATCTATCTATCTATCTATCTATCTATCTAGTGCGGCGGTAGGGTCCAATGTGCCGGCCCCAAATCTATAATACGGGGTCTCATTAAAGGCTTTTCTTTATTAGCATTTTTTTAATCATCACAAATCAGAGAATTATTTGATTTTAATGACATTCCATGATAAATGCCAGTATACTGAAATTATATGCCCTTAATAGGGTTAAGATGAAAATTCATATACACTAAATGTACAAAAGCAAGGAAATTCCCAAATTTTTACACTTTTATTGTCATTAAGGGTATGCGAGCACAACAGGGCTATGCATTTTACTGGTAGGAACTTTTCTTCAGCGCACCTCACACACTTCATCCACGCATGCATAGAGATTTATACTGTAGTGATGTGATAATGAAATGGTTTGGTTGATATGTAGTCATACCCTTAATGACAATAAAAGTGTAAAAATTTGGGAATTTCCTTGCTTTTGTACATTTAGTGTATATGTATTTTCATCTTAACCCTATTAAGGGCATATGATTTCAGTATACTGGCATTTTTCATGGAATGTCACTACTTTTGTAAAGGCTATGCCTCAAGACAATGGTAATTTTAAAGGTATTTTTGAATTTTCTGGAAAACGTAGATATATGGTAAACTGAAATTAAAATGCCATCAACTAGACCCTAGAACCTCTATCTCTGCCAAAAAATCAACTGAATCCATCAAATAGTTGATGAGATACAGGGTGGCACACATGTACGTACGTACACACGGATAACACAAAATGACTCCTGACCTTTCTGGATCTCTGGGTTGTCTTGACTAATGATGCTGAAATTCAACACACTTATAGAACCTATCAAACGAAAATTTAGTGCAAAGTTTTAAATAATTTGGTTTATTGGTTTTTGAGTTATGACTGATCAAAGAAATGAGATTTCTAGCATAGGTCGTTTTTGAAGTCTATTAAGGGATAGAGCGCTATCGCGCCTCCCTTGATTTTTAGAAATTTAATAACTAAATTATATATTTTATCAGGATTAATAATTGAACATCATAACGATGTAAAAAACAATGGAAGTTTGACAGAATTTAAGTTTGGGGCGGATTGACGCACATGCGCAGTAATATTTTATTGCTTTTTAAATATTGTTACTGTTAAAAGTACCCTATATATATGTCTGTAACGTTTTAATTAGGCTTTAAAAAAGCTAAGTAGACCTCCAGAGTGCTATCAAAACTCCCTTCTGGGTCCTTCTAGCAGACTTGGAACCGCACCGGACGAGGGGCGTAGGAGGTCGGTAGCGCTGGCTTGGTATATAGATTCAGCGTTTTATGCTTTCATTTGGTGATGCGTACATAAACCATTATACACCTGCCGGGAACCCAAGTTGTGGATCGTCTGTTGACAAAATCACTCGGACGCCGATGTTTAGTTTATATAAAGGTTTATTAAAAAGAGAAAAACAGTCGCAGGAAAATAAAAGAGAGACGGGTTACTTGAGTGCGCGAGTGAGAAAGACAGATAGATAGACGAATCAAAGTGTAGTATCTGTTCCGATGAATACAACACCCTATAGACTGGTACCGTCTTGGCTTTCGGGCCTTGATTCCGCCGGTCTGTGGGATTGTCCTGTGCAGTTCTAGAAGGTCCACCCTCATAGGCTTTGTCTTCTCACTCTTTGAGAAGGGGTTAGTTTATTGATAATCGCCTGAGGAGCCCTTACCAGGAAATGCCGACGGGGCTGACCAGGCGTGTTTTGTAGGCCAGTGTCTTCTCCCTTCTCGAGGGCGCTGGCTTTTCAAATCCCACTTTTCCGACCTTGTGTCACATCCTACCGCTGTGGGAGGAAGATAAATAACTAGGCGCCAGTCTTCTCCCCACATTGTGCACGGCGCCTTGGACCCGTTGACAGATAAATACAGAAAATTCTCCACCAGAAGTCACGTGATTTCGTCGACTTCCGTTCTGGGGTCACCTCTGACCCTTAGGTGTCACTCAAACTTTTCCGTTCAAATACCGGCTTCGGTTATGTAACATTCTTATTATTCTTTTATTTTAAATCCGTAACTGTCGCGCGGTAGGAGTTTGTTCAGATGTTACTTCGGTCACGCGTCGCAAATCGACATCGCACTTTATAACACCATCGTTTTTTTTTTAATATACACAATTCTAAAACGCATCAGAATGCCCGTAGTAATATCGAAGCAAATTGCTGGATATTTATCGGAGAATATTTTCAAAAATTGTATGGATATACTATGAAAAACAATATTTCAGAAAGAAACGGCAGATAATCGAACAATCAGTAAAAATGATAATAAGCAACTAATTAATTACAATATGAGAATACACACGATATATGAGTAGACATAATTATACTAGACAGCTTATATATCCTAGAAAATTACTAGACATAATTATACTAGACAGCTTATATATCCTAGAAAATTACTAGACATAATTATACTAGACAGCTTATATATCCTAGAAAATTACTAGACATAATTATACTAGACAGCTTATATATCCTAGAAAATTACTAGACATAATTATACTAGACAGCTTATATATCCTAGAAAATTACTAGACATAATTATACTAGACAGCTTATATATCCTAGAAAATTACTAGACATAATTATACTAGACAGCTTATATATCCTAGAAAATTACTAGACATAATTATACTAGACAGCTTATATATCCTAGAAAATTACTAGACATAATTATACTAGACAGCTTATATATCCTAGAAAATTACTAGACATAATTATACTAGACAGCTTATATATCCTAGAAAATTACTAGACATAATTATACTAGACAGCTTATATATCCTAGAAAATTACTAGACATAATTATACTAGACAGCTTATATATCCTAGAAAATTACTAGACATAATTATACTAGACAGCTTATATATCCTAGAAAATTACTAGACATAATTATACTAGACAGCTTATATATCCTAGAAAATTACTAGACATAATTATACTAGACAGCTTATATATCCTAGAAAATTACTAGACATAATTATACTAGACAGCTTATATATCCTAGAAAATTACTAGACATAATTATACTAGACAGCTTATATATCTTAGAAAATTTCAAGACATAATTATACTAGACAGCTTATATATCCTAGAAAATTACTAGACATAATTATACTAGACAGCTTATATATCCTAGAAAATTACTAGACATAATTATACTAGACAGCTTATATATCCTAGAAAATTACTAGACATAATTATACTAGACAGCTTATATATCCTAGAAAATTACTAGACATAATTATACTAGACAGCTTATATATCCTAGAAAATTACTAGACATAATTATACTAGACAGCTTATATATCCTAGAAAATTACTAGACATAATTATACTAGACAGCTTATATATCCTAGAAAATTACTAGACATAATTATACTAGACAGCTTATATATCCTAGAAAATTACTAGACATAATTATACTAGACAGCTTATATATCCTAGAAAATTACTAGACATAATTATACTAGACAGCTTATATATCCTAGAAAATTACTAGACATAATTATACTAGACAGCTTATATATCCTAGAAAATTACTAGACATAATTATACTAGACAGCTTATATATCCTAGAAAATTACTAGACATAATTATACTAGACAGCTTATATATCCTAGAAAATTACTAGACATAATTATACTAGACAGCTTATATATCCTAGAAAATTACTAGACATAATTATACTAGACAGCTTATATATCCTAGAAAATTACTAGACATAATTATACTAGACAGCTTATATATCCTAGAAAATTACTAGACATAATTATACTAGACAGCTTATATATCCTAGAAAATTACTAGACATAATTATACTAGACAGCTTATATATCCTAGAAAATTACTAGACATAATTATACTAGACAGCTTATATATCCTAGAAAATTACTAGACATAATTATACTAGACAGCTTATATATCCTAGAAAATTACTAGACATAATTATACTAGACAGCTTATATATCCTAGAAAATTACTAGACATGATTATACTAGACAGCTTATATATCCTAGAAAATTACTAGACATAATTATACTAGACAGCTTATATATCCTAGAAATTTACTGGGACATTAAGCTAAGTGTATTAAGGCATCGGTTAAAAGGTATTCGACGTTCGTTGTACCTAGAGATTACGAGTTCGATCCGTAGTAAGTTGAACGGTGCTTCTATAATAAAAAGCCGAAAAAAAGTTTTTCTTGTCTTTTAGTGTTGGAGAGGTAAATAAGGGGCTGGTAACTCTTCACAACAGCTCTAGCTTTCGAACAATATTTTTCTAACCCTAACCCTAACCCTAACCCCTTTAAGTCAAATCGAAGTTCTCCTTGCACAGTAGCCACATATGCAACGCCAATTAAAGCCATCAGTTTTAATTACTGATGGCACAAGTCGCATCTCATGGCCACAGTTAAAATCAATTTGTTTTGCACTGTCTGATGTAAAATACACTATATCTTCGAACTTGAAAGAGTTAAGATCCATGATCCTAATTTCAGAGAAAATCGTGTTTAAAATTCGTTGTAAGAGTTACCTGCCCCTATTTACCTCTCCAACACTAAAAGACAAGAAAAACTTTTTTTTCGGCTTTTGTAGAAGCACCAGTTGAACTAAAAAAAATTTTTTTTTTATTATACTAGATATGTACAAATGCATGGAACGAGAGCTGTGGATTAAATAATGGGTTTAGTTCGAAATTAACAGAAGGTTTTACAGCAACAAAAAAGAAAAACGTTTGAGATACAACAGAAACCAAGATAGGAATGAATATTGATGTCTCGTTAAGAAAAACTGTAGTGAAATCACACAAATTGTTCTTTCTGAAAATTTTTAACAAATTCATTTTAAGTCCCATTTATTGGGTTGTAACATCACCAAATTAACACTCTCTTCAACCCGGAGATTCAATAGTCTAAATTTTATTTTCACTTAATTTGTCCCAGAGCAGGATATTTTAAAGAAATATATTGCAGTATTTAGGAGTCTGCACTCTTACAATTAGTTAAAGATCTAAGAGTGTCACATCATTATGGACCCGTTCTGGGACAGTAATCTATTATTATACAAAAGCTGAGCCAATGAACTGTCGTTTCATTAAAACTATTTTCCGATATAATTCAATCACACAAAATACATTCTAAAATATACCTTAGTGCTGGAATCGATTTATGGTTGAAAATAATTCTGTTTTAATTGTTCTAATTAGCTGTAATGTGTAATTAACTAAACGAGCCACCATCTCTCACATAGTTATCAATATATTTCTCTCATGCTTCTCACTCTACGTTGATTCAATAACTCTGTAATATTTCTTAATGCCCCTATGAGCATTAAGAGATAGATCGACTCTTTTTCAGCGTTATTATTTAATTTACATGTATGCCTGTGTAACGGGATTTCCTCTGGAAGTTAGTGAAGGTGGTGGTAAGTATAATTATTATAATAATGACTAGCGGGACCCGTGTAAATTACACGAAATGATGTTTGCAATACTAATTATCTTACCTAACCTATACATGTTTGAATAAAATATGATAAGATTTGACTTGTATATTTATTTAAAAAAAATGAACAATACATGAAACAATTTACAAAACTTCTTTATATACAATATGTCTAGTGAAGGTAATATTTCGACGACTGAACCTTACTTTGTAAATGCTTTAGATTAAATTAAAGTTGGCTCCAATTCATGAGTAGTGTACAAAGATTCGGAAGGTCGTTGCTTTTGATGTAAGCGTGACACACAAAATAACACACACGCTATCGTATTAATATATGTCTTCCTGGTCGTCCCCTCCCTCCCTCCCTACCCCCCTTCGATGTAGAAAAAAATCTTAGAGTAATTTACTCCTCTCCAGGAGTTAGGCACAAGGCCAGTTTTTATCCTACTCCCACCAGTAAGATGTGACCCAAGCTCGGGTCGGAAAGTGGGGGTTGAAAAGTCAGTGCCCGAGAGGTGAGCACTCTGACCATCAAAAATTGCCTGGGCAGCCCCGTCGGCATTCCCCGGTAGGGGCGCCTCAAGCAGTAAGCAATTAACTTACTCCTCCCCAAAGAGGGGAGGCAAAGCCTGGGAGGGTGGACCTCCTAGAACTGCACAGGACAATCCCATAGACCGGCGTAAATCAAGACCCGAAGGCCAAGACAATACCAGTCTATAGGGTGCAGTATCCATCCATTGATCTCGACCAAAAGGCCCAAAATCTTAGAGGTTGGTTGGGATAGAACTATAAACCAGTCGGGCCGACGTCAAAAACGACGTCAAAATCCTACGTCGCTAACCGTTGCGCCAATGGGAAATACTTGAAAACATTAAGAAAATTAGGTGACTTAAATGTTTTTCCAAATCAAGGTGCGGCACGCATGCGCAGAACTTTTTATGTAAGCGTGACATACGAACACACACGCTATCGTATTAATATATAGATCATTCCTAATAGTTGTTAAGATGAGAGAACAGGGGTTGCAAAAGTTAGCTGATAGAATGTGAGTTTGGAATTTGATTATGAATGCGCTTTTGTAATTCGAATATATTTTAACATATTGTGAGTTGTCGGTTGAATTGAAAAAGAAACATTTGTGGTTTAGTTAAGCAATGTGAGAAAACAAACAATTTTGATAGATGCCATCAGCAGAATCGAAAACGTCAACACAAAGACCGTGACTGAGTCGCGGGTAAGTCCTGAGTGCTCACTCACCTGGTGAGACCCGTAAGACTCCCACCGTACATAAATTAGACAAGGGTGGATACAAGATAATGTCAATATTATACTAACAATAAAATGAAGCCATGAGAATTCCCTTTTGTGTTTTCGAGTCTTCATTTCTGAAGCAGCCTGTAGAAGAAAATACTTCAGGGAAATGCTCGGAGAATTCCTCAATAGAAAGAGGTACAAGTAAGTGTGTTTTTTTTTCAGTCTCATGTACCGTGCCATTCTCAATGACGATTTGGCAACGTGACACATAATCATAAGAAACAACGTGACGCCTAACCAGTTAAATAACTTCACATACTATCGCATTGAGAGGCCAACACGTTACATCTGTACACACCAGAAGTACTATGTAAATAATATGACGAAATAATAAGTCGCTTTATTTCTATATAATCCTTGTTTATAATGGACTATTCCAATCTTTTCATTTTTTTATTTCTCTAAGAGAGAGAGAGAGAGAGAGAGAGAGGGGGAGAGAGAGAGACAGACATACAGACAGACAGACAGACAGACAGAGAAAGAGACAGAGAGAGAAAGAGAGAGAGAAAGAGAGACAGACAGACAGACAGAGAATATGACGAGAGCAAGATTGGTAGACAGCGTATAGACAAGACCGGTGAAAGTCAAACAATATACAGTAAGAGAGGGTGAAAATGATAGAAAGAAAGAGATGGGTCACTTGATGAGTTATTTCGAAATTACGGCTGATTAGAACAATTAAATCGAAGTTTTTTCAAGCATAACTCAATCCCCCAAATCGAGGATTATTTCAACATGTATTTTGTGTGCTTAAAATATTTAGGAAGAAAAGGCTTAGGGAAACTTTGATTTACTCAGATTTAGTATAATGATGGATATATGAACTTTAACTTATGTACAACACATTTGACACCAGAGCAAAGTCAGGTAACTAATCTGATATTGATGCTAAAATGATTTGTTTTAGACATATTCTAAATAAGAATATCATTCTTTGAAAGTGTTAATAATTTTTTTTTTTGAATTTTAAAATTGTACAAAGTTTTGCTGTAATAATCATGAGACCTGCATACGTTTAAACAACATCGTTCCTAGTATTTTAAAGCCTCAGGTTCATCAAATAGTGTTGAATAAAGTTTTTTCTGTTCAAAACCCTCAACTGTGATTGCATTGTTCTAGATAAATAGATGCGAAACCAACACTTATTCGTGTCAGGCTGAATGAGTCAGTTTATAGATAGGCTTTGAGCCATCGACTTGAAGTACGATTATTACTTGTGCGTTTGAATGATATTAGAACTCACCTGCGATCATTGCGATAATTTCAAGTAACGTGCTTGTATTAAATTGACCGCCAAATCTATTATCGAGATAATAGAAATGTTTTATTATATACTAGCAGGGCTACCCGGCGTTTCCCGGGTCATAAAAACAAAATAAAATGTATATCTCTCTACCTTTAATTATCCGTCACTCTATCTTTCTCTCTTTGCCCACACCGTTCCCCCTTCTTCACAACCACACTTGTTTCCTCCGCACTTTGAATTAAGTTATACCATTCACCAAATGTAACATTGTAATTTACTATTATGCCTACCGGGCAACGCAGATTACCTTTTCTTGTATACAATAATGTAACAAAACACAGTTAAAATCTTTTCCCCGATCAACGCAGCGTTTAAAAACACATTCTCTATGTAAGATTGCTCTATCATGGATATTGAGCTCTTTGGATTAACTTATACCACTTACCAAATAAAATAGTGTATCATTACTATTATAGATCCCGGGCAACACAGAGTTAACAAAAGACAGAGAAGTTCTTCCTCCCGGACAAGACTGCATTTAAACACATATGCTCTATCTAGGATGTTGAGCACTGTAATCTTACATTTATTGCTACCGGAAAATCTTCTTCAGTATATAAAATAAAACAAAGGAGGTCTCCAGAGTGCTACTAAACCACCCAACTAAAATTAAAGAGGCCTCCAGTCCGTCTAGATGAAAACCTGTTTTTCTTCTAAGTAAGTAGTGGAAAACTAAAACTCAGGAGGCGAAATGTAGGAGGCCCCCAGAGTGCTATTAAAACCACCCAAATAAAATTAAGGAGGCCTCCACGGCGCTGTGCCTAGATGAAATTCTGTTTTATCAAGTCAGGAGTGAAATAATAAAACTCAGGAGACCGCCAGAGCGCTACTATTTATTTAGCGAATGCAAAGTCCTTCAGCCACGCAGTAGCCTCCTGGTCTGCTGAAACCACCAAAATAAAATTAAGGAGACCTCCAAAACCTTTTCCAAGTTTCTTGCTTCCTTCCTTTTCAAAAGAAATGATGGTGGTAACGACAATAGTCAGAAGATAACCTTAAAAAGAATTAAATAAAATCCTGAATAAGTATCTGCTAATTTTGAAATAAAAATGCCGAATCATTTTCTGACAATTTAAAAAGAAAATAGTACATAATAACGTTGAAAATGGCTGAATAAAACGACCTCCTGAGTAAACTTTCCCAAGTTGACTGTTAAAGACTGAATCATTTTTTAAAACTTTAGATATTGATTCGAGGCAATACCGATCATGAATATACCAACTTTGTGGGTGTTTGTCTGGTAGTTTTTTTTTTACTTTTAGCTGAACATACATACATACATACATACATACATACATACATACATACATACATACATACATACATACATACATACATACAGGAAACTGCTCTTTGTATTATAGATGACATAATCACGTTGACACACCGATTTTCGTTAGAATCATCGAAGTTAAGGAAACGTTGGTCCTGGTCAGTATCAGATGGGTGATTATTTCGGAATACCAGGCGCTGTTATGTGGAAAGAAAAACAACACTTCCTTTGGGGAAAAACCAAACAAAAATAAACTGAAAAAAAAACAACAACAAAAAACATCGTCATTTCGACTGACCGGGATATGCATGCGACCGGTAACCGCTTGTGAATTTAATATTACCTAGAGACCTCCCCCGGTCAAGGTGAATTCCGGACCACGTAAAACGTTGATTCACGATTCGACAAATATTCCTTCGATAAAACAGTTTTTTTAATGGAACACACGCTTACCCCCCCCCTCTATTATGTTAGAGAGAAATTACGTTCAGATCTTTTTATTCGGAAAATACGGTGTTTTGCTGCGCTGGTCCCCATGAGAAAACTCGAAGAAAGCCGGAAGGGAGAAAAAGAACTCACGAAAAAGTTCATTTCTATTTGTTTTTAGAATTTTCTGGAATTCAGAAGGAAAAGTAGTTAACGGTGAAGCAGATGTTAAAGAAAAATACGTTTGTCAAAATAAGAAGTGAATTCTTCATCTGCATCAATTTAATATGTGCGTTCAGCGTTGAAAATGATATTTAAAAAAGAAAATGCTATTTCTGACAGACTAACGAAAATTCAATTTCAAACGGAAGCGTGACATCTTTGCCGACAGACGGGGCAGCTTAGAGAGATACGTGGACACATCTTAAAAGAAAATAAGTCTCTGAGGAAACATTTGCGAGAAAAAAGGATAAAGGTTTGGAGAAATGGAAGAGACGCGTTGAGTGAGATAAGCTATGGGGAAATGGCAACAAAAAAGGAAGAAAAGTGGAATGGCAGACGATTTAGGAAGTCGAACGGACGCAGCGGGTCGGTACGTTGAGTGGGAGGAAGAGGAGGAGGGAGACCTGTTGTCGAAATGTGGATTAGATCAAACGGGGCTCTTTTACTAAATATAGAATCAGGGACATGTTTAGAATGGCCTACATTCTTTAAGAGAGAGAGAGGGAGAGAGAGAGAGAGATAGAGAGAGAGAAAAAGAGAGAGAGAATGAGAGAAAAGGGGAAAAAGACAAAAGAAGAAAGGGGCGATAGAGAGGGAAAGGGGGAAAGGGGGAAGAGGAAAAGAAGAAAAGGGGAGATAGAGAGAGGGAGAGGGAGAGGGAGAGGGAGAGGGAGAGAATGATACAGTAAGAGGGTAGAACAAAAAGAGGCCATAGAAAAAAGGGGCAGAAGTGGTTGAATAAATAATGGCTATCGTTGTTCGATCAGTTTTCTTGAATTCGTCACACATTTTTTTGATTTATTTTTGTCTGTTATCTCGACATGTCGTCTGGCCCTTCCTTCATAAATTTTGTTTATCTTTACACTATATGTCTATCTATCTATATCTTGTGATCTTTCTATCTTTATATACATATATACATTTATATATATATATATATATATATATATATATATATATATATATATATATATATATATATATATATATGTGTGTGTGTGTGTGTGTGTGTGTAGTCACCCAAAGACAGAGTGATTCGCTGTATCACAGTTCATCAGTGTGAATAGGGAAGGAAGTGCTTTACGCTGAGATTGAAACTGAATCGCCGAGGAAGGAGCCCGAACTTCTCTCCACTGTGGCATCCTTACAAGCCATGAGAGGGGCATCTTACTGTTCATAAACAATATTAATTATCGAATAGTATTCTATTCGCTTTAACACAGTTTACATTATCGCTAATGAAACCTGTCGATTTCCCATACCACATTTCATTACAATTGAACAACATAAGAAAACGGTATGTTGCTGCCACTGCTTATTCAAGAAATGAAATAAAAATGAAACCTTACATTCTGGTGATAGTGTAACGATAAAAAACACCGGATTCTAGTCAGCCACTTAACACGTTTAGGGGTAGAAAGAAAGCGAGTAGCTTTTTTCGTTCGTTCGCATCACATGTCTACCCCCTCCATACGCTCACACATTCACCAAAAAAACATTGTGTGAATTAAAATGGTAGATGGTTGTTGAATATTCAAATTTTACTGCTAAAAAAAAAGAAAAAGAAAGAAGACCGCAGTTTATTGGGAGATGACGGTGGTCAAGTGGATATCGACACGGACTGAAGACCTGGGTGTTCCAAGTTCGAATCGAGTCGGTTCCACAGTAACAGTTTCACTTAGGGATGTTGGCAACCTTCTCGTGGTCCTTAGCGTAAGTACCCGATGTCTTTCCAAAAAGATTTCTAACTAGAAAAACATCGGGTAAACTAATGCCAACGCAAGAATCATCTGAAGAAGAAGCAGTTTATTGCGATAATGCGGCAATTATTCCTACCGTTTTATAAGAGGGTAAATCGTTTATAACAGAGATGCTACATTGTCATATAAAATTAAATAAAAAATCAACAAAGGTTAGAACGAATATTCAATATTACAACTTCAATTAGCTGTACAATATTTTCTGACATTTCATGTGCCAAGCCAGAAAAGAAAAAGATATGTCCTAAAATTGAGTACTGCTGCCATATTTAGAGAGACACCTTGACAGAATACAAAATAAACTTCACAATCTAGTGGGAGAAGATTTAAACTGCAGAAAAGACGATGATATTCTTTCTCTACTCTATCGGTATTTCAACAGAGAGTGCTCGACTGAGCTCCAATCCCTGGCCCCTCTTTGAAAGGCATTGGCAGGAGGATATCATCTTCCACAACAACTGCAACTTTCATTTATTCACCCGTATGCATAAGATGAAACAGAATATCCATGAACAGAGTTTTTTCCACGTTATCACAGTATTATTTCCCTGTGGGCTACAACATGATCCTCTTCAAATCTACTGTTAATGATCACTTGTCATAAACCATCTTCATAAGTAATAAAATTGTGTTAATTCCATTCGACATTTTAATCCTCTTCTTCACCATTCGACTAACAATCTCCATCTCATTAACCCTTATCATCGAGTGGCTTTTGCCTTCATAAGTGACAATTAATAAAACAAACAAACAAACAAACAAACAAACAAACAATGCATTCCTGAGTCAAAGTCAAATCTTTCATTTGCTGCAATACATTTTGGAAAAACCATTAGTGTAATTTCGGTTATTATATTCACAACATTTCGGCCGATAAAACCTCCGACCTTCTTAGGATGTATTTTTTCGAACTTAGGAACCTTTTTTGTCGAATTTGGGAATCTTTATGTCGAACTAACGATTCTCAAGCTCGAGTAGAAGTCCCCAAGTTCAAAAAGATACACTCAACGAAGGGTGGGTGTTGCATCGGACGAAACATTTTTTAATATAACAACCAAGATGAGAATGATCAAAATAATACAGATTATATTATACAGATTGTTTCTTTTAGATCAACAAAAATAAGAACTTCTGTTTTATACAATTCCCATTTATTCAAAGAATAATGTAACTATTAAAATATATCCGCCCGCTGTATTTGTATAGAACTTATTTTCTCATGTATCACGTGATAATGTCCGATGGTCATGGGAATAGAGCGAAAGCGTGCAGAGTCTTGGTTGGCTCTGTGAACCTTGTTTGCGCCCTCTGACCGTCTGAAACTGTCACTTCCTACACTGATGAGAGCGGAAGCTTGAAATGCCGGCGTATGTAGGTATCAATAATTTAATATTTATTTCTAAATATATATATATATATATATATATATATATATATATATATATATATATACTAATGATCATAGAATTAACGATAATTGAAGTATCGTAAAGTGATCTATCGCGATATAGTAAAGCTCAATACGTTGAATAGAGTAATCAATTTTAAAGAAAGAAAGAGGAAGATAAAAAATTGCATAAAATTACATAAAATTACATAAAGTGAAAAAGTGAATCGGCGGATCCAGTTCTGTTCTCTTTAGTCGGCAAAGCTTCCTACCATAAGCAGAATATGTAAGATAATATATAAATCTTTTGAAACATCTTTCTGCCGAGGAAGCCAGGTTTTTGAAGGCAGATATGAACTTTTCCACATAGCGCCTTTCAACAGACAATCTTCACCTCGGATTTACCGAATTGGATATTTAAAATACCAGTCCAGGATTTTTACTTGTAACTTGTAACTAAAAGGCAGATTTGCCGAATTGGATATTTAAAATACCAGTTCAGGATTTTTACTTGTAACTCTACGGAACTATACACATAACGGAGTACGAATCCATACAGACCAAGTGAGATATTTTTGAACCCTCTACCTCTTACTTGAAACCCTGTAAAAATTGTTAAAAAACTTTCTCCAATTCTACAAACTTATGCTATTCTGCTATTTGCACCATAGCGCCCCCCTTTGTCTTCGAAAATGGCTACTCAATACTGCTAATTTTTCCTTCCCAGCCATTTATTTCTTTATCCCAACCTTTCTAGTTTTATTCTTCAATTCTTCAAAGTGAAATGGAACTAGGTAATATTTATTTGTTATAAATACAACATTACCAAATTTTATCCTCTGACGAGAAGAGTTTTATCTTTGAAAAACCATGGTTTAAGGATTAATGTAACTCCTTGCACCTGAACTTTCGATGTAATAAAATTTGTATTAATTGTATGTAACTTTATGTAATTTTATGTAATTTTATGCAATTTTTTATCTTCATCTTTCTTTCTTTAATATATATATATATATATATATATATATATATATATATATATATATATATATATATTAGTATATATTTATGGCAATTAAGCTACACAGAGGCTCCTGCGTTTTATCACCGAAGGAATCTTCAGGCTAAAATGCTAAAAGCCTGAAGATTCCCCCGGGGATGAAACGTGGGAGCCTCTGTGTAGCTTAATTGCCATAAATATATTTTCATAACTTACTACCTAGCTCTACTTACTTCTGGCGCACTGTTGAAGTAAATACTGAAAATTGATACATAAAAAATATATATCTCGTTATAAAATTTCATGTGGATATAGTAAATAGTAATATATATATATATATATATATATATATATATATATATATATATATATATATATATATATATAGTGTGAGTCTGACGTCCTAACGGGCATGTTTTTGTTCTCATGAATGTTAATGGGAATACTTTAGTTTTGAATGAAATGCTCTGATTTTTTTTGTATTAATTTAAGAAGTTTGGAGCAAAAATTGCTCGAATTTGAAATTGTGATAATGAAAAAGAAGATTATGTTTACGTGAACTAATGTATTTATTTGTTTGTATGTAAATTTTGACTAACGATCGTTCGAGTTTCATAGACAAATAAATGAATTCAAATGTGAGGAGAAAATGGATAGAGAGTGGAATTAATTGCTACCTTCTTCATGGAAGATGTGTTTTGGAGAAGCAGACAGGTTGGATTAAATGCAATATTATTTGCAGGTAGAAGAAATGTGGGCATATGTTGGTGAAACACGCGTTAGGAAGTGCTGTAGGTAGTTTGAGAAAATGTGTAGCATATGAAGCTTTAAGTTCTAAAACTCTAATAGCCGAAGTCACAGGGGAAAATCGAGATTACTTTTTTAATATAGAGATTATTCAAACCAAGAGCCAGTTTTTGTACATAATATATGCCTATTCTTCATATTAAACATTGATATTCTTTAAAATAAGGCTGGGAAAATTACTTTATTTACCAAAATGCTATAAAATAGTATCTCCCTTCCAGTGGTTGTGTATAGACAATATTATTTAAAATACCCCTAAATTAGAACACAAAAAACTCGTCTCTACATAGTACTTTGTTGCGAGGGTGCTCTTTCTTAGTTATGGAATAACACGAACGTGTAAGTGTTAATTATTATTAATTAAAAAGTTTATAATTAAAGAACACGATAATTAATGATTATAGATAGTTAAACATTCGATTAAAATACTTATATGAAATCCAGGTGAAAAAGATTTTATTGGGTTCTTCCAGGAACAACGGTACACTGGTTTTGCAAGGTTAATATACATATTTATGAAGAGTTTTTTTTCACTTGTTGTCATTTTGCGACTTGAGTAATATGAAGCCTCCCCATTCTCAGACTCTGAATATGAAAATCCCGAATCCCCCATTATTCCTAAATTCTTAATTTATAAAAAAAAGTATTAACCTAACCTACACGTCATTAATAATATTCCATGTTCTTTTCTCAAATCTAATTCAAAGTTTAATAAATTTAGTTTAATATTAATTTTAGAATGATCTCTCTAAAAAATATAAAAAAATATACATAAGCACTACGTCTGTTTTATATCGTCTCCATTTATGTAAAGGCACAATCAGCGGATTTCGGATGAGATCAGTTTCTTCAGATGGAATTTGTTGGTAAAGCCAAAATATTTACGAGTTTTAAACGACGTGTCCTTTAAGGAGGTCGCGGAAGCGAATAAAGAAAAAAAACTTGAAAGCTATATATCCTATATGTGTAAGTGGGTGCTTGTCTGTATGTACTTCCACGCGAATCATAAGATCGTAATTAAAAAGGTGTGTCCCCTTTTTCATTTTCTCTTCCAAAATGAAGCAAGCTTTCTCATTTTTGATCCGTCATTTAATATCAACACTTATGGATCGTTTGTTCTCGTTTGTCGTCCTATTCCTTGACTCATACAAAGATATCCCCACCAACACCGACGCAGTGGCGTTCCTTCTATCCCTTATAATATAATATGTGTATGGAAGACACTTGGAGGGTCGAAATTAAAGTAAGTGCATGTTGATAAAATTTAATCGTATTAAACGAGAATTAAATTCTTGTATATTTCTTCACGATAAAGTAAATCGAAATTGGTTTCGTTGTTGAACATTGGTTTCCACGATTCATTCTAGAGTAAGATACTCACAAGGGGGACCGTGTGAAGGTTGTCAAAGATTATATAGACATGATAAATGAATATGTTTTGAAATTAAATTTAAAAATACTCAAAGAATTTTCAGGAAAATTGTGCAAACTTGTAGATCGTAGATCATTTTAAAGATTGTTCTGTTCTGAAAAGAATTAACAATTCAGTTTTTTTAGATTGTTTTTGTCATTGAACAAAGGATCAGTGTTTTTTGACATTGTTTTTGTCATTGAACAAAGGATCAGTTTTTTTTACATTGTTTTTGTCATTGAACGAAGGATTAGTTTTGTTTTACATTGTTTTTGTTTTTGAACAAAGGATCAGTTTTTATTTACATTGTTTCTGTCATTGAACAAAGGATCAGTTTTTTTGACATTGTTTATGTCATTGAACAAAGGATCAGTTTTTTTGACATTGTTTTTGTCATTGAACAAAGGATCAGTTTTGTTTTACATTGTTTTTGTCATTGAACAAAGGACCCGTTTTGTTTTACATTGTTTTTGTCATTGAACAAAGGATCACTTTTGTTTTACATTGTTTATGTCATTGAACAAAGGATCAGTTTTGTTTTACATTGTTTTTGTCATTGAACAAAGGATCAGTTTTTTGACATTGTTTTTGTCATTGAATAAAGGATCAGTTTTGTTTTACATTGTTTTTGTCATTGAACAAAGGATCAGTTTTGTTTTACATTGTTTTTGTCATTGAACAAAGGATCACTTTTGTTTTACATTGTTTATGTCATTGAACAAAGGATCAGTTTTGTTTTACATTGTTTATGTCATTGAACAAAAAATCAGTTTTGTTTTACATTGTTTTTGTCATTGAACAAAGGATCACTTTTGTTTTACATTGTTTTTGTCATTGAACAAAGGATCAGTTTTTTTGACATTGTTTTTATCATTGAACAAAGGATCAGTTTTGTTTTACATTGTTTATGTCATTGAACAAAGGATCAGTTTTGTTTTACATTGTTTTTGTCATTGAACAAAGGATCAGTTTTGTTTTACATTGTTTTTGTCATTGAACAAAGGATCAGTTTTGTTTTACATTGTTTTTGTCATTGAACAAAGGATCAGTTTTGTTTTACATTGTTTATGTCATTGAACAAAGGATCACTTTTGTTTTACATTGTTTTTGTCATTGAACAAAGGATCAGTTTTGTTTTACATTGTTTATGTCATTGAACAAAGGATCACTTTTGTTTTACATTGTTTTTGTCATTGAACAAAGGATCAGTTTTGTTTTACATTGTTTATGTCATTGAACAAAGGATAACTTTTGTTTTACATTTTTTATGTCATTGAACAAAGGATCAGTTTCGTTTTACATTGTTTTTGTCATTGAACAAAGGATCAGTTTTGTTTTACATTGTTTATGTCATTGAACAAAGGATCAGTTTTGTTTTACATTGTTTTTGTCATTGAACAAAGGATCATTTTATTTGACATTGTTTATGTCATTGAACAAAGGATCAGTTTTTTTGACATTGTTTTTGTCATTGAACAAAGGATCAGTTTTGTTTTACATTGTTTTTGTCATTGAACAAAGGATCACTTTTGTTTTACATTGTTTATGTCATTGAACAAAGGATAACTTTTGTTTTACATTGTTTATGTCATTGAACAAAGGATCAGTTTCGTTTTACATTGTTTCTGTCATTGAACAAAGGATCATTTTATTTGACATTGTTTATGTCATTGAACAAAGGATCAGTTTTTTTGACATTGTTTTTGTCATTGAACAAAGGATCAGTTTTGTTTTACATTGTTTTTGTCATTGAACAAAGGATCACTTTTGTTTTACATTGTTTATGTCATTGAACAAAGGATCAGTTTTGTTTTACATTGGTTTTGTTTCATTGAACAAAGGATCACTTTTGTTTTACATTGTTTTTGTCATTGAACAAAGGATCAGTTTTTTTGACATTGTTTTTGTCATTGAATAAAGGATCAGTTTTGTTTTACATTGTTTATGTCATTGAACAAAGGATCAGTTTTGTTTTACATTGTTTTTGTCATTGAACAAAGGATCAGTTTTGTTTTACATTGTTTTTGTCATTGAACAAAGGATCACTTTTGTTTTACATTGTTTATGTCATTGAACAAAGGATCAGTTTTGTTTTACATTGTTTATGTCATTGAACAAAGGATCAGTTTTGTTTTACATTGTTTTTGTCATTGAACAAAGGATCACTTTTGTTTTACATTGTTTATGTCATTGAACAAAGGATCAGTTTTGTTTTACATTGGTTTTGTTTCATTGAACAAAGGATCACTTTTGTTTTACATTGTTTTTGTCATTGAACAAAGGATCAGTTTTTTTGACATTGTTTTTGTCATTGAATAAAGGATCAGTTTTGTTTTACATTGTTTATGTCATTGAACAAAGGATCAGTTTTGTTTTACATTGTTTTTGTCATTGAACAAAGGATCACTTTTGTTTTACATTGTTTTTGTCATTGAACAAAGGATCAGTTTTGTTTTACATTGTTTATGTCATTGAACAAAGGATCACTTTTGTTTTACATTGTTTTTGTCATTGAACAAAGGATCAGTTTTTTTGACATTGTTTCTGTCATTGAACAAAGGATCATTTTATTTGACATTGTTTATGTCATTCAACAAAGGATCAGTTTTTTTGACATTGTTTTTGTCATTGAACAAAGGATCAGTTTTGTTTTACATTGTTTTTGTCATTGAACAAAGGATCAGTTTTGTTTTACATTGTTTTTGTCATTGAACAAAGGATCACTTTTGTTTTACATTGTTTATGTCATTGAACAAAGGATCAGTTTTGTTTTACATTGTTTATGTCATTGAACAAAGGATCAGTTTTGTTTTACATTGTTTTTGTCATTGAACAAAGGATCAGTTTTGTTTTACATTGTTTTTGTCATTGAACAAAGGATCAGTTTTGTTTTACATTGTTTTTGTCATTGAACAAAGGATCAGTTTTGTTTTACATTGTTTTTGTCATTGAACAAAGGATCAGTTTTGTTTTACATTGTTTTTGTCATTGAACAAAGGATCAGTTTTGTTTTACATTGTTTTTGTCATTGAACAAAGGATCACTTTTGTTTTACATTGTTTTTGTCATTGAACAAATGATCACTTTTTTTGACATTGTTTATGTCATTGAACAAAGGATCAGTTTTGTTTCCCCATCATAGTGTTTTATGGAAAATCGAAACTCATCACTACATTAAAGTGTATAAAAATGTGGAGAAGGTGGCACCATGGGGTCAGCAAACATTTTGGGTGTTCTGTAGAATTGTCACTGTCTGATGGTCTTTCTCCAAATGTGCCATCCTTGAATCTTGGAATATCCATAAATGAAAATCATCATTATGAAAATCATCATTATGAAAATCATCATTATGAAAATCATTAACCGACGCAACATCAATTATATACTTTTTTTCCAAATCAAATATAATAAATATAGTTTAACAGTGAATGAATGTTGATTTCCTCCCAAATATTTTACTTCCATATTTATTTTGCTCACTAGACCTCCTTCATCGTCGGAGTTACTGTCATTGAGCGAATTTCTGAAAAAAAGTTAACCAGATCGTGTTCATCCTTCTGCTAACTTGTTTATAATTAGTATATTAAACTATGTGACTGCTACAAGAGTGTTCCGAAGGGTTTGGAGTCTAATAATTAACTATAACCATTAACCATTAATCATAGTTGCCGCTGTTTGTATTATCAAGGCGGCTAATGTTCTTCTCTATGTCTCACGTTTAAACAGAAGACAATGGTCTCATCGTGCATTGTAATAATGATTTCTGCTGTTTGATAATGTCGGACAATTAACTCAGTATAAGACCTAAATAATCCATTGTACTTTGCCGCATTCCCCTGACATCAGCGTTATACTTTGGTAGTGAATTAATGTCTTCAGAGACCAGTGGAAAGTTAAAGTGATTTTTATTAAATTAATAATGCACCCTTCGCCTCCATTGACGTTTCTAAAACTGATCGTGCTTTATTCCCGGTTGGCCACTTGGAACCTTCTCGCAAAAAGGTTGCTGCTCTGATAAAGAGCGGTGATGTCGAAGTGTCCTGGTCCATCAACTACCGCTCTCCCCACGTTGGGATTAAAGATCAAGGGGGCAATTGTATGGCGCTGGTCAGCAAAGTATGTACCACTGAAGAGTAAAAGGCCATTGCTGAATTTCCCTGACGCCAGCATTATATTTTAGTGGTGAAGTAATCTCTTCGGAGACCATTGTAAAGTGAAAATGGTTTCATTAAATTAATAAAAGTGATCTACAAGAAGATAGACTGCAAACCGATTGAATCCGATTTTCGATTTCTCTCCTAAATTTTTTTTTAAAGAAAATCCGCTGTTTATTCATTCATATCTGTTCACAATATAGAATGACTACTCTACTCCAACAAGACTTATGATAAACTAAATTTTCTCATGAGTCTATCCATTGAGCTTACTTAGATTTTCGGCAAAGTCACTCGCGTATCTTTTAATGACGGACATATTGCAAACCTTGATCTTTTCTAGACGACTTATCCTGATCCGTCCGCATTTACTGTTCTATCACCCCTGGGATCATGTCGCTATTAAGATAAAATCTATGTTCAGAGAGACCTTTCCATCGCAAACTCTATCGATACTCAAGTGCTGATTGTGATAGCTTTAGATTTTCCATACCTGAAATTCCTCTGTAATATATTTTCAGAAAAAAAGAATGAGTCATATAAAGTTTCTGATATATTTTATTGGTTAATCGCTGATATTTAGAGTCTCATACGCTCTTAAATTCCAACAGAGACTAAACAGCTAACCATGATACACCACTGAGTGTGCCATTGCTCATACAGACGAATATTTCAATTACTACAAACGGAATATATGCACCGAAATCAAAGCCACCATTAAAAATACCTGCAATTGCTGCAAATGGGTTATAGGAAACACAAAAGAGTACAATGACCAATTTTCAAATCCAGAGTTGCTGATCAATATTCTGTGCGTAATGAAAAAGGATTTAATCTATGATAAATCAAGTTGTCAATCACCTCAGCAAAAGCAATTTACTTAGTGACAAACAATATAGATTCCAACCTGAAAGACGTGCTGATTGTAATATGGCATAGGATCAGAACATCTATCGATGGGAGCTTTGTTTGTAGGACAATAGCCATCGGCATAGCAAAGGCCTTTGATAGGGTCTGGTAAAAAGGGATTGCTTTCAAAATATAAAAAAAAATATTCTCCTTATTGTTGTCATTTCAGCAACGTTTTCAATGTGTGACTTTTCAAACTACCTTATTCACGTAACAGCGTGCTACACACACCGGCATATCAACATTTATCGTCGATAACATCAAGACGAATTTCAACTTGACTGCGATAGATATGTCTCAGTCAGGCAGGATTATACGAAAACAGAAGAGAAAAAATATGCTTATACTTCTGACAAAGGTGTTTAACACCGAAAGTACTCAAGTTTAATAAAAAAAGTTTTTAAAGTAAATAAATAATTTATTTTAAAAAACAAATAATTTGCGTTGTCCAGGTTTTCAAAATATTTTGTAAAAAACATTCTCCTTATTAATGAATTATATTTTAGATGCGTTCTTGAATCTCTATGAGAAGCTATTTTGGGGCCAGTCGGTCGGTGGTTCACGCTTAACGTTGTTTGTTGATAATTCGTAATATTAAAAAAAAACTACACGGTCAAGCTTAATGAAAATTGCCGTGTCATTGTGATAATAGTTCTGAATATTTGGCTAGAATGTGCGTTGAATTGACTCAAGAGTTTCCAGTTACTTTAAAATGCGATTTTTTGGTCTATCAAGCTTAAAATTGAAACAGCATTTTCATTGGTCTGTCGTGCTTAAGCTTGGCACATTTTCATTGGTCTGTCATGCTCAAGTTTCAAAAAGCATTTTCATGGGTCTGTCTTTCTTCAGCTTCAAACATCATTTCTATTGGTCTGAGTTTGAAATAGTGTTTTCATTGGTCTGTCATGCTTAAGTTTGAAATAGCACTTTCGTCGGTCTGTCTCCCTGTTTGAAATAGCGTTTCATCACTAAACGCGTAGATTAAATGGACGCATCTTAAAAATACCCATTGATGTTCTATCCCCCGCCTCCTAAAAGCGACATCGTCATATTAAGATCCGTGTATATTTCAGCTTTAATTCAACTTGAAATATCCGATCTCATTCGAAATCAGCTGATTGCACGAAATTAATGACATTACAAGGCAGAAGTCATGTTTATATTTTTCTGCTAATTTAGAAAGTTTCCTATTTGTACAAGTGGGTGTTTTCTTGTATAAACTGTCGCGTGATCGAGAAGAACTTTAAAAGGTGTTTCCCTTCCAACAGTTTGTTTTTCCTTCCCTCGCAAAAGAAAAGCAACTTTTCTATTTTCTTTTGACTCACGTCATTTAATATCCGGATCTTACGGATCATTTGTTCCTGCTTGACGACCATTTCCACCGTGAGTCATATTTTACTTCCGGCGTGACAGTTAAATGCCCCCCCCCCCAATCTCAACCTCCACCTTAGTACATTGTTGGCACTCCCTTGTCCCCTCTCGTCATAGAAAGGGCAATAAAGTCACAGCAGGCCCCTAACCTTCGTATGTCGGGACCCTTTTCCGTACGAAAAGAATAGTAGGCAGTATGATGAAATTTGTCATCGTAAATGAGAACACCTACCTCTTTCACTTTCTAGTTTATTTTATTTGTTTCTCCCCCCCTCTTTCTCTCTCTCTGTTTGTCTCTTTCTGTCTATGTCTGTTTACCTCTTTCTCTCTGATAATTCTTATACGCTTTCTACCTCTCAATGGTTAATTCTCTTACTTTCTCTGTTCGTCTAATTCATTCTCTAACGTTCTCTCTCTCTCTCTCTCTCTCTCTCTTTCGCTCGCCTTTTCACTCTCAGTCTCTCTTGGTAATTCATTCCCTTACTCTGCTTCTCTCTCTTGTTCATTTTCTTTACCCTTTCTAAATCATTCTCTTACTCTCTCTAGTAAATTTTTCTCTCTCTTGTTACATCTCTCACCCTGTCTCTCTCACTTATTCATTCTCTTTATGGCGCCTTAGGGCCGGCTTTAACCCTCAAGACAGCTAGCATAACTCCTTTTGATAAACAAGACTCTGAGTCGTCGAATATTTTAACTGCAGGTTTTATTATCCATCAAAAAGGTAAAAAACTGAAAAGAAATAAAAACATTGTTCAGAAATGTGAATACAATAAATGACGACGAACAGGAACGAGGAGTCTACTAAAATCTAAAAAACTGTTAATAGGAGGTATTTTAAGGGATGAAGGATACTGCGAAACAAGAGGTACACATCACGAGCGATCGACGTGGGGATACACACGTGGGATGAGAAGAGAGATTAAAGTTCATTTAATTTAGAGAAATGTTCAAAGGAAATAACGGGCACGATATTCGATTCTGTTTGAGGAAGGAGAAGGGATAATGTCTCTTACCGAAGATGGCCAAAATGTCAGAATCTGTGGGGAGATAGAACTTCCACCATGCGGTTTTCTCCGTTACACAGCGGCAGCGAGCATTCAGAAACAGAGCACCGGCAGCAGCTGCCGGCCGGTGTCTGGGATAAAAAAGTCCCTAACGAATTGGGGGCCGGGAAAGGGAGATAACTCTAAATGACTTATTCTAGGCTAGACAGAACACTCTTACTCTCTCTCTCTCTCTTTCTGACTCTAGTTTATTATCTTTTCTACATATATATTCCTTCTTTTCTTCCTCTCTCGCTCTCTGTCGTTTATTTTCTTACAGTTACAGTCTCTTTCTACATATGTTTTATTCTCTTACTCACCCTTTCTATCTAATTCGTTAACTTTCTTTCTCTCTCTCTCTCTCTCTCTCTCTCTCTCTCTCTCTCTATCTATCTATCTATCTATCTATCTCCCTCTACCCCTCTCTATCTCTCTATTTGTTATTTCAGTCCATTTTGGTTCTCTATTTATAGATTCTTCTCACCATTTTTTTAATCGTCTTTTTTGTTTTTCAAAGATTCTTTTTCTATTAATTAACTTCCGCTTAGGACTTTAAAAGGAATTTCTTCATTTTTCCCCTTTCTTTCTTTTACTCATTCATTCTAAGTTTTTTCTCTTTTTTCCCTTTCCACCCCTGGGTGTTTCAACATTTCTGTTTTTCTTTTTCGTTCACTTTTCATTTCGTTTATTTTTTTCTATTCTTCCCTTTATTTTCTCATCTTTTCTTCCTTACTTTATTCGTATTTCCTTTGTCTCTCTTCCCCCTCTCTCTTCCTCTTTATCTCTCTGTTTCATTCTTCTGTATTTTGTTAATCATTTCTTTCTGTTTTGATTTCACTTTATCTTAAAGTTCTTATTGAGTTGTTAAATTCCATTAACATTCTTCTTCTTCTTCTTCTTCTTCTTCTTCTTTTTCTTCTACTTCTTTTTCTTCCGACGTTCCATCACCACATTCACCCTTGTTCTTTCCATCACGTAGTTTTCTTCCTCTTCACCCGCCATTAATTGTCTTATCTCCCTTACATTGGTGTCCCCCTCTTCCTGCTTATTTTCTCCTTTTCTCCCTCTTCACAAACCAAAACTGCATCTGCCCTTCACTTTCCTCCTCATAACTCTTATTATTACCATTTATTCAGGTCATTGCTGTGCACGCACCCGGACATTTCCAACCTTTAACCTAGACTGTCTTTTACTTTCCAACTCGACTTATCTGCCCTTTGTTGTTGAACTTGGCCCAAATCCAAAACACGGATGATGTCGGCCATTTTGTCATTCATAACATCGTCTGCTCGTTTACGCCATATGCCAAAGTGCTTATGTACAGAGAGAATGAGTAGAAAAATTGTCTGTTAATACATTTTCTTTGTACGAGTAAAATGTTGCCATTCATCAATCCAAAGTGGAAAAAAATTAAATTCCAACTCAAGTGGTTATTTAATAAGTATGTGAAATAAAAACTAAACCTGTGTCTGCTTTATTTTTAAACTAACCGAACTACTTATCTACGTCTGTTGCGAGATTAAAAACTACGTCTAAACAGATATTTTTCCTTTATTTAGCTTTGTTCTTTATACTCATTTTTAAAATATTTTTTATTTATTTAGCTTTATCCTTTATATTCATTTAAAAAATATTTTTTTAAATTTATTTAGCTTTATTCTTTATATTAATTTTTAAAATATTTTTTTTATTTATTTAGCTTTATTCTCTATACGCATTTAAAAAAATATTTTTTATTTATTTAGCTTTATTCTTTATACTCATTTTAAAAATATTTTTAAAAATTTATTTAGCTTTATTCTTTATATTAATTTTTAAAATATATTTTTTATTTATTTAGCTTTATTCGTTATACTAATTTTTTAAAATATTTTTTATTTATTTAGCTTTATTCTTTATACTCATTTAAAAAATATTTTTTCTTTATTAAGCTTTATTCTTTATACTCATTTTTTAAATATTTTTTCATTTATTTAGCTTTATTCTTTATACTCATGTTTAAAATATTTTAAAATTTATTTAGCTTTATACTTTATACAAATTTTATAAATATTTTTAAATTTATTTAGCTTTATTCTTTATACTAATTTTTAAATATTTTTTTTATTTATTTAGCTCTATTCTTTATACTCATTTAAAAAATATTTTTTATTTATTTAGCTTTATTCTTTATACTCATTTAAAAATATTTTTTTTCATTTATTTAGCTCTATTCTTTATATTAATTTTTTAAATATTTTTTAAATTTATTTAGCTTTATTCTTTATACTCATTTTTAAAATATTTTTCTTTATTTAGCTTTATTCTTTATACTCATTTTAAAAACATTTTTTCTTTATTTAGCATTATTCTTCATACTAATTTTTTAAATATTTATTTATTTATTTAGCTTTATTCTTTATACTCATTTTTTAAATATTTATTTATTTATTTAGCTTTATTCTTTATACTCATTTTTAAAATATTTTTTATTTATTTAGCTTTATTCTTTATACTCATTTTTAAAATATTTTTTTTATTTATTTAGCTTTATTCTTTGTACTCATTTTTAAAATATTTTTTTCTTTAATTAGGTTTATTCTTTATACTCATTTTAAAAATATTTTTTATTTATTAAGCTTTATTCTTTATACTCATTTAAAAAATATTTTTTCTTTATTTAGCTTTATTCTTTATACTTATTTTAAAAATATTATTTCATTTATTTAGCTTTATTCTTTTATACTCATTTTTTAAATATTTAATTTATTTATTTAGCTTTATTCTTTATACTCATTTTTTAAATATTTTAAAATTTATTTAGCTTTATTCTTTATACTCATTTTAAAAATATTTTTTTTTATTTAGCTTCATTCTTTATACTCATTTTTTATATATTTTAACATTTATTTAGCTTTATTCTTTATACACATTTTTAAAATATTTATTTATTTATTAAGCTTTATTCTTTATACTCATTTTTTAAATACTTTATTTATTTATTTAGCTTTATTCTTTATACCTATTTTATAAACATTTTTTAAAATTTATTTAGCTTTATTATTTATACTCATTTTAAAAATATTTTAAAAAATTTATTTAGCTGCATTCTTTGTACTCATTTTAAAAATATTTTAAAATTTATTTAGCTTTATTCTTTATACTCATTTTATAAATATTTAAAAATTTATTTAGCTTTATTCTTTATACTCATTTTAAAAATATTTTTATATTTAGCTTTATTTTTTATACTTATTTTTTTAATATTTTAAAATTTATTTAGCTTTATTCTTTATACACATTTTTAAAATAATTTTTTATTTATTTAGCTTTATTCTTTATACTCATATTTAAAATATTTTAACATTTATTTAGATTTATTGTTTATACTCATTTTTTAAATATCTATTTATTTATTTAACTTTATTCTTTATACTTATTTAAAAAATATTTTTTTTATTTATTTAGCTTTATTATTTATACTAATTTTTGTAATATTTAAAAATTTATTTAGCTTTATTCTTTATACTCGTTTTTTAAATATTTATTTATATATTAAGCTTTATTCTTTTATACTCATTTTTAAATATTTATTTATTTATTTAGCTTTATACTTTATACTCATTTTTAAAATACTTATTTATCTATTTAGCTTTATTCTTTATACTCATTTTAAAATATTCATTTATTTATTTAGCTTTATACTTTATACTTATTTTTGAAAAATATTTATTTATTTATTTAGCTTTATTCTTTATACTCATTTTTTAAATATTTATTTATTTATTTAGTTTTATTCTTTATACTCATTTGTTAAATATTTATTTATTTATTTAGCTTTATTCTTTATACTCATTTTTAAAATATTTTAAAATTTATTTAGCTTTATACTTTATACTCATTTTTAAAATATTTTTAATTTATTTAGCTTTATTCTTTATACTCATTTTTTAAATATTTATTTATTTACTTAGCTTTATTCTTTATACTCATTTTTTAAATATTTATTTATTTATTTAGCTTTATTCTTTATACTCATTTTAAAAATATTTTAAAATTTATTTAGCTTTATACTTTATACTCATTTTTAAAATATTTTTTTATTTATTTAGATTTAGTCTTTATACTCTTTTTAAAAATATTTTAAAATTTATTAAGCTTTATTCTTTATACTCATTTTAAAATATTTTAAAATTTATTTAGCTTTATTCTTTATACTCATTTTTTAAATATTTATTTATTTATTCAGCTTTATTCTTTATACTCATTTTTTAAATATTTTTTTATTTATTTAGCTTTATTATTTATACTCATTTTAAAAATATTTTAAAATTTATTTAGCTTTATTCTTAATACTCATTTTTTAAATATTTTTTATTTATTTAGCTTTATTATTTATACTCATTTTTAATATTTTTTTAAATTTATTTAGCTTTATTCTTTATACTAATTTTGCAAATATTTAAAAATTAATTTAGCTTTATTCTTAATACTCCTTTTTTAAATATTTATTTATTTATTTAGCTTTATTCTTTATACTCATTTTTTAAATATTTTTTATTTATTTAGCTTTATTATTCATACTCATTTAAAAAATATTTATGGTTTATTCGGTTGTTTATAGTGGCCGTATGGGCTAAAGTATCTGAATTTGAGTTTAAAACATGACTTGTGTTCCCGGGTTCGAGTCCTGCGACCGTTATCAATAATTATCTCTACACTTATGGTTCCCGTGAGGATAACACGTATACGTATGTAGATAAAAACAAATGCATTATATATATATATATATATATATATATATATATATATATATAGAAAAGAGGGTAGTGCAGTATTAGTGCAGTACCATTTTGGATTTACATATCTGATGAAAGCGGACCACCGCTTGAAACGCGTTATATAAAATTATAAAATGATAAAACAACAAAATAATAAATAAATGTTGAAGAAAACAGTCTACAAATGTTGGTAGCCTTACTCCTTTACATATATATATATATATATATATATATATATATATATATATGTATACATATATATATATATATATATATATATATATATATATATATATATATATATATATATATAATGCATTACTAATATATATATATAAATATATAATTATATATATATATATATATTAGTAATTTAATGTAATATTTTGTTTGCGATAACATAAGCTTTTTATGTAAACCTTATCGTCATGCCCTGCCTAAGTGCTTGAGAGAGTAAACCCCCCTACGTACACACACACACACACATATATACATATATATATATATATATATATATATATATATATATATATATATATATATATATGTATATATATATATATATTATTTTTATTATTTAAATATTTATTTATTTATTTAGCTTTATACTTTATACCTATTTTTAAAATGTTTATTTATCTATTTAGCTTTATTCTTTATACTCATTTAAAAATATTTATTTATTTATTTAGCTTCATACTTTATACTCATTTTTTAAAAAATATTTAAACATTTATTTAGCTTTATTATTCATACTCATTTTTTAAATATTTATTTATTTATTTAGCTTTATTCTTTATACTCATTTTAAAAATATTTTTTATTTATTTAGCTTTATTCTTTATACTCATTTTTAAAATATTTTTTTTATTTATTTAGCTTTATTCTTTGTACTCATTTTTAAAATATTTTTTTTCTTTAATTAACTTTATTCTTTATACTCATTTTAAAAATATTTTTTATGTATTAAGCTTTATTCTTTATACTCATTTTAAAAATATTTTTTCTTTATTTAGCTTTATTCTTTATACTTATTTTAAAAATATTATTTCATTTATTTAGCTTTATTCTTTTATACTCATTTTTTAAATATTTTATTTATTTATTTAGCTTTATTCTTTATACTCATTTTTTAAATATTATAAAATTTATTTAGCTTTATTCTTTATACTCATTTTAAAAATATTTTTTTTTATTTAGCTTCATTCTTTATACTCATTTTTTAAAACATATTTAAACATTTATTTAGCTTTATTATTCATACTCATTTTTTAAATATTTATTTATTTATTTAGCTTTATTCTTTATACTCATTTTAAAAATATTTTTTATTTATTTAGCTTTATTCTTTATACTCATTTTTTAAATATTTTTTTTATTTATTTAGCTTTATTCTTTGTACTCATTTTTAAAATATTTTTTTTCTTTAATTAGCTTTATTCTTTATACTCATTTTAAAAATATTTTTTATTTATTAAGCTTTATTCTTTATACTCATTTTAAAAATATTTTTTCTTTATTTAGCTTTATTCTTTATACTTATTTTTAAAATATTATTTCATTTATTTAGCTTTATTCTTTTATACTCATTTTTTAAATATTTTATTTATTTATTTAGCTTTATTCTTTATACTCATTTTTTAAATATTTTAAAATTTATTTAGCTTTATTCTTTATACTCATTTTAAAAATATTTTTTTTTATTTAGCTTCATTCTTTATACTCATTTTTTAAAAAATATTTAAACATTTATTTAGCTTTATTATTCATACTCATTTTTTAAATATTTATTTATTTATTTAGCTTTATTCTTTATACTCATTTTAAAAATATTTTTTATTTATTTAGCTTTATTCTTTATACTCATTTTTTAAATATTTTTTTTATTTATTTAGCTTTATTCTTTGTACTCATTTATAAAATATTTTTTTTCTTTAATTAGCTTTATTCTTTATACTCATTTTAAAAATATTTTTTATTTATTAAGCTTTATTCTTTATACTCATTTTAAAAATATTTTTTCTTTATTTAGCTTTATTCTTTATATTTATTTTTAAAATATTATTTCATTTATTTAGCTTTATTCTTTTATACTCATTTTTTAAATATTTTATTTATTTATTTAGCTTTATTCTTTATACTCATTTTTTAAATATTTTAAAATTTATTTAGCTTTATTCTTTATACTCATTTTAAAAATATTTTTTTTTATTTAGCTTCATTCTTTATACTCATTTTTTAAAAAATATTTAAACATTTATTTAGCTTTATTATTCATACTCATTTTTTAAATATTTATTTATTTATTTAGCTTTATTCTTTATACTCATTTTAAAAATATTTTTTATTTATTTAGCTTTATTCTTTATACTCATTTTTTAAATATTTTTTTTATTTATTTAGCTTTATTCTTTGTACTCATTTTTAAAATATTTTTTTTCTTTAATTAGCTTTATTCTTTATACTCATTTTAAAAATATTTTTTATTTATTAAGCTTTATTCTTTATACTCATTTTAAAAATATTTTTTCTTTATTTAGCTTTATTCTTTATACTTATTTTTAAAATATTATTTCATTTATTTAGCTTTATTCTTTTATACTCATTTTTTAAATATTTTATTTATTTATTTAGCTTTATTCTTTATACTCATTTTTTAAATATTTTAAAATTTATTTAGCTTTATTCTTTATACTCATTTTAAAAATATTTTTTTTTATTTAGCTTCATTCTTTATACTCATTTTTTAAAAAATATTTAAACATTTATTTAGCTTTATTATTCATACTCATTTTTTAAATATTTATTTATTTATTTAGCTTTATTCTTTATACTCATTTTAAAAATATTTTTTATTTATTTAGCTTTATTCTTTATAGTCATTTTTTAAATATTTTTTTTTATTTTTTTAGCTTTATTCTTTGTACTGATTTTTAAAATATTTTTTTTCTTTAATTAGCTTTATTTTTTATACTCATTTTAAAAATATTTTTTATTTATTAAGCTTTATTCTTTATACTCATTTTAAAAATATTTTTCCTTTATTTAGCTTTATTCTTTATACTTATTTTTAAAATATTATTTCATTTATTTAGCTTTATTCTTTTATACTCATTTTTTAAATATTTTATTTATTTATTTAGCTTTATTCTTTATACTCATTTTTTAAATATTTTAAAATTTATTTAGCTTTATTCTTTATACTCATTTTAAAAATATTTTTTTTTATTTAGCTTCATTCTTTATACTCATTTTTTAAAAAATATTTAAACATTTATTTAGCTTTATTATTCATACTCATTTTTTAAATATTTATTTATTTATTTAGCTTTATTCTTTATACTCATTTTAAAAATATTTTTTATTTATTTAGCTTTATTCTTTATAGTCATTTTTTAAATATTTTTTTTTATTTTTTTAGCTTTATTCTTTGTACTGATTTTTAAAATATTTTTTTTCTTTAATTAGCTTTATTTTTTATACTCATTTTAAAAATATTTTTTATTTATTAAGCTTTATTCTTTATACTCATTTTAAAAATATTTTTCCTTTATTTAGCTTTATTCTTTATACTTATTTTTAAAATATTATTTCATTTATTTAGCTTTATTCTTTTATACTCATTTTTTAAATATTTTATTTATTTATTTAGCTTTATTCTTTATACTCATTTTTTAAATATTTTAAAATTTATTTAGCTTTATTCTTTATACTCATTTTGAAAATATTTTTTTTTATTTAGCTTCATTCTTTATACTCATTTTTTTTAAATATTTTAACATTTATTTGGCTTTATTCTTTATACACATTTTAAAAATATTTATTTATTTATTTAGCTTTATTCTTTATACTCATTTTTTAAATATTTTAAAATTTATTTAGCTTTATTCTTTATACTCATTTTAAAAATATTTTTTTTTATTTAGCTTCATTCTTTATACTCATTTTTTAAATATTTTAACATTTATTTAGCTTTATTCTTTATACACATTTTTAAAATATTTATTTATTTATTTAGCTTTATTCTTTATACTCATTTTTTAAATACTTTATTTATTTATTTAGCTTTATTCTTTATACCTATTTTTTAAACATTTTTAAAAATTTATTTAGCTTTATTATTTATACTCAATTTAAAATTATTTTAAAAAAATTATTTAGCTTCATTCTTTGTACTCATTTTAAAAATATTTTAAAATTTATGTAGCTTTATTCTTTATACTCATTTTAAAAATATTTTTTGAATTTATTTCACTTTATTCTTTATACTCATTATTTAAATATTTAAAAATTTATTTAGCTTTATTCTTTATACTCATTTTTTAAATATTTAAAAATTTATTTAGCTTTATTCTTTATACTCATTTTAAAAATATTTTTATATTTAGCTTTATTTTTTATACTTATTTTTTTAATATTTTAAAATTTATTTAGCTTTATTCTTTATACACATTTTTAAAATAATTTTTTATTTAGTTAGCTTTATTCTTTATACTCATATTTAAAATATTTTAACATTTATTTTGATTTATTGTTTATACTCATTTTTTAAATATCTATTTATTTATTTAACTTTATTCTTTATACTTATTTTTAAAATATTTTTTTAATTTATTTAGCTTTATTATTTATACTAATTTTTGTAATATTTAAAAATTTATTTAGCTTTATTCTTTATACTCGTGATTTAAATATTTATTTATATATTTAGCTTTATTCTTTATACTCATTTTTAAAATATTTATTTATTTATTTAGCTTTATACTTTATACTCATTTTTTAAATATTTATTTATCTATTTAGCTTTATTCTTTATACTCATTTTAAAATATTTATTTATTTATTTAGCTTTATACTTTATACTCAATTTTTAAAAATATTTAAACATTTATTAAGCTTTATTCTTTATACTCATTTTTTAAATATTTATTTATTTAGCTTTATTCTTTATACTCATTTTAAAAATATTTTTTATTTATTTAGCTTTATTCTTTATACTCATTTTTTAAATATTTTTTTATTTATTTAGCTTTATTCTTTGTACTCATTTTTTAAATATTTTTTTTCTTTAATTAGCTTTATTCTTTATACTCATTTAAAAAATATTTTTTATTTATTAAGCTTTATTCTTTATACTCATTTAAAAATATTTTTTCTTTATTTAGCTTTATTCTTTATACTTATTTTAAAAATATTATTTCATTTATTTAGCTTTATTCTTTTATACTCATTTTTTAAATATTTTTTTTATTTATTTAGCTTTATTCTTTATACTCATTTTTTAAATACTTTTTTTATTTAGCTTCATTCTTTGTACTCATTTTAAAAATATTTTAAAATTTATTTAGCTTTATTCTTTATACTCATTTTTAAAATATTTTTTTTATTTATATAGCTTTATTCTTTATACTCATTTTTTAAGTATTTAAAAATTTATTTAGCTTTATTCTTTATACTCATTTTCTAAATATTTTTTATATTTAGCTTTATTCTTTATACTCATTTTTTAAATATTTTAAAATTTATTTAGCTTTATTCTTTATACACATTTTTAAAATAATTTTTCATTTATTTAGCTTTATTCTTTATACTCATTTAAAAAATATTTTAACATTTATTTAGCTTTATTATTTATACTAATTTTGGTAATATTTAAAAATTTATTTAGCTTTATTCTTTATACTCGTTTTTTAAATATTTATTTATATATTTAGCTTTATTCTTTTATACTCATTTTAAAATATTTATTTATTTATTTAGCTTTATACTTTATACTCATTTTTAAAATACTTATTTATCTATTTAGCTTTATTCTTTATACTCATTTTAAAATATTCATTTATTTATTAAGCTTTATACTTTATACTCATTTTTTAAATATATTTTAAAATTTATTTAGCTTTATTCTTTATACTAATTTTTAAAATATTTATTTATTTATTTAGCTTTATTCTTTATACTCATTTTTTAAATATTTATTCATTTATTTAGCTTTATTCTTTATACTCATTTTAAAAATATTTTAAAATTTATTTAGCTTTATACTTTATACTCATTTTTAAAATATTTTTTTATTTATTTAGATTTAGTCTTTGTACTCTTTTTAAAAATATTTTAAAATTTATTTAGCTTTATTCTTTATACTTATTTTAAAATATTTTAAAATTTATTTAGCTTAATTCTTTATACTCATTTTTTAAATATTTATTTATTTATTTAGCTTTATTCTTTATACTCATTTTTTAAATATTTTTTTATTTATTTAGCTTTATTATTTATACTCATTTTAAAAATATTTTAAAATTTATTAAGCTTTATTCTTTATACTCCTTTTTTAAATTTTTTTTATTTATTTAGCATTATTATTTATACTCATTTTTAATATTTTTTTTTATTTATTTAGCTTTATTCTTTATACTAATTTTGCAAATATTTAAAAATTAATTTAGCTTTATTCTTAATACTCATTTTTTAAATATTTATTTATTTATTTAGCTTTATTCTTTATACTCATTTTTTAAATATTTTTTATTTATTTAGCTTTATTATTCATACTCATTTAAAAAATATTTATGGTTTATTGGGTTGTTTATAGTGGCCGTATGGGCTAAAATATCTGAATTTGAGTTTAAAACATGACTTGTGTTCCCGGGTTCGAGTCCTGCGACCGTTATCAATAATTATCTCTATACTTATGGTTCCCGTGAGGATAACACGTATACGTATGTAGATAAAAACAAATGCATTATATATATATATATATATATATATATATATATATATATATATATATATATATATATATAGAAAAGAGGGTAGTGCAGTATTAGTGCAGTACCATTTTGGATTTACATATCTGATGAAAGCGGACCACCGCTTGAAACGCGTTATATAAAATTATAAAATGATAAAACAACAAAATAATAAATAAATGTTGAAGAAAACAGTCTACAAATGTTGGTAGCCTTACTCCTTTACATATATATATATATATATATATATATATATATATATATATATATATATATATATATATATATATATATATGTATATATATATATGTATATATATATATATATATATATATAATGCATTACTAATATATATATATAAATATATAATTATATATATATATATATTAGTAATTTAATGTAATGTTTTGTTTGCGATAACATAAGCTTTTTATGTAAACCTTATCGTCATGCCCTGCCTAAGTGCTTGAGAGAGTAAACCCCCCTACGTACACACACACACACACACATATATACATATATATATATATATATATATATATATATATATTTATATGTATATATATATATATATTATTTTTATTATTTAAATATTTATTTATTTATTTAGCTTTATACTTTATACTCATTTTTAAAATGTTTATTTATCTATTTAGCTTTATTCTTTATACTCATTTAAAAATATTTATTTATTTATTTAGCTTCATACTTTATACTCATTTTTTAAAAAATATTTAAACATTTATTTAGCTTTATTATTCATACTCATTTTTTAAATATTTATTTATTTATTTAGCTTTATTCTTTATACTCATTTTAAAAATATTTTTTATTTATTTAGCTTTATTCTTTATACTCATTTTTTAAATATTTTTTTTATTTATTTAGCTTTATTCTTTGTACTCATTTTTAAAATATTTTTTTTCTTTAATTAGCTTTATTCTTTATACTCATTTTAAAAATATTTTTTATTGATTAAGCTTTATTCTTTATATTCATTTTAAAAATATTTTTTCTTTATTTAGCTTTATTCTTTATACTTATTTTTAAAATATTATTTCATTTATTTAGCTTTATTCTTTTATACTCATTTTTTAAATATTTCTTTTATTTATTTAGCTTTATTCTTTATACTCATTTTTTAAATATATCAAAAATTATTTAGCTTTATTCTTTATACTTATTTTAAAAATATTTTTTTTATTAAGCTTCATTCTTTATACTCATTATTTAAATATTTTAACATTTATTTAGCTTTATTCTTTATACACATTTTTAAAATATTTATTTATTTATTTAGCTTTATTCTTTATACTCATTTTTTAAATACTTTATTTATTTATTTAGCTTTATTCTTTATACCTATTTTTTAAACATTTTTAAACATTTACTTAGCTTTATTATTTATACTCATTTTTTAAATACTTTTTTTTTATTTAGCTTCATTCTTTGTACTCATTTTAAAAGTATTTTAAAATTTATTTAGCTTTATTCTTTATACTCATTTTAAAAATATTTTTTTAATTTATTTAGGTTTATTCTTTATACTCATTATTTAAATATTTAAAAATTTATTTAGCTTTATTCTTTATACTCATTTTTAAAATATTTAAAAATTTATTTAGCTTTATTCTTTATACTTATTTAAAAATATTTTTTTAAAATTTATTTAGCTTTATTATTTATACTAATTTTTTCATATTTAAAAATTTATTTAGCTTTATTCTTTATACTCGTTTTTTAAATATTTATTTATATATTTAGCTTTATTCTTTATACTCATTTTTTAAATATTTATATATTTATTTAGCTTTATACTTTATACTCATTTTTAAAATATTTATTTATCTATTTAGCTTTATTCTTTATACTCATTTTTTAAAAATATTTTAAAAGTTATTTAGCTTTATTCTTTATACTCATCTTTTAAATATTTATTTATTTATTTAGCTTTATTCTTTATACTCATTTAAAAAATATTTTAAAATTTATTTAGCTTTATACTTAATACTCATTTTTTAAAAATATCTTTAAATTTATTTAGCTTTATTCTTTATACTCATCTTTTAAATATTTATTTATTTATTTAGCTTTATTTATTATACTCATTTTAAAAATATTTTTTATATTTAGCTTTATTCTTTATACTAATTTTTTTATATTTTAAAATTTATTTAGCTTTATTCTTTATACACATTTTTAAAATAATTTTTTATTTATTTAGCTTTATTCTTTATACTCATTTTAAAAATATTTTAACATTTATTTAGATTTATTGTTTATACTCATTTTTTAAATATCTATTTATTTATTTAGCTTTATTCTTTATACTTATTTAAAAAAATTTTTTTAATTTATTTAGCTTTATTATTTATACTAATTTTGTAATATTTAAAAATTTATTTAGCTTTATTCTTTATACTCGTTTTTTAAATATTTATTTATATATTTAGCTTTATTTTTTATACTCATTTTTTAAATATTTATTTATTTATTTAGCTTTATACTTTATACTCATTTTTAAAATATTTATTTATCTATTTAGCTTTATTCTTTATACTCATTTTTTTAAATATTTAAAATTTATTTAGCTTTATTCTTTATACTCATCTTTTAAATATTTATTTATTTATTTAGCTTTTTTCTTTATACTCATTTTAAAAATATTTTAAAATTAATTTAGCTTTATACTTTATACTCATTTTTTAAAAATATTTTTTATTTATTTAGCTTCATTCTTTATACTCATCTTTTAAATATTTATTTATTTATTTAGCTTTATTCTTTATACTCATTTTTAAAATATTTTAAAATTTATTTAGCTTTATACTTAATACTCATTTTTCAAATATTTATTTATTTATTTAGCTTTATTCCTTATACTCATTTTTTAAATATTTTTTATTTATTTAGCTTCATTCTTTATACTTATTTTTTAAATATTTATTTGTTTACTTAGCTTTATCCTTTATACTCATTTTTTAAATATTTATTTATTTATTTAGCTTTATTCTTTATACTCATTTTTAAAATATTTTAAAATTTATTTAGCTTTATACTTCATACTCATTTTTAAAATTTATTTTATTTTTTTAAGTTTAGTCTTTATACTTGTTTTAAAAATATTTTAAAATTCATTTAGCTTTATTCTTTATACTCATTTAAAAATATTTTAAAATTTATTTAGCTTTATTCTTTATACTCATTTTTTAAATATTTATTTATTTATTTAGCTTTCTTCTTTATACTCATTTTTTAAATATTTTTTTATTTATTTAGCTTTATTATTTATACTCATTTTAAAAATATTTTTTAATTTATTTAGCTTTATTCTTTATACTCATTTTTTAAATATTTTTTATTTATTTAGCTTTATTATTTATACTCATTTTAAATATTTTTTTTATTTATTTAGCTTTATTCTTTATACTAATTTTGCAAATATTTAAAAATTAATTTAGCTTTATTCTTTATACTCATTTTTTAAATATTTATTGATTTATTTAGCTTTATTCTTTATACTCATTTTTTAAATATTTTTTGTTTATTTAGCTTTATTATTAATACTCATTTTAAAAATATTTATGGTTTATTGGGTTGTTTATAGTGGCCGTATGGGCTAAAGTATCTGAATTTGAGTTTAAAACATGACTTGTGTTCCCGGGTTCGAGTCCTGCGACCGTTATCAATAATTATCTCTACACTTATGGTTCCCGTGAGGATAACACGTATACGTATGTAGATAAAAACAAATGCATTATATATATATATATATATATATATATATATATATATATATATATAGAAAAGAGGGTAGTGCAGTATTAGTGCAGTACCATTTTGGATTTACATATCTGATGAAAGCGGACCACCGCTTGAAACGCGTTATATAAAATTATAAAATGATAAAACAACAAAATAATAAATAAATGTTGAAGAAAACAGTCTACAAATGTTGGTAGCCTTACTCCTTTACATATATATATATATATATATATATATATATATATATATATGTATATATATATATATATATATATATATATATATATATATATATATATATATATATATAATGCATTACTTATATATATATATAAATATATAATTATATATATATATATATTAGTAATTTAATGTAATGTTTTGTTTGCGATAACATAAGCTTTTTATGTAAACCTTATCGTCATGCCCTGCCTAAGTGCTTGAGAGAGTAAACCCCCCTACGTACACACACACACACACACACACACATATATATATATATATATATATATATATATATATATATATAAATATATATATATATTATTTTTATTATTTCATGTATCCGATTTCATGTATCAATTTTCAGTATTTACTTCAACAATGCTCAATACATCAGTGGAGCTAGGTAGTAAGTTATGAAAATATATTTATGACAAAAAGCTACACAGAGGCTTCCGCGTTTCATCCCCGTATGCATTTTAGCCTTACGATTCTCTACGGGGATAAAACGCGGAAGCCTCTGTGTAGCTTATTTGCCATAAACATATTTTCATAACTTATGATAGATAGATAGATAAAATAGTTATTTACGGACACGTGTTTCGCTGTTACTGCGACTCATCAGCGTTGCTGATGTCTTAAACACTCATTTCTCTATGTATAGCGGGATTCATACCGTATGCCCCTACTGGATGAGCAAAGCACAGGACGTCCTCGCTTCTCAAAATTAAGTTTATTTACCGTTGTTTTCCGATCAGCACACCGTATGTATCAAAATCTGTTTTTAATTTTTACACATTCCTTTCTAGGTAACAAAAAATAATACTTATTTTAATAATTACATATCGACTATTTTAGATCACAAACTGTTCAAACAACCGTGTCTTGAATTCCAAATCTGAATTTCATTTGCTAACCTATATTTTGTGTAACCTCGTTATTTTACAAACACCTTTAAAACCGTTTTCAACGCAAAACAGCTTCGCAATGGAAATGTCGATTTAAAGATTATTTTTATGTACTTTAAAAACGTTAAATCATGTTACATCTATATGTCTGCTCTTCTTCTGCTAGAAAAAACTGACATTTATTTTAAATGTTTTCTTTATTATTTACAACCGTTTGATATATTCACTGGAATTAGCATTCATTTTTTTTATTTGTCTTTCCTTTTAAATATCTATATTTATTATTGTTTCCATGGAAAAAAAGATTTTAACGAATTATTTATTTTTTTGTAGGGAAATAATTTCTAAATTAAGTTATATTCGTAAATTAACAACACGAAAACATATTATGGTGCCTAAATTCAAAGAAAACATTAAGTTTTATCTTCACTTTTACAAATAATATCATTTTTAAAGTGATACTAAGTAAATAAATAGCAATTATTTCGATAGATTTGTACGATTTTTTGAATAAATTTCGATATAATGATCAAACACTTGTTTATATTCGAATCGCAACCATTATTCATTTTTTTTACTATTAATTTTTTTACTATTAATGTTTTTTTACTATTTATTATTTTTAATATCAATTATTAATAATTATTTATAATTTATTTTCTACAGAAATCAGATAGACATGTTTTTAAATCATTCAAATAATTAAAAGGAAGTAAAGTACCTAATGATTGTTTTTAAATTATTTAAATAAGTAAAAGAAGAACACACATTTTAAATGGAATTTTGTTCATTATTATTATCAAATTACTTGAGTCGTAAAATTAATTTAT
>OY744524.1:122230632-122275632 GCA_963556195.1 Sepiola atlantica | reverse complement strand
AAATACAGAGAGGCATTTTTCAAGGAGACTCTCTATCACCACTACTGTTTATAATAGCCATGATGCCACTCAACTACATACTCAGAAAGTGTGATGCCGGATACAGGTTTACGGATACAGAACAAAGAATAAACCACCTGATGTACATGGATGACCTTAAACTGTTTGCAAAAAACAAAAAAGAACTGGAAAAGCTGATAAACACAACCAGGATATTCAGCCAGGATATCCAAATGGAGTTTGGAATAGAAAAATGTGCACTGCTAGAGATAAAAAAAGGAAAACTGGAGACGACAGAAGGTATAGAACTCCCCAACCAAGAGGAGATGAGGGCGCTAGGAGAACAAGATAGCTACAAATACCTGGGAGTTCTGGAAGCAGACACAATCAAATATACAGAAATGAAAGAGAAGATTGGAAAAAAATATCTACGAAGAACAAGGAAACTCTTAGAAACTAAACTATATAGCAGAAACCTAGTAAAAGGGATAAACACATGGGCTGTATCACTAATAAGATACTCTGGACCATTCATAGGCTGGACCAAAGAAGAACTCAGGCACCTTGACCAAAGAACTAGAAAACTAATGACTATGCACAATGCACTGCACCCAAAAGACAACACGGACAGACTCTACGTGAAAAGAAATGAAGGAGGTAGAGGACTGGTAAGTATAAAAGAGATGGAGAAATATGTAACCCAGAACACAGAAAGACTGATCACCACAGCAAGAGACACCAGCCCAACAAACAACCCCGGAAGTACTGAACCCAGAAACAAAAAGACAAGAAAGGAAAAGTGGGAAGAAAAACAACTACATGGACGCTTTATAAGACTCACAAGCGATGAAGCCAATGAAAACAGCTGGGCATGGCTAAGAAAAGGACAGCTGAACAGAGAAACGGAATCTCTGCTGACGGCCGCACAGAACAATGCGATTAGGACAAACTTTATTAAAGCAAAGATAGATAAAACCCAGGAAAACAGCAAATGCCGACTGTGTGGACAAAGAGACGAAACGATAAATCATATAATAAGTGAATGCAGCAAGCTAGCACAAAGGGAATACAAGAACAGACATGACAGCATGGGGAAAGAAGTACACCGGGAAATGTGCAAACAACTGAATTTCGAATAGGCAAAAAACGGTACAAACACAAACCAGAAACTGTACTAGAAAACGAAAAACACAAAATCATATGGGATATGAATGTACAAACAGACAAACCCATAACAGCAAGGAGACCGGATATGATAATAATCAACAAGAAAGAAAAATCCTGCAAAATCGTGGATTTTGCCGTTCCAGCAGACCACAGAGTAAAGATCAAAGAGACGGAAAAGAGAAGCAAATATACTGAACTTGCCAGAGAATTGAAAGGAATATGGAACATGAAGAAAGTCAGTATAACACCAATAATCATAGGAGCACTAGGAACAGTCCCCAAAAACATGGAGAAAAGACTAGGAGAAATAGGAATCAAAGGGATAACTGAGACCATATAAAGGACAGTAATGATCAAAACAGCTACAATCCTGAGAAATGTCCTCGAATGCGGAAACCAACCCACATAAGCAACGAATGGAGAACAAACACATGGAAGCACAAAACAACAGAACCGGGGAAAATACAACCGCACGAATGAGGCGCAAGCATAGGCTGACGCCACAAAAAATATGGACAGAGGGTCGAGGAGGGAAAGCGCAAACCAGACCTCCACTGGAAGAGCGCGGACAGCTCTGGGACCTTGGGAAGGCTTGTTGCCACTCGGGCCCCAGAGAGGACCGATGGCCCTTATCCACGGGAAATCGTTGGTAGGTGGCTGTTGCGATTACCGCAAGGTCATCAGCGGTGATGAACGAAAAGAGGTGGAGCATACTGGAGGCCTGAGGAGACTTGTTGTCACTCGGACTCCAGGGAATACCACAGGTTGTTGGCAGTGGGCGATCACTGACGATGACCAGTGTGATAACTCCTAGTGAGTTAATAATGATAATCATACAGAGAGCATGGAGCTCCCCAACCAAGAGGAGATGAGGGTGCTAGGCGAGCAGGATAGCTACAAATATTTGGGAATTCTAGAAACAGACACCATCAAATCTACAGAAATGAAAGAGAAGATTGGAAAAGAATACTTACGAAGAATAAGAAAACTCCTAGAAAAGAAATTATATAGCAGGAATCTAGTAAAAGGTATAAACACCTGGGCAGTATCGCTAATAAGATACTCTGGACCATTTATAGGCTGGACTAAAGAAGAACTCAGACACCTTGACCAGAAGACTAGAAAAGTAATGACCATGCAAAATGCCCTACACCCAAAAGACGATACGGACAGACTCTACATGAAAAGAAACGAAGGGAGAAGAGGACTGGTAAGTATAGAAGATTGTGTGGAAGACTCAAAAAAAGAGCTGGAGAAATATATACCTCAAAACACGAGTTGCTCGTTGGGACGGTGTCTTTTGCTGCTGTTGTAACAACCGCAGCAAGAGACACCGTCCCAACGAGCAACTCGGAAAGCACTGAAACCAGAAACAAAACGACAAAAAAGAAAAGTGGGAAGAAAAACAACTACATGGACGCTTCAGAAGACTGACAAGAGAAGAAACTAACGAAAACAGCTGGGCATGGCTAAGAAAAGGATACTTGAACAGAGAAACAGAATCTTTATTGATGTCTGCACAAAACAATGCAATTAGGACAAACTACATTAAAGTTAAAATAGATAAAACCCATGAAAACAGTAAATGCAGACTGTGTGGACAAAGAGACGAAATAGTAAATCATATAATAAGTGAATGTAGCAAATAAGCGCAAAAAGAATACAAGAAAAGACATGACTGTGTGGGGAAGCAGTACACCGGGAACTGTGCAAACAATTGAATTTCGAATACGCAACAAATGGTACAAACATAAACCAAAAACAGTACTGGAAAACGAAAAACACAAAATCATCTGGGATATGGATATATAAACAGACAAACTGATACAAGCAAGGAAACCGGATGTTATAATAATCAACAAGAAAGAAAAATCTTTAAAAATCGTAGACTTCGCCGTTCCAGCAGACCACAGAGTGAAAAGCAAAGAAACGGAAAAACGAAGCAAATACACAGAACTAGCCAGAGAACTGAAAGGAATATGGAGCATGAAGAAAGTTAGTATAATACCAATAATCGTAGGAGTACTAGGAACAATCTCCAAAAAACCTGGAGAAAAAACTGGGAGAAATTGGAATCAAAGAGACCATCGAAACCATACAAAGGACGGCAATGATCAAAACAGCTGCAATATTAAGAAAAATCATTGAATGCGGAAACCAACCCGCATAAGCTACAAAGGGTAACCAGTCACAAGGAATTTACAACAGGAAGAAAACAAAACTACACGAAGAACACCACAACACGAACCAAGGAACAGAAATTATAAGAAACACCATAAGCTCTCCCCCTTGCCTGTCCACCCCACCCCACGGAAAAAAATGGTGCCGGCCTAGGCTGACACCAGACAAAATATTTGTAGATGGTCGAGGAGGATGAGAAGGCCGAGGAAGGACAGCACCCACCCGACCTCCACTGGAAAAGTGCGGAGAATGCTGGAATCTTGGGGAGGCTTATTGCCACCCAAATCCCAGAGAAGACCAATGGTCCTTACCAGCGAGAAATCAATGGTAAGAGGCTGTTGCGATACCGCAAGGTTATTTGCGGTGGTTATCGAAAAGAGGTGAAGAATACTGGAAATCTGGGAGGACTTGTTGTCACTCAGATTCCAGGAAATACCACTGGTTGTTGTCGGTGAGCAATCACTGACGATGATCTGTGTGAGAACTCCTAGTGAGTACACATAATAATATATTATCCTTAAGACTACAGTGTGATATGGTAATTTAGCTAGCACTAAAATTATATAGGAATAAAAGTTGCATTGAAAAAAAAAAGCTTAAGTACCTTAGGCACCAGATAGGCAAGTAGATAAGAGGAAGGAAACCTAGCCATATAGATCTAAATACTCAATATATAGTCTAAAGAAGCTTTGGGTCATTTTAAACAAAAGGAAAAAAAAGAAGGAAAATTCAGTTTAAATTCCCAGAGAAACTAACTAAATCCAAGAGATCGCAGACTTAGCATTCGTTTGAAAATTCATGATTAAAAAAAGGGTGGGGGGATTCAAGTATCTAACAGTGAAACAAAAACAGGGTACCGTAACTTAAGCGTATGCGTATATGTATATATATATATATATATATATATATATATATATATATATTTGTTACGTATATGGTTATATCTAAATGAATAAATTCTAATTTAAAAAAATTATTTATCACTCCTATATTACCATGAAAACGGGTTACTATTATTTAAATCAATAATACAACATTTTATTTACCTCCCCAGGAGGTTAGGCACAAGGCCAGTTTTATCTTACTCCCACAAGTAAGATGTGACCCAAGCTCGGGTCGGGAAAGTGGGGTTTGAAACGCCAGCGCCCGAGAAGGTGAGCACTCTGGCCATTAAAAATTGCCTGAGCAGCCCCGTCGGAATTACCCGGTAGGGGCGCCTCAGGCAGTAAGCAATAAACTTACTCCTCCCCAAAGAGGGGAGGCGAAGCCTGGGAGGGTGGACCTCCTAGAACTGCACAGGACAGACCCATAGACCGGCGTAAATCAAGCCCCGAAGGCCAAGACGATACCAGTTTATGGCGTGTATCAATGATACATCATAGAAATTTGAACTACTCTATATACAGTAGAGACGAACGATCCAAAGACAATCATTTGAATGCCTAATTTGCATAACTATTTAAAAAAGTTTATCATTAATTAATTTTTGGTGTTGTAATTTTATTTTAACAGCATTAATAGTAATTAATTGAAATAATATAATAAACAATGGATAACTTATTAAAAACTAGTGTTGCGACGATTAATCTGAATCGAGAATCGTAAAAATCAGAACTTTTGGGGGTATCGGAATCGGTATCGTATTTGGACAAATTTGACCCTTATTTCCCATTTCCAAAACGATTATATTAATTATTTTTCTTGAGAATAAAAAATGAAACAAACGCAATGTATTTATTTATTAGAAGATTGTTTATTTGCAACATAAGACTAAGGACCACATGACGACATGTTAGGAATTCCATTGCCAGATTTAGCATTGATTCTCCGAGTCTAATTTGTTCTTTTATTGGTAAATTATTATAAACCAAGTAAATATTCTAAAGTTCACTTACGCCTATTTTATTATCAAACCATTTGAAATGTTCAAATTTCTTTTTGCACCTATTTTCTAAATGCCTATATGACGCCTCTTAGAGTTCTCAGTTGAGTATTCAAACGCTTGGGCACGTTTTTTATATATTGCTGGCGCCGCCCTGACTCTTGCCGTTGTCTAGTCACTGCGTATATATCTTCTGAAATAATTAATGTTTTATTGTATTTTTTCGGTTTGAAATTCTTTAAGCCTAATGCTTATCTCCCTTTGAAATTAATTAAATCGTTTTTCAATTTATGGAGAATTTGAAAACGCATAACTGCTAAACTATCTATAAAGTATCTATTTCCACTGAATTTAGGTAAAAAATGACACTGGTAATCATGGGACAAGTCGATAAATAGGAAAACAAAGCACTGGTAAAAACAATAGACGAAAATCTCAGAATGAGTTTATCAAAATCTTGGATACAATATATCAAAGGAAAATATTTAGAAGTTTGTCAAATTAAAAATTAATTATATCTACAGATAAAAGCCCCCCCCCCCCCCAATGAGATTCTACGTTTTAGGCGATTACGTGTGAACACACTAAAATACAAACAATTATTTTAGAATTTAGAGTTATATAAATTTTACGTATAATGATTCCCCTATTTCCGGGCCATTCTAACTTTTTATGACAGTTAACTAAATTTTTTTACCACTAACCTAAGTCCGACCACACGTAATCGCTTTATTTTTCGTATTATAATTCTGACTTAGAGTTAGTCGTAGGAAGGAGGCATGATTTTTATGATTTTTAACAATGGCATATTTTATACTAAAGTTTGATCAGGAATGGTCAAGATTTATAAAAAAATGGTTATATGCCATTAAAACGCTGTCTGAAAATGGTGATGATCTTTCGTTAAATTTATATGCGAAACTGATTTGTTGTTGTTTTATTTATTTTTACCACTAAGTTTTTTATGCTGTTTGCATGTAATCGCCTATAAAATTGAGAATCGCATTTTTCATTTTTGGTGAATTAGCACAGGATGCAGAACTCTTATAATACCTTATTTTGTTTCACAACAAAAAGTTATAATTGCGAATTGGCGAAAAAAAACAAAAAGAAACAACCACCGATAATTTCATAAAATGGCAGTATTTACAATTTACCGAAAAAATGTTTAAAAATGAAATAAAAACATTTCTGTCAAGAAAAAAAATTACTGATGAACATTTATTGATAAATATAAAAACATTTAATATGAAGCATTTTTTTTTAATTTAAAAAAATAAAAATTATATCTTCGTTGGTTGGCTTTTGTCCGTGTTTGAATTATTTTGCTGAACTTTTATTCGGTCGACTTTTTTTCTGGTCACCGCTAAATCCCCCCCCCCCCCATCCTCCCGTGTATTATTTACGTTTGCAAAAATATACACGGACATTACGCGAGAGGTTAACAGTAATTTGAAAAATTAAAAAAAAAAGGAACAAATATCTAATTAAATATTTAGAAATTTAAAAAGAATCGGAATCAATAATTGTATCGGAATCGAGAAAGATTTTGGAATCGTCCCATCACTAGGCAAAACCTTTATTAAAGAAGCTAACATCGCTCGCTACAATTCTTACCGACAGACAAAGGAGAAAGGGGAAAAGGGAAAGGAGCAGGTGACTGACTGACTGACTTGCTCGCTTTTCTCTTCCTCTCTCCTCCCCTGCTCTTTCTCTCTCCCGTTAATGACGCCATATTTTTCTCGGGCGAATTGCTTTCTTTTTAATTTTAATTTTATTTGTATAAAAATTACCAAGATGTTTATTTATTTATACGAATCAATGCGAAATCGTTAGTCTTGTGTTAGCAAGAAACGTATGTATGAAATATTTATCATTTAATATTTTTATTTCAATTGTTTCAAGTAGAGTAACTTGCGAAGCGATAGAGAGCTGACAAAGCCAGCTAATACATTCATATATATATATATATATATATATATATATATATATATATATGAATGTATATATATATACGATGATATAACATCTTCAGGACTATATAAACAGTTTATGTTTTTCCCTTTTCTTTTTTCTTCGTGGCAAAACCAGATATTACGACCAGAATAGCACATTTAATAAAAAAACTCCAACTAAAAACAACAATAGCGACCCATTAATAAATAGCTCAAAGAAAACGAACGCTCGCCAATAATCAAACTGAAAATAGTACGACAGGCCAACACATGTAAAAACTTAGACGACTCGTGTAGATTATGTCTGAATGAGAAATTTGAAATTAATAAATTTAAAGACTCCCAAAACCTATTAAAGTGTAGAAGTGAAATAGCAAACAACTGTATACACAGAATAACATTGACTTCATGATAATAATAAGAAAAAAATAATTAAAAACTAAACCAACACTTTAAAATAGAAATAGAAGTACTCTAAGCACGCATGTGTTAAAATAAGGTCACCTACTAATTCGACACATTACCAAAAAGGTTGAGTCACCGTTATACAAAACAGAACAAAAGAATAGGATGTAAAAGTCATCCGAACCTTTGTTTGTAAGATACCCTGCAATTGGCTAATGGAAACATTAACCACTGGGAGGGAATAACAAAGAATCCTATTTGTTAGCTAGCCTGACTAAACATCATGCGTATATAAAAACACACGGTAACACGAATTCCATGCATTTTAGCCTGATGATTCCCCATGGGAATAAAATAAGGAAGCCCCTGTTTAGCTTAATTTCCATGAATATATTTTCATAACTTACTACCTAGCTATACCTAGGTATTGACACTGTTGAAGTAAATACTGAAAATCTTATATTATATCCCCTTATATAATTTTATGTGGATACATATATATATATATATATATATATATATATATATATATATATATCACGCACAACGCATTTGGTAGGATGTTACAAGGGCTTAAAGCTCGGACATTCTATCCTGACAAGGACCATAGTGTTAAGAGTTCCGTTCTGCCACTTGATGTTGAATATGTGTCTCCCACATTTCTGCTGAAACAGTTCAATATGTTTGCAGGAAAATGACCGTATACATACATGTACAAGATATTTAGAAACTCGATGGCATAACTTCGGGATAAATTGCTGCACGTGTATATTGGTCCGGAAATGTATAGTTTTCGTGCTATAGGCCATTGAAACAAGTACTAATCAATATTCTTTTATTGTAAACTCACAACACGTACAACGTTATATATATATATATATATATATATATATATATATATATATATATATATATATATATATATATATATATAAACATAGTTTGAGTATCCGACAATTGTTTCCGAACCTTCTCGGCTCCTCCTCTCGGATACTCAAACTGTTTTAATATAAAAGCTCTAATAAATATTGAGCACTTTTGAAAAGTAATGGATTTGTTCATCTAATTAATAGTTGAACTTAATTAATTAATATATATATATATATATATATATATATATATATATATATATATATATATATATATATATATATGGCATAAATGAGCACTATCGATGTGACAAGATGACAGATAAAATAAGTCTGGACCTGGTGTTGCTTCATTCACCAACAAAACCATAGAGAAATTACAATATACAAATATAAAAGCTGTGGGGCTAAAACAAAATATCTGAGTGTCATTATCGACAGGCGTTCGTTTGATAGTCAACATTTATTTCAGGTAACAGGATGCAACATATCAAATAGAAGTAACTAAATATGATCAGCAGAAAGCAAAGACCACGGAGAGGAAATTAGAGTAGTGATGGGACGTTTTTACAAAAACACCCTGCTCTACACAAAGAGGCTGTTTCGGGTATAGAGAAGATAATCCCGAAGTTATGCCATGAGTTTTCCAAACACCCTGTATAACCGGGAACGAAGAACAAGTATACAAGCACCAATGGCAATTGTATCGCCTTAGTGGAGATTAGATTTACTCTATTTTTTTAAACATCACAATCCTCGTGGAAAAGAAGTAATTCAGCGTGTAAAATATTGCTTTACACGCTTCCATAGATTTGACTCTGTGCACCCAGACATAAATAAATTTAAAAAAAACGCGAGACGCGGTCACATATTTGGAATTTTTGTTCTTTTCGTTTTTTCTTCCTTCTTTCGTTTCAATATTCACCCTTTTTTAAAAAAAAAAATGAGGCCATTTGTTTCTAGTTTCATTTAAATCGAATGAATGCGCTTGTTAATATCTTTGCAGAAATTTCACTTTCTTGAAATATTATATGTAAGAATTGATATGAAAACGAACTAAAAGATTTTTTTGACACAGAAAGGTCGAAAAATAAGCGACGGCTTTCTAGTGCAGGGTTTGACGTTGGACACGGTGGGTGTGGGTTGAATATCAAAATTGTTTATTTTGATATTCAACCGACACCCAACTGATTTGTCCGGTATTAAAGATCCGCCAAGATCCCCACTCTCCACATTTATTTTGCCTCCGATCACTCCAAATCGTATTTATCTTAAAAAGACACCAACCACTCCCCAACTCGAACCCGCTTTTACTTCACTTCCCACTAACACTTCACTCCCATTTAGAGATCGACATACTCGTTTTCGGTTCAGAACCAACCAGAAAACAGCAGGAGGTCTATTATTAGCAAGAGTTAGGGGGCCTTATTAATCTACCCTTTATCTAATTTTATTTGTATTTTTTGTTGTTGTCTTTCTTTGATTCACGGTGTTTTTCGTCGTCCCACCCTTCATCATTTTCACACACAAATTGTACATATTCTTCTATATAATAAAAGTGAACGTACGTGTGTCCGGATCGCTTCAATAATCACGTATGCAAAGTTAATTTTATAAGCAAAGAAGGAGGGGGGGTTAATCGTAATAGTTATTTAAAAATGAAACAAAACAATGGAAAAGTAAACTGGGAAAGAGTGAAGAGAAGTAATTCAGTATTAGTCACGTGAAAGTCGTATTGATGAATCAAGAAAGAAAGAAAGAAACAATTATTTCCTACGTTTATATGGAGTGATAAAAATAACTAAAAAATAATACATTCTCTATTAAAATCGAGAGAGAGAGAAAGAGAGAAGGGGATATAGAGGGATAGAGCGAGGTAGAGAAAGAGAGAGAGAGAGAGAGAGAGAGAGAGAGAGAGGGGTAGAGGGAGAAGTTACAAAAGAAAGATGCTACCTAAATTTTTAAAACTCTTCCATGTCCATGTCCCATGGGCAACGCCGTCTAGATATGCTAGTTGTCAATAAAATTCATTTCAAATATTGGGGATATTTTAAGGAGTAAAACCCGTAGAGCAAATGCGGTATTGTGGTAAAAGTGTCTATCTTATATTGAGTGGAATATAGACTAGCATGATCCACGCCTTCTCACTCCAAATGTATTGACCTTGTGTCTAACTTGTTATAGAAAAACTTTTAAAACAAATAAATAATTACCAGACACCGAACCGCTCAAAGTTCTATGTTGGACGTCACAAATATTCGCCGAGAGAATTTTTTCTTCAGCTTCATGAAAATCTGATGTAAAGAAACGTTGTTAGAATTGTTCAACCATCAGAAACATCAAAAGTCTGTCCCAAGAAAACTTACAAAATAACTGAATACAACGATAAGGCAAAACATATTTCTATGGTAGGCATCTTCTTTTTAAAAAGTTATTATTTCTTCTGCGGAGAGTTTTTGATCTTCTCTACATGAAGTTAGACACAAGGTCAGGTGTAGTTTTGAAAAGCTAGTGCACTAGGACAAGCGCACTTAGGCCTATAAAATGTCTGAGAAGCCCCGTCGACATTTCACCGATAGGGGCGCCTTAGGCTATTAGCAATAACATAACCCCTTCTCAAAGAGAGCAGTTAACTCCTAGGACTGAACAGAACCATACGTCAGCCCGACAGCAACAAATTCACTGTCGGACTCATTGTGAAGGACGTATCTCCGACTGGTACGAACACCTATTGAAGTTGTACTAGGTAATGTGGCGAGACATGATTCTGAAAAAGATGTGTATTTTCGACTGGTACGAACACCTATTGAAGTTGTACTAGGGAATGTGGCGAGACATGCTTCTGAAAAAGATGTGTATTTTCGACTGGTACGAACACCTATGTAAGTTGTACTAGGTAATGTGGCGAGACATGCTTCTGAAAAAGATGTGTATTTTCGACTGGTACGAACACCTACTGAAGTTGTACTAGGTAATGTGGCGAGACATGCTTCTGAAAAAGATGTGTATTTTCGACTGGTACGAACACCTATTGAAGTTGTACTAGGTAATGTGGCGAGACATGCTTCTGAAAAAGATGTGTATTTTCGACTGGTATGAACACCTATTGAAGTTGTACTAGGTAATGTGACGAGACATGCTTCTGAAAAAGATGTGTATTTTCGACTGGTACGAACACCTACTGAAGTTGTACTAGGTAATGTGGCGAGACATGCCTCTGAAAAAGATGTGTATTTTCGACTGGTACGAACACCTACTGAAGTTGTACTAGGTAATGTGGCGAGACATGCTTCTGAAAAAGATTATCCAAACGAAGACCCTTTTAAAGTAATTTATGATTTATTCGAAGTACCTCTAGGAGCAGATTATCAAAGCAGATTTCAAAAACAAAATCTATTAACCAATTGATTTTTTGTTAACAAACTAAAATATTTGTATGATAAGTTACCGGATCGATTTAAGAACAGCAATGACGTCAATTTTAAGATGAAATTAATAAATTCTGAAATAATAGTAACAAAATTGTATTAAGAGGCCATGTTTAGAAACTATCATATGAAATAATTGCATCCGCATACTGATACGGTCATAATGGTGCACATGTTTGGTGCATCTGTTTTCTTTTAAGATTGAATTGAGAAGGTAGTTAAAAAAAGAGCTGACCAAAGAGGCATAACAAACAAATACCATGAACTGTTTAATAAAAAAACAATGTGTATTTGATTGTATACATATAAATATCCATTCGGTCACGCAAAAGTTTGAGAGTAAAAAAATGCCGGACGCAACCATTTAAAATCTTTAGCGGAAGAGAAAAAGCAGACAGTAAACATAAACCAGAGCCTCCACCTGTAGTCTGAAATTAATTCGGAAAGAAATCCTTTTCTCTATTTCTATAATGAGATGTGTTATTTCTTTCTTTTTCTCCTTTCTTCTTTCTATATATATAATTTTTTTATTTGTTAAAACTTTCCAGTTTAAGACGTTTCTTTCTTCTTTCATTTTTAACTACACTTTTATATGAATAAGAATATTAGTGAGAACACTGGCAAAGCATTTTTCCGCCATTTTAGACGTAAATAGTAAATAGTAATAATTAAAAATAGTAAATAGTAATAATAAAAAATAAGTAGACAAACAACCAATCAGAATCAGTCAAACATGAATTTCTTTTGGACGGTATAATCATGACCGTTTTAAGTGAGAAGTTAAAAACTATAACTATGTATTATTGTACCAAAGCTAAGCTAATCAACGTTTTTTTTTCTCTGAGGCTTTTTTCTGAATATTTTAATTCCACAAAATACATGGTAAAATGTACCTCAGTTCTGGGATTAAATTATGTTTGAAAAATATCTATTTAGTTTGTCTAATTAGCAATAATCTGCACTTAACTTACCAAGTTACTCACCTTTTTACTAATTTTTTGTCTATCACTCCATTCCTCTCTCATTAAATGTTGATTCAACCACTCTTTACTACTTTTTAATGCGTCTATTTCGCAATAGGTATATCTAGGGACGGGCAGTAAAGTGATGTGCTTATGACCGAAAATGAAAAGAAATCAATCAATCAAAATCAACGAAAAAAATCTGTCCTTAATTAAATTTTCAGTAATTATTAATTAATGAATGAATGTTAATATACAATATTTATTTTATTAAAAACATAAATACTTTTATTTCGCTGAAATTTATTTACTCCCTTCATTTTAAGGAGGAAATACGTCTTATACCCATAATGGAACTAAGTGACCACTTTTCTAAAGAGATAGCAAACTGAAGGGGCGAATTAAAAAATAAATTAAGGCAGCTCTTGGTATAAGATGATACTAAAATATCGAAAATTCATATGTAAAAAAAATGCAACGTCTTGAGAGCTTTAAATACTAGCTAATGTAAACAAATTACTGGGGGTTCATTTTTTTTTTGTAAAAAAAGAAGAATTTTCACTTTTATTGTCTGCACAGTGTATGGATTTTTGAACGATTTCAAAGTGGAAGAAATAGTCGTAGTAATTGTGACCCAACGGTCACGGGGCGTCTAGTTTTCTTACAAATCCAATAATAACAATGTTTAATACAGTTTGATTATATAGTGTTACACAGACGACCAGGGTATTTCTGGTTCAGGACTGGTTATACTTCTGCCTACGAACTGCCTAAAGATCCCACGGCGCCTTCTGTCCTTTCTTCTCTGGAGGAGAAGTTCCGCTCCGAATGAAGTAGGGCGCCAAGTACGAGTTTCTCTGACCTGGCGATTAGCCCAGAATGCGTTACCTCTCAATGTCATACAACGCAGTTCTGAAATGGAGGGTCGCCCGAGTGTCCCCGCTGCGACACGCTCGAAGAAAAAAACGTCCGATCACACTTTCTTCCAATGCCGCGAGCTTCGTCCGTTCTGGATGTGTGTCAACGAGATGACGGCTCGATCTATCCCGAGCGCGAATGGTGGTATGGACATGCCTGAGAGATGACCAAGTCTTTTGCTAATCAGGATCTGATCGCCTTTTTCAAGCACCAGCTGAAGGTTAAGATCAGATGTAATAAAAAGAGATTACATTTCTAGGTCTTTGAAAAAAGGTGGATACAAATAGCGAGCTTGGGTGTGCAAAAAAGAGGTCAAGTATTAGTACGCGTTCCCTGCCTGAGCATGGCGCACGCGGTTCCTCGTCCTGTGGGACCCCGGCCCTTCTGATAAGTTTAGCTTCTTAGCTAGTCAAATGAATGAGTTATCGCTCCCCTGGTAATAGTAATCCTCCTAGATGTCTACTCCTCACTTTTAATTTTTTTGTCTTCTGACTCCCCACTTTCAATATTTTTCATCTTCTGCCTCTCCCAATTGCCTTTATCTTGTATAGAAACCACCCATTCTTCAAAATCCATCCCTCATTTGCTTTTGTTCCCCACTGAGATCCCACTCCCATTTAGAGATTGACATGCTTGTTTTCGATTCTGAACAAACCAGAAAACAGTGGGCGGTCTATTATTTGGAAAAGGGTTGGGATGGGTTTTACCAACCGGTTTTGTTTTTCTTTCTTCCACTCTCCATTATACTCTAATAAGTTTTTGCATGTATAACCATATTTATGAAAAATAAAAAATCAAACTAATTTGGGGATATCTTAAGTAGGATAGCCCCGAGAGTAAATGTGGTATTGTGATGACTGAGATAATTCTAGTTAAGAGTAGGATAGACATTTAAAAAAATCATTTTTGACCAAGGATGACCAACGACACTAATTTTCCCCACACTTTTGATGGCCTTGTGCCTAATTTGTCTCAAATGTAAATTTTTATATTTTGTGCAAATAAATATTTCAAAGTGTAGTATCTGTTATGTCGTTAGGTAGAGGAGGCATTGTCTCAATCCAAACTGACCCTTATTGGTGAAGCATGTAAATGGGGACACGTGAAAATTATTTCGAGTGTTTTTACAAGTGTTAGATGATTGCCTGGCGCTGGTATAATCTGGCCGTAGATTTTCATGACCCTGCAAGTGTCTCGAAGTGCGCTAGTGTTTATTCTAAAAATATCAACAATTATTGGATGAGGTTGTCAAAAAAGGAAAAACTTCTGGCAGGTGGTTATGTCGTAGCTGATATTTTACATGGACGCGCCATCCCTTCCCCCACTCTTAATCTCCAAACAGAATCTTTTGTCAAATTCTCGCTGATGCAGGTGTTTGTTCGGTTGTATCAAAACGATTGAGAGATGATGACAGTGAGCACTCGGTGATTGGGCGGCCCTTTTTGTGCTAAGATTGCCGCCTACTAGGGTGGTTGTTTGGTAATTTGATACCACCATAGGTTATAAAAGACGTTGAAAGGTCCTGTCAGAGAATAGCTCAGGTTAAGAAACACGGGAGTGTGATTTGTCCCCATCTGTTAAGGCGGACGTGCAGTGTACGTTGGTGGGTCTTCATTATTAATGGTTTTCGGCCTCCGGGTAACGAAGAACTGACTCGCGATTCTTAATTAGTTCGAGTAAAAATGAACCTCGAAATGAAAACATGAACACGTACTTGTCAGGAAAGTAATTATTGAATGGACAGTAAATACAACGTGTTTGCAACACAGCAATTGTCAGTGTGATATCATCACCTAATGGATACCTTCACAGACTATGCAATCAAATGCTATTGGATCTATCAGGCATTTAAAAAAACAACTTTTATTCACTCGAAACAAGGCACAGTGCCACTGAAACGTAAGGGGATACTTTGGTAAGCGCCAAATTTATAGGAGCAATATGGGTGAGAAGTTGGGCACAAAATGTTTCTTCATATTACATTTAAATTGATACTGTCTGAGAAACAGGGAACAGGGAGGGAATTCCAAAGGCAAACGGTATACTTAGTTGAAAAAGATATGAGCTCACAATTTCCTTCAACAATCGGTAAAATACTGACTTGTGTTCAATTAATCGTATACAATCAATCGTAGACAATATATACCGTTTTTCGAAATGGGTTGTTGTGTTCTACGACATGTCAAGCATAATTAACGCTGAAACTGTACATTTTTTTGGATGAACTTGTTTTGTAAGGATATATTTTGTAAAAAAAATCCGTGAACGATAGTTTCGATTTAACCTATAGATGCACCCAAACAGGTACGGGTCACGCCGGGTCAGAGTGGACCTGTGAGTAGTGGTAGGTATAAAGAAGTTCCACACTCTCCAAAGCCCCCAAATTGGGGTTTCATTACTGTATGCAGTTTTGTGGCATACCCATATCGTTTGGGGTGAAGGCGATTGAGTAGTTTATAGGGTAGGCAGAAAAAAGGTAGAGGCGGCTTAAAAAGGTAGATATCTGGATGATGGGGTGGGCTACAAGCGAACATGTTGTCGAAAGGTATCCAGATTAGTTGATTGTCGTGTCTGGAACAAATTCTATTTAACCAATAGATAGGACTGTGACAGATACAACCTTTCAGAGTCAAAGCTGACCTGGAAGTAATAGTAACTAAGAGGTAACCCCACTCTCTTCAAGCTCCCAAATTAGGGCTCTCACAACCATATATACTTTAAGACTATCACCTTAAAGTATATATGGTTGTGAGAGCCCCAATTTGGGAGCTTGGGGAGACCTGTTTCTACATTAACTGACCTCAAAGGAGTGGATATGCTGTAAAAGCAGACAGACCAAACTAAGCCATCATTTAACAAATATCGTCGTGGACGATTATTACGAAAGCAGTTATTTAAAGTATAAAGTTTTTAGTGACACATAGGGGTTAGAGGTGACCTCAGAACAGAAGTTAACAAAATCATGTAACTTCCGGACAGAGATAATTCTGCCTCTTCCTGGCGATAATTTAAGGGAAGCGGACCCCCCAAGGCGCTTTCCCCGCAGAATATAGTTAGGTGTAACGACACTAGTTATCTATCTGTCTATCAATCTGGCTATTATTCTCTCGCGTGCGTGTGCGCACGCAACTAACCCGTCACTTAAAAACTACGGGGTTTCTCTCTGTTTTCTGTGACTCATCTTTACTTATTAATAATCCTTCTTAAAAAGTAAACTTCGGCGTCCGAGTGTTTTTATCTACATACGATCAAGAGTCTGGGTTCTCGACGACGACAACACGCGTGTATAATGGTTCATACACGCCACGGACAACCGAAACTGGTACACGATCGGTTGGCTCAAAATGTGCTTGCTATTACTGCTGCAGTGCATTATATAGAGGAGTGGTAGGGAAGAGACAGTTTTCGCCGAAGACAACAGGGGCGATGAAATGGGGCGACCAAGGAAGAGAAAGAGAGAAATATAAAGAGACGGCTATAGAGAGAGGGAGAGAAATAGAAGTTTCAATATAAAGATGTTACATACACTATTTTTCTTATATTTTGTGTTTTTATGACCCCGAGCAACGCCGGGTAGCCCTGCTAGTATCTACATAAACACATTTATCTAAATATTGGATTATATAGCTATTTCTGAAGGTTTAAGAGAAATTACACCTATACCCCTTTTAATTTGCACATGTATTGTTTTTTTTCTTTTATATTCATTTATCAATTACTATATCTACTTTCCTAAGTCTTTCTAGTTCAATTTTTCTTTTTCTTTTAATGGAATTTTAACAGTTAACAGTTATGACGGTATCGTTTGGTTATTAAATCATTAACTGAAATAGATAATTATTAAACTGTAACTATTAATAATCAAGTTTAGTTTTCTTTCTTACACACTACTAGTATAATGCAAATTAGTATTACTTGTTGTTCGATGGTCAGGCTGTTGCCGACTAAACTGGCCTCTATCAGACAGTAATGCTTTAAAAAGGGCTGTTAATGGGTGGATAAGCTCCCTGCGAGCCAACGATCATCCATATTGATGGACAGTAAAAAGTGGTTCTTCGGTTTACTTTCATACCTCTTACTTTTTTTATTATTGATAAGTCACCACTTATCAAGGCCCAAAGGCCACTCGAGGATAAAGGTTAATGAGTGCCAGGTGGACGGTGAGAAAACACCGAGATGATCAGTAATGATGGTAGAAGTTTGGCAGAATTATATTATTTAGGAGGACGGCCTAACAAGAATTTGTTTACATTGAACTTGAAAACGAAAATGGGGAACAGCCCAGTGGTATTGAGTTCCACAGACGGGTAGTTCTAAGGAAAGAAACTTTGCTCATGGAAGTTTCGCTTAACTTTAGGTAGAGAAAGGGAGACACAGAAATTATTGACAGTGGTGGTAGCTAGACGAGTTTTTCGTGTAAATGTTTTACAGGGGGACACGATAATTAGAGCTCAGCCATACAAATAGCGATAGAGCAGAGAAAGACTAGCAACGTCTCTTACACTTGTCTAGAAAAAAATAACACAGTAACGTTTCAATTTTTACATTTATTCATCAAAGTTTGGTCAGTGTGTCTTCATAACTTGTTCTGTTGATTTCATTCGATGGACCCGCATTTAGCTTCGATTGCAGACTTGAGGCGGCTTTGGAACAAGCACCAAAGAGCCTGGTGATCCTGGCTTTTAACCTGCCCTTCTTGTTGCAACTGGATCCGTTTGGTATCTTCTTTCACTGTATCTCACACAAAGGAGTTGAGAGAGTTGTAGCCAGACGGGCTGGGATGCCAGATGTCAGGTGAAGTGTGGTCGACAAAGTTCTCTGACAGTCAACTCTGGGTCTTCCGGCTGGTATGCAAGGGTGCGGAGTCTTGCTGCCACACGTATGACCTCCCTTCAGCTACTCGGTCGACCCAGAGCTAGCCATCGGTGTTCAGCCTGAAGATCTCGCTAGGTTCATTGTCGATGATCTCCTGAACTTACGGCGTGAGGTCTCGTCGACCATGCTTTTTACTCTCTCATGTCGCCTCTAAGTCAAATCTTGAATCTTTCAATTTGTTTTTGACTTTTTCTACCCTCTCCCTGCACCGACACCGAGGAAAACTGAAATCTCTTTATGTATCCATCAGGGGTGGATTCCAATGAGAACTTTGTGTTTCTAAAGTAATATGCAAGTTTAAAATGGAAATACAGTCACTACTTTCATGAAGATAAGACATACAACAAACGTAAAAAAAAAAATAAGCATACAATTAGAAAATGAAAATTGCAAACAAATATGGTTCGCAACCTGTATAGAAAGAACATAGATAGAAGAATATAGATAGAAGAATACAGATAAAAAAGAAAATATTATTTTTTAAATAGTTCAACTTAATGTAACGAATAGAAATAAAGCACTATTTACACATGTAAAAAGTGATTGTCAAGAAAAAATATATGCATAAAATAACAGGGAAAGTTCCTTAACATTGCGTGACTTATCTCGAAGTCTTCAAGTACAATATATGTCCTGGTCACTTGATCACTTTTGTGACCAGTAGATTCTAGCAGAGCAGAGTCCGCTATTCCTCATAAATTACCACCGGTAAATTTACACTTATCCCCTCTTTAAATCTAATACTCCATCTTTTCTGAGATAAATTCAGAGAAGATTAGAGATGGTATATCGAACTTTTCCTTCTAGACTTAACCCTCTACCAAATCCTGAATGTGTAAATTACTCTACTGTAATTCGGTCGGTAAAGATGAGTCAATGCTTTAGCAAGGATCTTTGTACAGAATGACAAAACTTGAGCGTGTCACGTTGATCCACAGTTTGCATAGATATTATTTCAATTACAAAAGTTAATTATACAATTAATTCCAAGAATAGTTGAATAAATGTTGAATGTCTGCAAATGTTTGGCATAGTTGACTGACCCGAATTCAGAACATGCACATGGTCGCGTTGTAATCTTTTCTCCAAAATGTTGTGGTTGTTGCTGTTAAAATCAGTTCCTTCTTCTCCGGGATGTAATACGTAACATAAGATAGGCTTAATATTTATTGTTCTTTATGTGGCTGAGTTACGGAACACCAGTCTCCAGGTGTGGGTCAAAATGTTCTCCCTGAATATAGCTTATATATTGACACTAGCACTGTAAGGTTTTACACGTCTGAACTATTCTCTGTCTGAGTAGAAGAAGGGTTCGTATTTTTAAATTCTCGTGCGACGTCACAATCACACGTATTCTCATTATTTCCTGTGTTCTATATGCTAATCTTCCCTAGCTATATGCTAATCTTCCCTTGCTATATGCTAATATCCCCTTGCTATATAAAAGAAAAGTGAAATACTTTTCTTAACGTAAATTGTAAAATTCTTCGATTCTAGGCACTAATAATTTTTTTTTTTAACATAGTTCATCCCAAACAAGGCAAGCTGCCACTGTAGACGTAAGGGGCTACTGAGAAAGGAAAAGGGGAGAAGGAAGGGGGGGTCAACCTAACTTGGGATCTGCGCAGCGAGATGTCTGTTTACATTAGTTTTAAATTTCTGCATGTCTATTCTGTCGGGGAAACAGGGGGCAGGGACGAAGTTCCAGAGGCCAGCAGTACGAGGAAAGAAGCCACTTGAGTAGAAGGCTCTCCGACATCTGGGGACCTCCACAGTGAATGAATGAGATTTAGTTGATTGTCGAGTTGGTCTAGTAAATTTACGACGAGGGGACACCAGAGTAGCCAACTCATCGGAGCATAATCCATTGAAGTATTTGTAAAACAAGCATAAAGATGATACATTGCGGCGATGGGACAGAGGCTGAAGCTTGGTTGACAGTGAGGGTCCTATTAGGTTGGCGATTCTTTTTTGGACCTTGTCAAGAAGGGAGAGACTAGTAGATGATGCACCAGCCCAGATAAATGATCTTTGGAAATGTATAAACCTACAATTTACCTCCATAGAACTGATAAAATAGCAATTTATGTTCAATTGATAGTATACACTGAATTGTTTGCAATAGGTGTTGCGGCTCCTAATTAATTTTACTTGTACTTGAATCGTTTTCCGCCGGAAGTGGGCTTAGTCGGCATCCAGACGGGTATAGCACATTTCTGCTCGCTACGCTCCATTCTCTCCGATCTGCGGAAGCACAGATAATAATTTGGAGCCAGTGTGTTGCCCAACATCGGAGATCGTAGACGCAACTCCCATACATAGTTTCCGTATCTTCTTTAATCGTTGCGAGACAGGTTTTCAGCTAGCCACCCCTACGCTTTCGTCATCCTGGCATGAGATCGCGAGTGACAGCTCTGCATATAGGATCACTTTCTTCCAACGAAGGCGTCTAGTGGCAATCAACTGGGAGACAGGATTGGCATGGCAATGACGTCGATCTTCTGTCCAGTGGTCTGATGCAGGCATGTCGACGCAAACAGTTGCGATTCGGCTCTAAATAACCAAAAAAACGTGCGATATGTCATAAAATGCCAACAAGGTCACGCAGGTCAAGCAGATCAATCTCGTATAGTTTACACCATGAATAAATCTACAACGGATAAATCTACAACGGATAAATCTACAACGTACATTTGTGCCGAAACGCACATCAATAAATGTCGTTATTTAATCAGGATTGCGACACAAACAATGGACTCAATCTCGTATATACACTACAAAGTTGCCTATGTATGAATGATCACTGCGGTGTACTTCAGCTCCATGCCCTGAACCCTATATTACCAGTAGTGTTACTATTTTTTTTTAATGTGATGTAGTTTGCTTGAATAATTGTGCGTAGTGTATACTAAGGTGAATATTTTTTTAAGGTAATGCCAATGCTATTTGGGTTGAAGTCACCGTTTGATACGAGATCAATACTTACCTCGTATCAAACTGTGTCTTCAAACAAAATTGCATTGGTATCACCTTCAACTTTAACTTGTTATATATTGTTGGTCCCCTGATTTATAAAATCGGGGTACTTATGTTTTGAGGCATGTCCGTCCGTCCGTCCGGATTTTTCTCCGCAACCATCCATTGAATTTCTCTGAAATTTTGCATGAAGTTGTAACTTTGGTCAGGTTAGAAAGTGACATTCTCCGATTTTTGAAAAAAAAATCTGGTTAGCTTCCCCAGGGGGTCAAAAAGCCCTGAAATGGCAAAAAATGACATTTTTTTGCCCCATAACTTTTCATCCATCCAATTTCTCTGAAACTTGGCCAAAATGTGGAGGCAATTGTTCCTAATAGAAAATAAGTATCGCTGACTTTGGAAAAAATCATGTTCGCGCCTCCAGGGGGTCAAAAGCGCCCAAAATGGCAAAATATGACCTTTTTCTCCCATAACGTTTGATCCACCCATTCAATTTTTCTGAAACTTGGCCAAAATGTAGAGGCAATTGTTCTGGATATTAGATGAGCATCTTTGACCTCAGAAAAATTCTGGTTCGCGCCCCCAGGGGGTCAAAGGGGGTAAAAAATGCCCCAAATTGCCCAAATTTATTGCATTTTACACTCTCCACATCGAATCACATACAAAGGGGGACCACGCACGCGCGGCTTGTTTTTTTAAATGTCTATAGTTTTTAATTTTCAAGTAATAAATCAAATAAAAAGAACTTATTGTCGTCTGTACTGTTTACAGATGGTCTGGCGCTAACGCAGACTCCACCACATCTATATATCTATCTACTACAGCATCATAAAAAGAGGGACGAAAATGTAAAACACTCAACAGCAAAAATAAAAATGGTGAAATTCACATTTCAAAATAAATCAAACCACTGGGCCACCGCTGAATAGCGATTAAACAGTGATAATTTTAATCTTTATCCGGCGGCTTGACGTCATAAGAGCGTTCAACTTAATGAAAGGAACGATGCATTTATAGCTAGCGACGTCATGCTGTTTTAATACTACACTTACAGTGCCCATCTAGACGGGTTTTCTAGGTACTAAAAATAATAAATATTTGTTTTTGTTTATTATCTATGTACGTATACGTTTCGTCCTTTATAATCGGGACTCATCTGCATAGAGATATAACTATTCACTACTAGTCATGCGATTCGAAACCTCGGATTCGGAGTATTTTACAACTCAAATCCCGACAACGTATTATTTCTTTTACCTCCAAATTATAACAGTGAAAGCAAGTTGACATTTTGTAAAATGAACTTATCGATAAGTTCCTTTTACAAAATGTCCACTTGCTTTCACTGTTATAATTTGGAGGTAAAAGAAATAATACGTTGTCATTGGGTAACGTCATTTTCCAGTGCATTATATAGACATCAGCTATCATCATGTTCAAATACAGGCGGTAGACGATAAGCGGTCGTTTCCATGAACAGCTACTGAACGCAGACGACAATATATCTATCTATCTATCTATCTATCTATCTATCTATCTATCTATCTGTGTTCAAATGCTGACAAATAATCGTTCTCATAAACAACTACTAAAGCTAACTACGCTTTTGTTTCTAACATCTCTATCCTTTTCTCTTTCCCTATTTATCTATCTATCTATTTTTATATATAAGGCGTCGGATTTAAGTTGCAAAATCCGGGGTTTCGAATCGCATGACCGGTAGTGAATAGTCATATCTCTATGCTGATGAGTCCCGATTATTAAAAAGGACGAAACGTATACATACATAGATAATAAACAATAACAAATATTTATTATTATTTGTCGCTCCTCGAAAATGTAGAGCACTGTAAGTGTAGTATTAACACAGCATGACGTCACTAGCTTTAAATGCATTGTTCCTTTCATTAAAAAAAAGTAGAACGCTCTCAGACGTTCAGCCGCCGATAAAGTGTTAAATTATCACAGTTTATTCGCGATTTGAAATTGGCCGTGTGGTTTAGGCGTCGTGTGAAAAATACTCGTGATCCGGGGTTTCGAATCGCATGACCGGTAGTGAATAGTCATATCTTATTAAAAAGGACGAAACGTATACGTACATAGATAATAAACAATCACAATTATATATATATATATATATATATATATATATATATAATTACAGAAGATTAAGACAACATCTGTATCGTCGGTTTCAAATCCAAATAAAGGAAACCTATAGTTGGACTATCTATCTATTTATCTATCTATCTCAGTAAAATAACATTGATCTATATCAGTCTATCTATCTCCATCTCTTTATTCATCTCAACCTCTTAATATCTATCTACCTATCTGACTATTTTTGTACACCCCTGTGTTAATCACTGATGTTGGCTTTTCTTCTTTCCCTCATTTCCTTTCTTCCCCTACCTTTTATCATATGTACTTAATTATGTCTTCCCATCTGTCAATTTACTAAATCATTTCACTCGTCTGTTCCCATCAATCTACGCCCTTGGAATTCCCGTTTATTGGTAGAACACATGACACGCACCTTCCCTACCCCGCAAAACTCCTGATTTCCCCTGCCCATTTATTTTGGAGGCCTTTTTTATCCCCGGCACCGGAGAGTTACACATACCAGTCATTCCGTACGCAAACAAATGTTGATCTACCTCGGATAAATTGTCCCTTTTTTCTAGAACCTCTTATCCATCAAAGGTTTTTGAACACATGTTTACATTAATTTTCAAATATTTGGTTAATGCCAAACATAGCACCATCATCATTTGTCCTATGCTAGGGAAATCTTAAAAGTGTTTTGTGATGGTCATTCTTTGTTAGATGCGTCCACGTATCTCTAAAACATGCTCTGTCTGTCGGTTTGTCCGTTTTATTTATCTTCCTCCCACAAGGTAAGATGTGACACAAGGTCGGGAAAGTGGGATTTAAAAAGCCAGCGCCCGAGAAGGTGAGCACTCTGACCTACAAAAAATGCCTGGGCAGCCCAGTCGGCATTCCCCGGTAGGGGCGCCCCAGACAGTAAGCGATAAACTTACTCCTCCCCAAAGCGGGGAGGCAAAGCCTAGGAGGGTGGACCTCCTAGAACTGCACAGGACAACCCCACAAACCGGCGGAATCCAGTCCCGAAGACCAAGACGATACCGGTCTATGGGGTGGAGTATCCATCGGAACAGGTCGGTTGGTCCGTTTGTTGCACAAATAAATGTGTACTATGCCGCCATCTACCATCTTATATACGGCATAATCACGTTGATACACCGGTTCTCGTTGGATCACTGTAGTTAAGCGACATTTAGTATGGTCAGTATCAGATGGGTGACAATTTGGAAATACATTGCGTTGTATGTAGGAGAACGTCGACACCTCCCTGCAAGAACTGCAAAAACTAATATTATCTCCCCTTACCGGAATATACATGCGACTTGGGATCGCTTGTGAATATAATATTCCCTAGAAACTTTCTTCCTTTAGAGAAAGCCGGCTCAACCCGCCGAGGGCGAATGCCGCTTCGTTTCGTTTTTTTTTCGTTCTATCTAACACCAGGATTTTAGCCACACCCCCTTCGATAATGTGGCGTTATGTGATGTTCCTGGATGTTGTGGCCGCGTCCCCGCATCTCTATGAATAGCTTTGTATGTCTGTCACGCCTAAGTTTGAAGTAGCGTTTTCTTATGGTCTGTCACGCTTAGTCTTAAAGTAACGTTTTAATCGATTAGTTAAACTTTTTTCGAATGAGCTGGCATGCTTACATTTGAAATTGCATTTTAGAATGGTTAGTCACACTTTAAGTTGAACTATTATTTTTGAATAGCTATAACGCTTAAATTTGAAATAGCATGTTTGTTGGTCTGTGACGCTTACATTTGAAATATAATTTTCAAATAGCTATCACGCTTATATTTAAAAGAGTATCCCCATCGCTAAACGCGGTTCATTATTTATACTTTTTTCAAGAAAAAAAGCGCCTTTATAGTTCGATGGATTCAGAAATCATGGTAAAAGAGGAATTGAGGGAGATTTTTTGCGAACTATCGGATGAAATTGTTCACACAATTTTGTCTTATTTTTATATTGTATTAATCATGTTTCTTATGGGTTCAGTTAAGAAGAAATTTAAAGAAAAAGACAAAAAAATAGATGCGTCCATAAAATCATACTAAGAGGAAGAATCACAAATTTCTTGATATAAATTTCTGATCTCCGCCATTTTGGGTCTTTACGTTCGTCTATGAGAATGCAAATGATTTCCATGCTCTTTATACACATTCCCTAAAGGAACCTAACAGCTGATACTCGAAGAAGTTTTTTTCTTGTTCGTTTTCAGATTTTTATTTATTTATGTCTTATTAATTTATTAAGTATGTTGTTAAGTGCATCGACGCATCTCTAAAAGAGGTTCAGTCCGTTGTTTAAATTTAAAATAGCATTTTTGTCGGTTTGTCACGTTTAAGGTTGGGATGGCATTTCTAAATGTGTTCACAGAATATTTGTAAGATGATCTGTTCCTTGGTCGATCGTTTGGCACGTCGATCGATCAAATTTATTTTCTTTTAATAACAGTTCATTTTTTATATACTATTGAGTCACCAGTTATCCAGGCAAATATTCACTCGAAAATAAAATTAATGAGATGGAACGATTGTCAGTCGAAACACGAAGAAAACTATGGGAGTTCTGAAATCGATCAATTGAATGAAGTAAGTTTCCCTATACTATTTATCCAATTACTATGCGTTTGTTTATACAAATGCATATGATTCTCTATACTATTTATCCAATTACTATGCGTTTGTTTATACAAATGCATATGATTCCCTATACTATTTATCCAATTACTATGCGTTTGTTTATACAAATGCATACGATTCCCTATACTATTTATCCAATTACTATGCGTTTGTTTATACAAATGCATATGATTCCCTATACTATTTATCCAATTACTATGCGTTTGTTTATACAAATGCATATGATTCCCTATACTATTTATCCAATTACTATGCGTTTGTCTATACAAATGCATATGATTCCCTATACTATTTATCCAATTACTATGCGTTTGTTTATACAAATGCATATGATTCCCTATACTATTTATCCAATTACTATGCGTTTGATTATACAAATGCATATGATTCCCTATACTATTTATCAAATTACTATGCGTTTGTTTATACAAATGCATATGATTCCCTATACTATTTATCCAATTACTATGCGTTTGTTTATACAAATGCATATGATTCCCTATACTATTTATCCAATTACTATGCGTTTGTTTATACAAATGCATATGATTCCCTATACTATTTATCCAATTACTATGCGTTTGTTTATACAAATGCATATGATTCCCTATACTATTTATCCAATTACTATGCGTTTGTTTATACAAATGCATATGATTCCCTATACTATTTATCCAATTACTATGCGTTTGTTTATACAAATGCATATGATTCCCTATACTATTTATCCAATTACTATCCGTTTGTTTATACAAATACAAATGATTCCCTATACTATTTATCCAATTACTATGCGTTTGTTTATACAAATACATATGATTCCCTATACTATTTATCCAATTACTATGCGTTTGTTTATACAAATACATATGATTCCCTATACTATTTAACCAAATTACTATGCGTTTGTTTATACAAATACAAATGATTCCCTATACTATTTATCCAATTACTATGCGTTTGTTTATACAAATGCATATGATTCCCTATACTATTTATCCAATTACTATGCGTTTGTTTATACAAATGCATATGATTCCCTATACTATTTATCCAATTACTATGCGTTTGTTTATACAAATGCATATGATTCCCTATACTATTTATCCAATTACTATGCGTTTGTTTATACAAATGCATATGATTCCCTATACTATTTATCCAATTACTATGCGTTTGTTTATACAAATGCATATGATTCCCTATACTATTTATCCAATTACTATGCGTTTGTTTATACAAATGCATATGATTCCCTATACTATTTATCCAATTACTATGCGTTTGTCTATACAAATGCATATGATTCCCTATACTATTTATCCAATTACTATGCGTTTGTTTATACAAATGCATATGATTCCCTATACTATTTATCCAATTACTATGCGTTTGTTTATACAAATGCATATGATTCCCTATACTATTTATCCAATTACTATGCGTTTGTTTATACAAATGCATATGATTCCCTATACTATTTATCCAATTACTATGCGTTTGTTTATACAAATGCATATGATTCCCTATACTATTTATCCAATTACTATGCGTTTGTTTATACAAATGCATATGATTCCCTATACTATTTATCCAATTACTATGCGTTTGATTATACAAATGCATATGATTCCCTATACTATTTATCAAATTACTATGCGTTTGTTTATACAAATGCATATGATTCCCTATACTATTTATCCAATTACTATGCGTTTGTTTATACAAATGCATATGATTCCCTATACTATTTATCCAATTACTATGCGTTTGTTTATACAAATGCATATGATTCCCTATACTATTTATCCAATTACTATGCGTTTGTTTATACAAATGCATATGATTCCCTATACTATTTATCCAATTACTATGCGTTTGTTTATACAAATGCATATGACTCCCTATACTATTTATCCAATTACTATGCGTTTGTTTATACAAATGCATATGATTCCCTATACTATTTATCCAATTACTATCCGTTTGTTTATACAAATACAAATGATTCCCTATACTATTTATCCAATTACTATGCGTTTGTTTATACAAATACATATGATTCCCTATACTATTTATCCAATTACTATGCGTTTGTTTATACAAATACATATGATTCCCTATACTATTTAACCAAATTACTATGCGTTTGTTTATACAAATACAAATGATTCCCTATACTATTTATCCAATTACTATGCGTTTGTTTATACAAATGCATATGATTCCCTATACTATTTATCCAATTACTATGCGTTTGTTTATACAAATGCATATGATTCCCTATACTATTTATCCAATTACTATGCGTTTGTTTATACAAATGCATATGATTCCCTATACTATTTATCCAATTACTATGCGTTTGTTTATACAAATGCATATGATTCCCTATACTATTTATCCAATTACTATGCGTTTGTTTATACAAATGCATATGATTCCCTATACTATTTATCCAATTACTATGCGTTTGTTTATACAAATGCATATGATTCCCTATACTATTTATCCAATTACTATGCGTTTGTCTATACAAATGCATATGATTCCCTATACTATTTATCCAATTACTATGCGTTTGTTTATACAAATGCATATGATTCCCTATACTATTTATCCAATTACTATGCGTTTGTTTATACAAATGCATATGATTCCCTATACTATTTATCCAATTACTATGCGTTTGTTTATACAAATGCATATGATTCCCTATACTATTTATCCAATTACTATGCGTTTGTTTATACAAATGCATATGATTCCCTATACTATTTATCCAATTACTATGCGTTTGTTTATACAAATGCATATGATTCCCTATACTATTTATCCAATTACTATGCGTTTGTTTATACAAATGCATATGATTCCCTATACTATTTATCCAATTACTATGCGTTTGTTTATACAAATGCATATGATTCCCTATACTATTTATCCAATTACTATGCGTTTGTTTATACAAATGCATATGATTCCCTATACTATTTATCCAATTACTATGCGTTTGTTTATACAAATACATATGATTCCCTATACTATTTAACCAAATTACTATGCGTTTGTTTATACAAATACAAATGATTCCCTATACTATTTATCCAATTACTATGCGTTTGTTTATACAAATGCATATGATTCCCTATACTATTTATCCAATTACTATGCGTTTGTTTATACAAATGCATATGATTCCCTATACTATTTATCCAATTACTATGCGTTTGTTTATACAAATGCATATGATTCCCTATACTATTTATCAAATTACTATGCGTTTGTTTATACAAATGCATATGATTCCCTATACTATTTATCCAATTACTATGCGTTTGTTTATACAAATGCATATGATTCCCTATACTATTTATCCAATTACTATGCGTTTGTTTATACAAATGCATATGATTCCCTATACTATTTATCCAATTACTATGCGGTTGTTGATACAAATACAAATGATTCCCTATACTATTTATCCAATTACTATGCGTTTGTTTATACAAATGCATATGATTCCCTATACTATTTATCCAATTACTATGCGTTTGTTTATACAAATGCATATTATTCCCTATACTATTTATCCAATTACTATGCGTTTGTTTATACAAATGCATATGATTCCCTATACTATTTATCCAATTACTATGCGTTTGTTTATACAAATGCATATGATTCCCTATACTATTTATCCAATTACTATGCGTTTGTTTATACAAATGCATATGATTCCCTATACTATTTATCCAATTACTATGCGTTTGTTTATACAAATGCATATGATTCCCTATACTATTTATCCAATTACTATGCGTTTGTTTATACAAATGCATATGATTCCCTATACTATTTATCCAATTACTATGCGTTTGTTTATACAAATGCATATGATTCCCTATACTATTTATCCAATTACTATGCGTTTGTTTATACAAATGCATATGATTCCCTATACTATTTATCCAATTACTATGCGTTTGTTTATACAAATGCATATGATTCCCTATACTATTTATCCAATTACTATGCGTTTGTTTATACAAATGCATATGATTCCCTATACTATTTATCCAATTACTATGCGTTTGTTTATACAAATACAAATGATTCCCTATACTATTTATCCAATTACTATGCGTTTGTTTATACAAATACAAATGATTCCCTATACTATTTATCCAATTACTATGCGTTTGTTTATACAAATACATATGATTCCCTATACTATTTATCCAATTACTATGCGTTTGTTTATACAAATACATATGATTCCCTATACTATTTAACCAAATTATTATGCGTTTGTTTATACAAATACAAATGATTCCCTATACTATTTATCCAATTACTATGCGTTTGTTTATACAAATGCATATGATTCCCTATACTATTTATCTAATTACTATGCGTTTGTTTATACAAATGCATATGATTCCCTATACTATATATCCAATTACTATGCGTTTGTTTATACAAATGCATATGATTCCCTATACTATTTATCCAATTACTATGCGTTTGTTTATACAAATGCATATGATTCCCTATACTATTTATCCAATTACTATGCGTTTGTTTATACAAATGCATATGATTCCCTATACTATTTATCCAATTACTATGCGTTTGTTTATACAAATGCATATGATTCCCTATACTATTTATCCAATTACTATGCGTTTGTTTATACAAATGCATATGATTCCCTATACTATTTATCCAATTACTATGCGTTTGTTTATACAAATACAAATGATTCCCTATACTATTTATCCAATTACTATGCGTTTGTTTATACAAATACAAATGATTCCCTATACTATTTATCCAATTACTATGCGTTTGTTTATACAAATACATATGATTCCCTATACTATTTATCCAATTACTATGCGTTTGTTTATACAAATACATATGATTCCCTATACTATTTAACCAAATTACTATGCGTTTGTTTATACAAATACAAATGATTCCCTATACTATTTATCCAATTACTATGCGTTTGTTTATACAAATGCATATGATTCCCTATACTATTTATCCAATTACTATGCGTTTGTTTATACAAATGCATATGATTCCCTATACTATTTATCCAATTACTATGCGTTTGTTTATACAAATGCATATGATTCCCTATACTATTTATCAAATTACTATGCGTTTGTTTATACAAATGCATATGATTCCCTATACTATTTATCCAATTACTATGCGTTTGTTTATACAAATGCATATGATTCCCTATACTATTTATCCAATTACTATGCGTTTGTTTATACAAATGCATATGATTCCCTATACTATTTATCCAATTACTATGCGGTTGTTGATACAAATACAAATGATTCCCTATACTATTTATCCAATTACTATGCGTTTGTTTATACAAATGCATATGATTCCCTATACTATTTATCCAATTACTATGCGTTTGTTTATACAAATGCATATTATTCCCTATACTATTTATCCAATTACTATGCGTTTGTTTATACAAATGCATATGATTCCCTATACTATTTATCCAATTACTATGCGTTTGTTTATACAAATGCATATCTTCCCTATACTATTTATCCAATTACTATGCGTTTGTTTATACAAATGCATATGATTCCCTATACTATTTATCCAATTACTATGCGTTTGTTTATACAAATGCATATGATTCCCTATACTATTTATCCAATTACTATGCGTTTGTTTATACAAATGCATATGATTCCCTATACTATTTATCCAATTACTATGCGTTTGTTTATACAAATGCATATGATTCCCTATACTATTTATCCAATTACTATGCGTTTGTTTATACAAATGCATATGATTCCCTATACTATTTATCCAATTACTATGCGTTTGTTTATACAAATGCATATGATTCCCTATACTATTTATCCAATTACTATGCGTTTGTTTATACAAATGCATATGATTCCCTATACTATTTATCCAATTACTATGCGTTTGTTTATACAAATACAAATGATTCCCTATACTATATATCCAATTACTATGCGTTTGTTTATACAAATACAAATGATTCCCTATACTATTTATCCAATTACTATGCGTTTGTTTATACAAATACATATGATTCCCTATACTATTTATCCAATTACTATGCGTTTGTTTATACAAATACATATGATTCCCTATACTATTTAACCAAATTATTATGCGTTTGTTTATACAAATACAAATGATTCCCTATACTATTTATCCAATTACTATGCGTTTGTTTATACAAATGCATATGATTCCCTATACTATTTATCCAATTACTATGCGTTTGTTTATACAAATGCATATGATTCCCTATACTATTTATCCAATTACTATGCGTTTGTTTATACAAATGCATATGATTCCCTATACTATTTATCCAATTACTATGCGTTTGTTTATACAAATGCATATGATTCCCTATACTATTTATCCAATTACTATGCGTTTCTTTATACAAATGCATATGATTCCCTATACTATTTATCCAATTACTATGCGTTTGTTTATACAAATGCATATGATTCCCTATACTATTTATCCAATTACTATGCGTTTGTTTATACAAATGCATATGATTCCCTATACTATTTATCCAATTACTATGCGTTTGTTTATACAAATGCATATGATTCCCTATACTATTTATCCAATTACTATGCGTTTGTTTATACAAATGCATATGATTCCCTATACTATTTATCCAATTACTATGCGTTTGTTTATACAAATGCATATGATTCCCTATACTATTTATCCAATTACTATGCGTTTGTTTATACAAATGCATATGATTCCCTATACTATTTATCCAATTACTATGCGTTTGTTTATACAAATGCATATGATTCCCTATACTATTTATCCAATTACTATGCGTTTGTTTATACAAATGCATATGATTCCCTATACTATTTATCCAATTACTATGCGTTTGTTTATACAAATGCATATGATTCCCTATACTATTTATCCAATTACTATGCGTTTGTTTATACAAATACAAATGATTCCCTATACTATTTATCCAATTACTATGCGTTTGTTTATACAAATACAAATGATTCCCTATACTATTTATCCAATTACTATGCGTTTGTTTATACAAATACATATGATTCCCTATACTATTTATCCAATTACTATGCGTTTGTTTATACAAATACATATGATTCCCTATACTATTTAACCAAATTATTATGCGTTTGTTTATACAAATACAAATGATTCCCTATACTATTTATCCAATTACTATGCGTTTGTTTATACAAATGCATATGATTCCCTATACTATTTATCCAATTACTATGCGTTTGTTTATACAAATGCATATGATTCCTTATACTATTTATCCAATTACTATGCGTTTGTTTATACAAATGCATATGATTCCCTATACTATTTATCCAATTACTATGCGTTTGTTTATACAAATGCATATGATTCCCTATACTATTTATCCAATTACTATGCGTTTGTTTATACAAATGCATATGATTCCCTATACTATTTATCCAATTACTATGCGTTTGTTTATACAAATGCATATGATTCCCTATACTATTTATCCAATTACTATGCGTTTGTTTATACAAATGCATACGATTCCCTATACTATTTATCCAATTACTATGCGTTTGTTTATACAAATGCATATGATTCCCTATACTATTTATCCAATTACTATGCGTTTGTTTATACAAATGCATATGATTCCCTATACTATTTATCCAATTACTATGCGTTTGTCTATACAAATGCATATGATTCCCTATACTATTTATCCAATTACTATGCGTTTGTTTATACAAATGCATATGATTCCCTATACTATTTATCCAATTACTATGCGTTTGTTTATCCAATTAAAAATCTAACACTGAACGGAGTTTGTTCTTGTTCTTTTATACGTTTTACCGTCAGCTCGACGGTCGAGTTTCAATCCCGGCTTGAGGCACTAACTGGTCTAGCCGCACTGATGAGCTGTGAAACAGCGAAACAGTCTGTATGTGGATGACTATATAAAGCTCCCTCCCGGGGTAGAGCTTAATTTGTAAGGATATCGCCAACTGCCATTAGCTTTAAGGCATAGCTCATTAGGTAAAACTAATTCGAGCCACGGCAATTGCAATGTTTACATTGAGATATATCTTACATTCAGTCAGTGTCGCATGATAGCGTAGGGTTTAGAAGCACTCGACGGTCGAGTTTCAATCCCGGCTTGAGGCACTAACTGGTCTAGCCGCACTGATGAGCTGTGAAACAGCGAAACAGTCTGTATGTGGATGACTATATATATATATATATATATATTAATTATTTATATATATATATATATATATGAATTATTTATACATATATATGAATTATTTAAATATATATGAATTATATATATATATATATATATATATATATATATTCCCCCCTCTCCTCCTCTTTCTATAATATTGTCCTATCTTGTCGGTCCAAATAAGTACATCATAATAACCCCAAATGTGCCTCTTGCCTCTTGCCAATTTCAAAAAATAATTTACCAATACGCTAGGAATGTACGTCGATAAGGGTGGTAGTCTGTGAGTGTAAATATATGTGTGTGTGTGGATGTGTGTGTGTGATGTAAGACTTTTATAAGTTAAAATATATTTTAGGGGGGCGGTTTTTTATTCATCTTATTTTGTGTAATTGAGTTATTGTATGCTATCAGTATTTTTTGACATATATTTGCATTAGATTAAGTCAAAAAATTTTTTTCAGATTTTTACTGATGGCTTTTCCAAGTTATATCTCAAAGATATATCATTAATTTGATATAATTTGTTATCAAATCGTTGTTGTATTATTGAATATTATGTATAAACTAGCTATTGCTCGATTGTATTCTTGTCCTTATTTAAAGTAAACAGTTTTTAAAAAAATGTTGAGATATTATTTTGAAATATTATTTGTAAGTTAAAGCTAATTAGTAGAATATCATTTAAAAAATTCGGATACCAAAAGTTGCGAGTAAAAACGGGACTTTTAGATCTCTAATTCCAAGTTTTCACATCTAATCTATTTCATAATTCTAAACACTTATATTTCAGACACTGCCAATAAGGCAAGTAAAGCTAATTTAACCTCCCATCTCTCTCTCTATTTCTCTCTCTTGCAGAAAACGCAAATGGTAATTTTTGTGGCGCTCTATATGAATGAAATTATTATGTTATATTTATTAAAAATAAATAATAATGAATGTATTAAAAAATATTTGTAAACCCTTTGAAAACTGATATAATTTTCTGCAGCCTGACACCGGTGCAGAGAAATAAGTAATATATCTTCCAAAATTACGAAATATAAAATAGTTTAAATTAATTTAAACTAAAATGTTATTTTTTAAGAATATAGTCGATAGAAGATCGTATTTTTTATCAAAATATATTTAAGTATCTAGTTAGTATGAATAAAGCCAAAAACAGACCTACTCTACTTTATTATATAGAAGAAGAAAAGAAAGAAGAAAAAAGAAGAAGAAAAAGAAGATACGCACATTAATCATTTATGCTTTATTTATAGTCTTGACAATGAGTTATAAAAATTGCAATAGAATTATTTTACTTTATCTGTGGAAGAAACGATTGAGCGCAAGGGCCGTGTTAAAATAAGTGAATACTGTCAACGAACGTGTGACACAAAATTGGCTGAGATGAGCTTGTCTTCAATGATTATATTATGCAGCACACCTTTTTTATGCTTAACAAATGAAGCGTTTATATGACGATTTGAAAGCCAAGGAGGCCAGGTCACGGATAGCTTGCACTCCTATAACATGACAATTCTCCAGCACAGGTGACAATGTGGCCAAGTGCAAACTTGAGAAACTTAAGGGGCTAGAGGCGCTGCTCACTTTCTCTTTCTCTCACTCTCTCCTCTCTCCCCCTCTCTCTCTACGGTAGAGACTTTGTACCATCAGATTACTACGTTTAGCGAGACGTTGCCAGAGGTCGGTGGCATTTTCTGTTTGGAGAGAGAACGAATAATACTTGGAAGAGGGTTGCTATCATGGAATCGACAAACCAAGTTCAAATCACACTGAATCTAGTAAGTTTACTTACGTACGAATACCGTCGAGGAAAGTATAAACCTCCATTGTACCCTCAGCTAATAGTAATGCCAAATTTTGTGCGTCTTTAATGAATTATTTACAATGGGTATTATTTCGGTATTGTTGTAGAGATTCGAACTCAGTTCGCCACTCGCGTTGTTTCAGTATCAAAACACAAAAATCTTCCATTAACGGGACGTAATAAAATTCTGTAAAATAAGGACTAGTTCCTCTTTCGTATGTTGGGAGAGATTTACCATTTTTCTAGTTTGTATGAGAGTTAGACAAACATTAAACTAAACAAAAATGCTCAATTGTCTAGCATATTTACAGGGAAGGGTGCGACGAGAGAGGCAGGAGAAAAGAAAAGAGCGCACGTATACCGTGTTAGAGTTAACCCGTGTCGAATTTTGTGAGTTTATGCTCGACGAGAATTTTTCAAAACAAAAACAGTTTAACATTGTAGTTTATTTGTACCAAAAAATAGTTGGATTGCAGAAAGGATGATGAATTTTATTAACGATTTAATGGGTAAAATTTAATTGAAGCAAGTAGAAATATGGGAGAGCATGGTGATAATGTGAGCGGTGTTAGTGTAGGAGTGTTAGGGGGAGTGGTGTTGAGTGCTAGTATCAGCCAAGGAATGGGAAGGAAAGGACTAGGGCAGATATGAAAGAGGACGGAGAGTGGTGTTGCATTTTCTCATCATTCAGTACGACGCTTCTACCGGAATGGTTCTTCCGAGATCCCCTTAAGCCCCGTCGTCACGCCTCTTTTTATGGCCTTCACACCCCAAGAAAATGATTTATTTAATGATTTTCTTTGAGATCGGAGAAAAAGTCACACGGAGCAAGATCAAATGAATATGGAAGTCACACGGAGCAAGATCAAATGAATATGGAAGTTGTTTAGCTATGGTAATTTACTTCTCGGGCGTTGTTAGAAGGAACATTGTCGTGGTGAAGAAGTACTGTAAAGAAAAGTATGTAAAAAATACAATGGTGGCAAAAAGCTCTCATTACAGTGATATACTGCGAAGATATCAGGTTAGATGATAAAACAATCCACTAGTCCCTCTCTAGCCAACAGACCCCATAGCACACAGTAAACCAATCCTCGTTACTTTTAAACCGACCCCGCATATTGCTACCCCCAAGCACTACACGCTGGAGTGGTTCTTGCATCGACATAAGGACGTGCTAGTTCCTATTTCCTTGCTTCCCCACGAGGGAAAAGTTACATATACGGTCGGTTTCTAATTTGGAAAAATCCAGCTCACAAAAAAGGGCACTCTAGGTTGGAATAAAAAATGTGTGTGTGTGTGTGTGTGTGTGTGTGTGTGTGTGAGAGAGAGAGAGAGAGAGAGAGAGAGAGAGAGAGAGAGAGAGAGAGAGAAAAGGTGAAGGGAGAATATGTGTATGATTAACTAACCTATCTCCCTCTCTCTCCCACTCTGTTTACTTTCTTTCGATCGTGTATTCCCTCATTATGTTACTGGACAATCAGAACGAACGATTTATTTCGCGCTAGTCGTATGACGTCACTTCCTTGAGCTGTTAATATATAAGTGTGACGTCACTCCCTTGGGTACGTTAATTAAGGCTGTTAATATATAAGTGTGACGTCACTCCCTTGGGTACGTTAATTAAGGCTGTTAATATATAAGTGTGACGTCACTCCCTTGGGTACGTTAATTAAGGCTGTTAATATATAAGTGTGACGTCACTCCCTTGGGTACGTTAATTAAGGCTGTTAATATATAAGTGTGACGTAGATTAATATAGGACGTTTTGAACCATCTGTTCAGCTAGTTTTTCCAGTGATGACGTTTATTAAAAAATAAAAATACAAAATTAAGTTGACACTCTAATAATGTCCGTTTCAATTAATGTTTAAAACATAATTAAGTAATTAATTAAAATATTTGTTTACTAATGAGTCACCATTTAGCAAGGCCAAAAGCCACGCGATAATAAGGTTAATGAGATAAATAGTCAGTTGAATGATGAAGAATATTATGAAAGGATTGAAAGTAATGGATGGAATGGACAAAATTTGATTACATATAAGGACGTTTTATAACAGGTATTTGTTTACATTGCATTCGATGACGACCATGTTGTGGTCTGCAGGAAAGCAGTCCCCTGGTACGTGTTCAACTAACGGGATGCCCTTGAAAAGAAAGTCTGTTCATAGGAAATTCCGTTTTATATTAAGCATATTGAGTAAGAAAGGAAAGTTCTTTTCCGCTGTGATAGCAGGATGAGCTCTTGCTGTGAATGTTCTATAAGGAGCGATCAGAGACTGGAGCTCAGTCGAGTACCTTTGATGGAAATAATGATAGAGTAGACAAAGAATAGTAACGTCTTTTCTGTTTAAAATGGGCTGTTAAAAACAGAAGATACCATCACCCTGCTAAATTGCGAAGTGGATCTTTTTACTGTGCCAAGGCAAGGAAGGGTGCCCTGAGCGTCGCCTCCCCAGATGTGGCAACAATACTTCAAGACTTAGGACCTATCTGATATACAAAGTTTACTAAATTTTTTTGGAAGTGAAGAAGTAAGAGACAAAAATGAAAAATGACAGAGCAAAACACCCACGTCAAAATATATGTTGTACAAAACGTCCGATTACTGAAGGAAATAGATGAAGAGATAAAGAGTGTTATGAATAGATACGAATGGATGTATTCTTTAGCCGAAAATATGTCTGTGTGACCCCCAAATTGTATAAAACAAGACTAAATGTTTTGGTCGCCATGTTTATTTTCTTTAACTCACCGAATTATACCGAATTATACCGAATTATACCCGGACATAAAACTAAAAATAGAAGCACAGATAAAATGAAAGAAAATGTTCATCTTTCCGCCGGTAAAAACGATATAAAAGAATGGGAAATCAATTGGAATGTATTCATATTCAGAGATATGAGTTGATTTGGTCGATATGTAGAACACGGGTGACGGCGGTGGGTGAGGGTAAAGTTGTTTATAAAAGCTTGGTAAATAATATGCAACTATTCTTTTTTTTGCTTATCTGATAGAAGTAACTAAACAAAACAGCAACTTGCGTTAGTTAATAATCTATAATTATATTTATTACCAAATACCACATTTCATTTCGAAACGGACAAAATGTATACCCCCTAAAAAGATCCCTGTGTGTGTTTAGTTCATAATGAAGTAAGGGTTGCGCAATAACTAGCTCATAATTACATGCATCCCCACAAAAGCTGAATTTGACACGAGGTTGGTTATTAATGTGGGCATTATATACTACTTCACAGAAAGGGCATTCTGAATTGTGACAAAAATATTAATTGTCTTAATCTTAAGCATTTAACAATATAAGGTGAGGATCAAGTGTAAGTGGAGCAATCAAGGGAAAGATGACACCTTCCCTTACATTAACAGCTGCGTAGTAGCCAATGAAAAGGTCGACCTACTTACTATTTAGAAGGATTTCCCGTTCCCTGAACAAGAAAAGAACAGATGCTACACTTTTATCTTAGCCTAAAGGCCGGGAAAAATGAAATTTGTGATAGTAACCCTTCGGCATATGTCATCTAAAACCAATCATCAGTTTGTGTTTTTTGTTCTGTGCGTGTACCAAACTGCCAAGAAATATCCTTATCTCTCTATTCAAACCACGGTATTTCGAGCGAAAAAATAAAGAAGTGATAACAGGATTATGCGTGTTGTAGGTTCCTGTGTTTGACAGAACATGCTGGAAGTGTTTCATTACTGTATACTTTGAATTATCAAGTTGAAAAAATCGAGCTTCACACAGGAAAAAATACAAGAACACTTCATAAATATACATAGGCGAACAACACAAAGATACAACGCTGAATAAATTAAACTTGAAGGGAGATGTAGACGCTACCATGTACGCTTTTGGCTTTGTTTTAATTGAAAAACCGATACTTACTGCATTATATGTAGTTGCATACGCCAACTGACATCTATACAATGCGACACAATGGTGTGTGTAAATACTTTCACTCGAACATTTGTAAAACATTGAATATCCAGTGTAGAAGCAAGTTCTGGGGGGATATACCAGAAATAACTGTTGGCAATAAGTCACACACCATCCATTATAGCTATGCAGGCCTTAAAGTTACATAACTAGAAAACGGAGCTGTTAAACCTGACATGGTGATATGGGACAAGAGGGAGAAAGTAGCAACCCTAGTTGAATGTCCCTAATAATGCTGACTTAAACAGAGCTGAGAGGGAGAATATAAGGAAATACCAAGGTCTTATGTAAGACATGAAAAAAAAGGCATTTTAGGAAGATCTCCATCTATCCAGTGATCGTAGGAGCTATCGGGCACATGAAAAAGAATGTTAAAGAGTACCTGGCGAATATACGCCGTGAACCAACTGCAAGAGAGATACAAAAAATTGCGCTTCAAGGGCCGGTTAGAATCCTAAAATAGTGAGTGAATGTTTGGCATCCGGTAGGATGCCCCATTCACAGCAAGAATAAATTGATAAAAAAATGGATTCCTCTCCCCCATCTTTCTCTCTTTCTCCCATATATATATATATATATATATATATATATATATATATATATATATATATATATATATATATAGTGTGTAGATTTCAATTTTGTGTAGAGAATCTGAATAACAGAGCTCAATGTAATTTAAACAGAGCAAAATAGATATACATCTGAGGAGACCTAATTAAAGGGGTCGAAATAAGTTATTATGTGTACAACCTTAATGTGTGTATAGTTTTTCTTTTTATAATTCTATATATATATATATATATATATATATATATGTGTGTGTGTGTGTGTGTGTGTATCTTTGTATACGCAAATGTGAACTTAGTTCACCCATTGCGTGCTGGTTAGATTGTTTGAATAATAAAAAGTGAGTGTGCAAAACTAGTTAAATTTGTTAAAATATAAAGATAAAAACCCAAATTTGTCTCTGACGGCTCGCCATACCCCCTCTTTCTTTTCCTATGTTTATCTTTTTAGCTACGGATGAAATAGTATTAGTATTTGTGGTGATACTTCCTTTTTTATATAGTCGATTCATCTGCCTGGCCAAGATGATGGGGCTGTTGTTTGTGCATCAATCTATCTATGTTAAAGAAATCCACGCACAATCCAGGGACACAAGTAGTGGGACAAAAAATCGAAGAGTAGAATGGAAGGAAGTCTGGCGGCGACCTGAAGAACGCAGTGGGAACAGGATTGTGATATCTGAAATTCTTTAGTGTTTAACCGTCACGTCCAGCGACGGATGTTTAGTTTAATCGCTTCGCTCTTGGACCCAAAGCAAGAGAGTGATTCGGCAGTGGCATCCGTGACTGGGCACCCTTTCTAGGATCCACTCTGCTCACCCCGAATAGGTAGAGGGCTAGAAAAGGTACCCTAACAATAGTTTGCTTCGTCTTAACTTGCCTGGAAAACCGTTTTCGGAGAAGGGGGGTTAACCTTAATTGCGATCGAAACAATGAAGTAAAATTAAAAATTGCATCATGGAATGTCCGTACCACACTGGAAAAAATTAGATCATAAAACTTAAAATAAATAATTATAAGTTAATTTCTTATTTTCAGTTTTATAATCTGTTTTTTTTTTCAAATTTAGACTTTAGCGGCAATATTTTACGAAAGTTAAAGAAAAGGTAGTTTTATTGTCATTTACTTTTCCATGTGTAATAACTTGTCCTTTACTTTTCTGGGTTTATTATTTTGAGAATATTTATTTACATTCGTACGTCCGCATTTCTCTATGTAATAAAAAAGTCTTAGCACCTTTCGAAAAATCAAACGAAAAATGATTTACTTTTGAATATTTACTTTTAATGCACCGTTGAGAGACGTGTTTCCAAGATTAATCAACCCGCTTTCTGTTGCTTTTTCTTTATTTTTGTTGGATTTTTCGAGAGGTGCAAAGAGTCTTTTTATTTTCAAAAACAAAAGATTTATATATATATATATATATATATATATATATATATATATATATATATATATATATATATATGAATGCACTCCCTAAATTTTAACATCTACAAAACAAAAGCACGTGTCCATATTACTCACCGTGTTGCCTAGAATATATATTCCAAAATTCATAATAATCCGTTAAATAGTTTAGGAGATTACTCTGCACATACACAGATACACACACACCTAAATTATATATATATAAATTATTTCAGCTCAAATATATTAACATAATAAACATAAAACCAATTTTGAAAAGTCACACATTTGAAGCGTTGGCGGAATAGCAATAATAAAGAGAATATTTTTTTATAAAATATTTAACTTTTTTTTCTTTTTTTTCTTCTTGATTGAGACATACTTATCGCAACCAAGTTGAAATTCATCTTGATGTTAGGACGAAAATGTTGATATGGCGTGTGTGTCACCGATAAACCTTACTGTATTATTTATTTTTAAATTCCAGTTTAATAAAAAAAACTAAAATTCCAAATGTATTGGTTAACTTAAATCTTACTACACTACAATTATTTATAAAATTATTTTGTACTTATTATTTAGTTTTTATGATATATTTTAAGGTTAAGCATAGTTGATTTACTAATTTATTACCGTACTTATACAGGATGAATTGTTTGAAGTGTCTACAGTTAAACACTATATCATCGCTCTGCTTTCCCTTTTTCCCTTTTTTCACTTTGGGTTTTCTGGACGGATTACAAGACCGAATTTTTACTTTTAGACACAGGCTTGAGAAGACGCTGAAGCGTTGAAACACGAATTGATTAGTGTTGACTGCCACCAATGTTTATTTAATTATATATATATATATATATATATATATATATATATATATATATATATATATATATATATATATATATATATATATACAGGGTGGTGCAAAAGTCGCGCATTGGTTTGTTTAGGTGATAGAAACTACAACATTCTAAGTTATTTACTAGGCTTTTCTGATAAATAATCCATTTACTTGGTAATTTTGTTGCAGTAGGTTTTAAAAATAATATCCTTTAAATGGGCACCATTTTCGGCCTCACAAAGACGGGCTCTAGTTAGGGCATTTTCCATTACAGTCCTTAGAATAACTGGCTCTAGTTCTTGGATTTCATGTCTGATATTGTTTTTAAGCTCTTGAATCGTTGTAGGCTTGTTCACATACACCCTTTCCTTAAGATAACCCCAAAGAAAAAAGTGGGGCTTTTAAATCCGGTGAACGTGAAGGCCAGTTAAAATCAGAAAACCTGCTAATTAAGCGCTCGCCAAACAATCCCCTTAAGAACGCCATACTTTGTCGTGCAGTGTAGGCAGTAGCTCCATCTTGTTGGAACCACATTTCTGGGTTGTCCTGAACAGCTGCCCTTAAAATAATTTTAATCATTTGTTGATATTGCTGTGCAGTTATCGTCACCGCGACACCTTCTTCGTCTTCAAAGGAATATGGACCGATCACTCTTTCCGAGGTAACACCACACCATACGGTACATTTTAGTGGATGTAATTCACGGTTCTTGGATTTTCAATGGCCCATATTCTGCAGTTTTGCTTATTTACGAACCCGTTCAGATGAAAATGGGCATCGTCGCTCATTATCAGCTTATGGATGAGCTCATTTTGTTCTCTGGCTAATTGCTGAATGTGAACAGCATAAGCTACGCGTGATTGCAAATCTGTGGGTTGTAATGCCTGTACCAATTGAATTTTGTATGGAAACAGATGCAATTCACGCAAAATTCTTTGAAGTGACCTTCTGGACATTCCAATCTGAGTGGTTCGTCTTCGAGTTGAGGTGTCTGGATTTTCAGTAATGCTATACTCAACGAGTGCTACATTTTCCGCTGTCCGTACTGAACTTGGTCTGCCAGATCGTGGAAGATCACTGACTGAACCTTGCTGTCGAAATTGGGCTACAAGACGATCAATTGTGGTCTGACTGGGAAATTGTCTGACATTATAATGGCGACGATAGACTCTTTGGATTAAGGTTATTGAACGATGGTTTCCGAAGTAAAGCTCAATAATTTTGGTTCGTTCTTCACTGCTATATTTTTCCATGATAAATTATCAATGTTTATATCTGTAATATTCTGAAAAATAAGGAGAACATTTGATTAAATGTGAAAGTTGTTACTGATTCAAACTAATGCGTGTCTTTTGCGCCACCCTGTATATATATATAATTATCCACAGACACGTTTTTCGCCGTTTTACAGCTCATCACTGTGGCTGATTCTAGCGAGATCTCATTAGATTCAGTCAGGCTGATGAGCTGTAGAACGACGAAACACGTGTTTGAAGATAACTATATTTAACAAATATAGGCGCTTCCCAGATGGGGATATCACACTGGTGATCTTCCCCGTAAAAAGATATTTGAATACATTCAATTGTCACTATCGCAAAACAACAGAAATGAAAACATATTATCGCAATTAAGCTACACAGAGGCTCCCGCGTTTAATCCCCGGAGAAACCTAACCTAAGTTTTAACCTGAAGATCCCTCCCCCCTCCCGAGGAT
>OY744524.1:122220632-122223132 GCA_963556195.1 Sepiola atlantica | reverse complement strand
GTCTTTATTTGAGGCAGGCCCTTCATTTAGGATTTTGTCTCTGTAATGGTGTCTCTTCAGATGGGGCAAACAGCGCGTGACATTTGTCATTGGCCCTAAAATACCCTTGACTTTAATCCAGTTGAAGAGGAACAACGAATAAGAAAGGCAGACGTGTCAAGTAGTCTTGGAGACAAGCACTTGTACTCAGACACCGACACTGCATAGCAACACCAACCACACTGCAGACATCCACTTTCAATCATCTCAATATTAATTTTTAATTCCTTTTGTGTAAGCTCCGTGTTTTAAACACGCCGTTAACAATATTTTAAACTGTTTATTTCTGTTTTTTTTTAAAGTAAAATGTTCACGAACGCATAAGATCCTACTTCGTTTTCTTTTTTCTGTTTCTACTAATGAGTTACAAATGTCATTCAAGAAGAAGAGTCAATGAGATAAATATATTATCAGTTGAATGATGAAGAATATTATGAGAAGATTGAAAATGATGAGTGGAATGAACAAAATTTGATTACCTATGAGGCTAGTTATGGCAAGTATTTGTTGGCGTTGGATTTGTAAGACGACCGTTGTTAGCTTTCAGGGAAACAGTCCCGTGGTAATGTGTTCCACGGATGGGAAGTTTTTGGAAAAAAACAGTCTGTTCATATTCTTTCTCTATCGTCTTTCGTATTTTTTCCTTCTAACTCTTTTTTTCTTCCGAAACGTTTTGTAATTAACATGAGATTCCCACTTTCTTTCTTCTTTCTCCTTTTTTTCTGTTCACTCCGTTTACGCTTTCATGTTTATGTCACTTTCGTAAATGTGAAAATATCATTTTCATTCATTTTTGATGAAGTGTTTTTGATAACGAAATATAAAATCTCATCTTATGAGTTGATTTGATTTAGTTTTTCTCTACTTTCACAGCTTTTAACATGATGCCCTTTGTTTTGGATTGACGAATTCTCGCCTCCGTTGAAGTAGACTTGGACACGTACACAGAAAGAGTTGAATTCTACTTTGAGGCGAACTCTATCCAAAACCCGAGAAAAACGAGTCAGTCCTCTCTACTGTCTAGATGGACTCGTTCCCCTTACTTAAAACTTGTCACGCTGCATAGCTTAAAACACCAAGTCTATGAGGAACTCGCGCAGATACTCAAGGAGCACTGCAACCTAACCCTAACCCGTCACAGTTGAAATATTCAACTTCTACATTTACAACAACCAGATTAGTATATTTCTGATTTTATTGCCTATTCAAAAAAAAATAATGAAATTCCACAAGTACGGAAAGACGTTGAAGAATATTTTAAAAGACTTGTTACTCGTGGGAGTGGCAGACGACCGCATTCGAAAGCGTTCGCTATCCGAACTGGTGATCTAAAATTATCCTAAACGTTTTTTTTCTTGCATAGATGTGTAAATATCCGCAACATTTCGCATTTAGTCATATATAATTATATATAACTAGAAAAATACCCGTCCCAGGGCAGGGAAAATTAATCCCCCCCGAACAAAACAGTTTTGCACCACTTTTATGTCCCCTTATAGAGATTAAAATCAAGATAGAAACTTTGTCTAAAATCTTTACTTCAATTTTGTTCGAAATTATTACATGATTTTTATTCGAGCAAATGTTGAAAATTTAAGGTTAAGCTCATGTCTTAAGAAGAAATTGAAATTCAGGAAATCTTGCATAATTGGTGTCTAATAACTATGAATTAAATTCAATGGAAATCTGAAATATTTTAATTGTCAAATGGGAAGTTATATCCGCCACATCAGTCTACTACCGATCTTTGCTAAAATCTTTGAATCCTTAATCAATCTAGCGATAGCCCGGCACTTAGCTAATGCTAACCTTCTTTCTGGCCGCCAGTATGGATTTAGACAAGCACGATCTACTGCAGACATCCTAACGGTCATCCCTGAACGCATATATCATACACTCGACGAGACAGGTGAAGCTAGGGCAGTAGCGCTTGATATATCCAAGGCCTTTTACAAAGTATGGCATAAAGGGCTTCTCCTGAAAATACGTTCATACGATATTAGATCTTTCCTAACCAAAAGAAAGATCCAGATTGTCCTCGATGGCCGTCCATCTAAGAAACATGACATAAATGCTGGTGTACCCCAGAGATCTATTCTTGGACCTTTATTGTTCCTGATCTTCATAAACGATCTCCCTGATGATATTGTGTCTGAGATTGGTATATTTGCTGACGACACCAACCTCGCTTTACTCTCGTCATGTTGGTAATCCTTAGAAAATGACCTCCAGGCTGTAATGGATTGGGGTCATAAATGGTTGGTAACTTTTAATACCGCAAAGACAAAGCTCCTTTCCTTCAATAACTTCAAGAAACCACCGATTGTCATGGCAAATAACACCCTACCTGAAAGTTCAACATTCAAACTCCTCGGCCTAACCTTCACAGGTAACATGAATTGGAACAACTACATTGAATACATTGCCAAGGCTGCAGCAGAGAAGGTTGGCTCCCTCTACC
>OY744524.1:122158132-122215632 GCA_963556195.1 Sepiola atlantica | reverse complement strand
AAAATAATGCTTAAACGTTCGATTTTTACGTCATTATCAAATAAGTTTTGTTTGTTTTGTTTTTCTTAAGCGACCCCCCCCCCCGATTTTTAACGACTTATATTCAAATACTTTTATTAAAAAATTAATGCATAAACGTTCGATTTTTACGTCATTATCATCTAAGTTTGTTTGTTTCGGTTTTTGTTAAGTGAACACTTCCCCTAGCACGCTATTTTTTAAACGACTTTTATTAAAAATTATAAAAATAATAAACAAAAACTGCCCACCAGTGATTACAACGGTTATCCTATCCCCCTCTTTCTGTATGTCTGTCTCTCTCGCTCCTAACCCTATCTAATTAATAGACCGCGCACTGTTTTCTGTTTTTTCACAACCGATAACAAGCAGGTCAATCTCCAACTGGGAGTCGTATCTAAGACGAAGTAAAAAGAAAACGGGGGATGGAGTTTGAAGAATGGGCGGTGTCCTTCCAAGGAAATGCAATTTGCCAGAAGCTGAGTAACAAAAGAAATTAAAGTAGGGAGTGGGCATTTGCTTTTTTGAAGTTAAATAATTCTGTTTGATTTCCCCTGGGCTACGCCGGGACACTGCCCTTGCTAGTATATACATAAAATCCGTTTCGTGGCTAAAAATAATGAATGTCTTCAGATTAGACAAATAAAAAATAACTTTATGGAAAACATAAAAGCATACAAGATTATATGTGTTTTTTTTTAATATAATGTTAATTTATATATTCTGAGCAGTCCTCCGCTCTTTATAAAAAAAGATAAAAAATGAATTACTTTGAAACTGTTGAAATTTTTTTTCAACTTTCTGCAGTGTTCATTCTTTTTCATAACGTGCAAGTCAGTTAACGCGAAATCTCTACCGATTGGCAAAGAACACCTTTGTCTAAAAAATGGGCGTAGACGCGTTCATCTCGTGGTAAATTACCGGTTAGAGCAACCGATTCCTTTATTCAATAAAGTTTTATTCCAAAACAAAATTTCTTCGCCATCTGTAAACTATTTACACATATTAAAGACTTTTCCATCGGAGTTCAGACCTGTTGTGTGTGTGTTCAGTTTTAGAATCCAGTTTGTTTCTTTCTGTTTGCGTGCATATCTAGACAGGAAATTGGTGTCTATTAAAATACATTTGATGTTATGGAGTGTATGATTTGTTTGGTTTGAATGTTGGGCGATTTGGGAGTATGATGTGTTTTGTCTAATAACTAGATTTTGTGGTTGTTAAGTGTAAATCGAAAAGGTAATTTTGTTTCGCCTATTAATCCCCTATTCATACAATTTCTACAAAAAAACATGTCATATATTACATTGCTACAAGTAAGTTGTGGCGGTTGTATTAGGATGCGTGTATTTGGAATTATAAAGAGGGAATCTGTGATTAAATACAGAAATCTAGGTTTATTGCCGGTATAGTTACCATGTTGTGTGGTGTTATGTGAGTGTTTCTTTTCGTTAGGGTTAGGGTTAGGGTTAGGGTTAATAATCTTAGTCTTATTATCAAGTAATATATCGATTCCAAAACTGCTCCCTACAAAATTTTAATAAAGTAACGGCTCTGTGAATGTCATATAGATGTAAGCTAAAACACACACACACACACACACACACACACACACACACACACACACACATATATATATATATATATATATATATATATATGTGTGTGTGTGTGTGTGTGTGTATTGTGTGTGTATAGGCAGCATCTTTCATTTAAGTTAACATTAAAAAAATAACAGAATTCATCAGCTTAATTATAGCTTTTTCATTTTTTCAATTTTTTTAATGAGTTTTCTTTGTGTTAAAATCAAAAACGTTCTCACACTGTTCCATGGAAAGACGTTAACAATTTAAATTCTGCGACGCTAGAATTAGCGCCACATGATAAAATTGCATTACGTTAAGCATGTTAACGTATGAAACCCGTAACAATATTTTAAAGTTCATTTGCTTTTCTCACCTGGTAATAATTCGACGAAGAATCGAAAACGTTCGTGATACATATGGAACATTATTTCATAAAATGTTAACACAAAAAGATCATCAGAAAAATTGAAAAAGGTATTATTAAGCAGTGAATTCTGTTATTTTTAACAAGGTTTGCTTAAATGTATATATATATATATATATATATATATATATATATATATATACGTATTACAAGAGATCAGAACAACATCGGTACCGTCGGTTTTAAATCCTAACAAAGGGGACTAAAATAGGCCCCTTTACCGGACTCTCTTTAGCCTCTATTTATATCTGTTACCCCGGAAAGATTTTATATATATATATATATATATATATATATATATATATATATATATATATATATATATATATATAGAGAGAGAGAGAGAGAGATGGCTCCAATGATCTTAGTTTTCCGTGACGACATATAGGTCATCAGTGAAAGAGTTTCAAACGTCGTCTAGCGGAAATTGAGTTTGGCAATCTGTAACCACCGGAAATGGATTGAAAAGGTAGGTGGAGTGTCGATTTGTAAACATCCGGTAATGTTGAAAGCCTCAGCCCCTATCAAAGGTACCGATTCTTTATAAGCATGTCTAGTAATGAAAAGCTTGTCACTTTACATCTTCTCCCTCTTTTTCGTTAGCTTTTTATATGCGTTTCGTATAAATATATGCATACATATATAGTGAGAGTTTGAATTACCTACGGGAGAGTTTGAATTACCTACTAGAAACTATATTCGGCTTTTCTGTACTAGAGTTTGTTAGGACAACCTGACATGAGGATACTTGATCCTACAAGTAAACCTGACCAAATATTCAAAATCGCAAAATGAGATCCCCTCGACACGGTTATACACTGGCTCATACGAAGAATGGTGCACCTTCTCCAAGTAATGTTACCTAAAGTAACATCACTGAGCTGGATAGTGCACCAGACTAGATGATTTCTGGTCCTAGTAAGACCAAGATACCACAGGAAAGATATACTATAACATAGTTAACTAGTTAATTGGTGAGAAATAAATTAATATTCTTAACTGTTTTACTAACTCAGTGTTTCAGATGTAAAATAGAACTTTAATGTAATATTTGAATATCTATGTATTTCATATAGAGATCAAGTGTTAGCCCCAGGTAGGACCCTTTGATTTCTGAGAACTTCCACTGAAGTAAAATGTAACAAACAGTAAATAAAATACATAGATAGATTAGAGACAAGGGTAGATATATAATTAGATAAATGTACATATAAAACGACGGATTATATATATATATATATATATATATACATTAAAATTAATTTTATACGTACATAAAAGTAATCCATGGACACGTGTTTTTGGCTTACAGTCGTCATCATCATGGCTACCTTAGAAAAAGATCGAACCGTCTATATTTATGTCTATAGTCCAACGTTTTACCATTGGACTACGACGCCCTGCCTAGAAATATATACGATTTTTATCACCTAAATATTTTATGTATTTTTATGTATTATTGGTGATTGCAACGTTGTTTTATTTTTTTGCTTACTACTATTTCGATTGTTTCACTTCCTAAGTGATTAAGATGCAGAAAATTGCATTATTAGTCACCCTTAACTTTATAGGGCGCACTTTTCGTTAATATATATATATATATATATATATATATATATATATATATATATATATATATATATATATATTATGAATTTTATACGTACATAAAAGTAATCCATAGATACGTGTTTCTGGTTCATAGCCGTCATCAGCATGGCTAAACGCTGGACTATAGACATTAATATCGACGCTTCGATCCATGTCTATGTTTGCCACGCTGATGACGGCTGTGAGCCAGAAACACGTGCCCATGGATTACTTTTACGTACGTTAAAAATTAATGAAAACATATATATATTAACGAAAAATACGTACTATAAAATTACGGGCGACTAAGTATGAAATTTTCTGCATCTTTATCACTTAGGAAGTGAAAGAATCGAAACAGTAGTAAGCAAAAACATCGAACGCTGCAATCACCAATAAAAACAATTACATATATATATATATATATATATATATATATATATATATATATATATATACAAGGTGTTTGGAAAATCGATGGCATAACTTCGGAATTATGTTCTAAAAGTATTTATAAAAGCATTCCATTACGAGTTTAATTTCGTTTGTGGTCTTTTTCTTTCTTTTCTGGATACCCTATGTTGACTAGCAAATAAGCCCCTCAGATATTTCTTCCAAGCTCTACTGATTTTATATTTGTTTGGTATCATTTGTTAATGGTTTTGTTGATGTATGTGGTAACACCAGGCCCAGGCTTATTTCACCTGTAATCCTGTCCCAAGGATAGTGTTTATCTATCCCATATTTAAAAATAACGGTGCACTATTATACCAATTGTATGTGTAGGATGCTTACAATAAAGACAGGTTATTAATTAGCATTTGTTTAGGTGGCCTATGGCTCAGAAACTAAGCGTTTTCGGACCTATGTGTATAGGAACGTTTTTAATCATTGGCTTGGCCAAAAAGTTTGTTCGTTTTTTGAATGTCCATTTTTTGGCCTACTAAAGATTGTTTCATATTCCTATTCTTCAAATCCTGTATTTTGTGTAGCGAGTATGTTTTTTTCTTTTTTTTAACATAGTTGACCCCAAACAAGGAAGGCTGCCACTGTATACGTAAGGGGCTACTGAGGAAAAAATGTGGAGTTCTTTTTTTTTGGGGGGGGGTAGGGGGTCAACCTGAATTAGGAGCTGCGCAGCGAGATGCCTGTTTACCTTACTTTTAAATGTCGTCATGTCAGTAACGTCAGGAAAGCAGGGAGCAGGGAGAGAGTTCTAGAGTCCAGCAGCACGAGGAAATAAGCTTTTGGAGTAGAAAGCTCTTAGTCATCTGGGGACCTCCACAGTGTATGGATGGGATTTGGCAGATTGTCGGGTTGGTCTAGTGAATTTACGGTGTGGGGCCACCATAACAGCAAGCTCATCAGAGCACAATCCATTGAAGTACTTGTAAAACAGGCACAAAGAAAGCAACATTACGGCGATGGGACAGGGGCTGGAGCTTGGTGGATAGTGAGGGACCTATTAAGTTGCAGACTCTTTTTTGGACCTTGTCTAAGAGAGAGAGAGAGAGAGAGAGAGAGAGAGAGAGAGAGAGAGAGAGAGAGAGAGAGAGAGAGAGAGAGAGAGACTAGCGAATGATGCCCCAGCCCAGATGTGGCAACAATACTCCATGCATGTGCGGATGGTGGCTTTGTAGAGATATAGGATAATGTCAGTTGTGAGAAGTTTACTGGCACAGTATAGAGAGCCCATCTTCTTTGCAGCTGCCCTGACAATGTCTTCAATGTATTTATTCCAATTCATGTTATCTGTGAAACTCTCAGGTAGGGTGTTATTTGCCATGACAATCGGTGGTTGAAGAGGTTTCCTGTAGTTATTGAAGGAAAGTAGCTTTGTCTTTGCGGCATTAAACGTTACCATCCATTTTTGACCCCATTCCACTACAGACTGGAGGTCATTTTCTAAGGATTCGGCCATTGCCTCAGATATGTGCGTATCGGTTTTGCCCACATGACGAGAGTAGAGCGTGGTGTTGTCGGCAAATATTCCTATCTCAATCTCAATGACATCAGCGAGGTCATTTATGAAAATCAGGAACAGTATGGATCGAAGGATGGATCCCTGGGGTACACCAGCATTTATGCCACGTTGCTTAGAAGAAAAACGGCCATCGAGGATAACCTAGATCTTTCTTTTTGTTAGGAAGGATTTCATTATATGTTGACATAAGTGTGTAATAAGCCTCCGAAAAAAGTAGTTCTTATATTTTTACTTGTATTTCAGATTTTTGGAAATGGAAGATCAAGCAGAGCAATACAGAAATCTGGTGTTTTTTTACTACAGAAATTGAAAAAAATCTACAGAAACTTGCATACAGATATACCATGTGTATGGGGAGATTTTTTTTTACAGAACAGGTGTACCAGAAATGGTTTGCTCGATTCCGAAAAGAAAATCTTTCGCTGAGAGATGCTCCTCGCTCTGGCCGACCAAAGATGATTGACAGTGACCAAATGAGAGCCGGTTGAACACAATTGCCGTTTGACAACCAGACAAATCGTAGACATTCTCAATATTTCCAAAAATAGCGTGGAAAATGAATTGCATAAACTCGGTTTTAATTCCACTTTAAAAAACGAACGAACTTTTTGGCCAACCCAATATTTACACATGTAAAATATAAGCCCGTAATTGTGGCATCGATTTTGCAAACACCCTGTATAAAATTGCAATGAAATTAAATTCATTTCCAAAATGTTAAGATCCATTTGCCAAAAAATAAAAATACAAACCAGATTTTTACATCTTGTAAACACATTTGAACAAAAACAACGGCACTGCATCGCATGTTGAATTTCATTTTTTAAAAACTAATGAGTTTCCATTATCAAGAATAAAAGCCACTCGAGAGTAATAGTTACTGAGATTGAATGATGAAGAATATTATGAGAGGATTGAAAATTATGAATGTAATGAGCAAAATTTGATTACTTATGAGGATGGTTTATGATAAAGTACTTGTTGACATAGGATTTGAAGACGACCATATTTAAGCTTCTAGGGAAGCAGTTCTGTGGTAATGTGTTCAACAGATTATTAGATCCATTTTTCTTTCTGCTTCTCGTATAGTCGGTTTTCTATATTGCTCAAAACACTTTCTCACACCTGAGGCTATTCTCTATCTCTACAAATCTACTATCAGACCATGTATAGAGTACTGTTGTCATATTTGGGCTGGTGAATCTCTGTCCCATTTGAGGTGCAGAAACGTATCTGTAATTTGATTGGCCTTACCCTTTCTTCTGATGTTTAGTATGACGCTCTCTTCTTAGCTAAGCTATTGTAATGTCTTAAGGACAGAGAGTTCGACGTTGTTATAACAAAGTGTTTTTATTTCACGTTGTAATTTTCGATATATATATATATATATATATATATATATATATATATATATATATATATATATATATATATATATATAAAGGAGCGCGCTCTTTTCTGTTGCAGCCAAAAAGCAGATGGCTCATTTTTATCAAAAACTTATTCAAAGGAAATGTTGGAAATATGTTGAATTCTTCAGATGGTTATTTTAAGGTGCAGATGGAACGGGGAAAGGGGATACTCCATTTTTAGAAGTGGGAGTGAGACCGCGCTCCCAAACTAGTGGAGCGTGTAAAGACATACACGTACACACACACACACACAGAGACACACACACAAACATATATATATATACATATATATATAAATATATATACATATATATATACATATATATACATATATATATATATACACATATATATATACATATATATATATACATATATATATATACATATATATATATACATATATATATACATATATATATATATATATATATATATATATATATATATATATATATATATATATATATATATATACATAATGTATGTAATATATGCCCCACTCCTTCGCGGGTTGAGCACTGTGATGAGTGAGATCGTCAGTTGCCAATAGCAATAATGTAAATTATTTGCACATCGAAGTGCATATTATGTAATCCAAGAAAAGAGACGAGATTTTCTGAATATTATAATACCCCGTGGTCGTGATGTCGAGCACTAGCTTGTGTAGTGTAGGCTAATTCTGTAACTGGAGTTTAATCCTCCGACCGTTTGAAATTATCACTTCCTACACTGATGATAACAAACGCTTGAAACGCCGTAGGTAAAACTAATTTCCGTATTTGCTATTTAGATGTTAATTAACTCCCCATTTCTAGACAATGCCTGTTGGAGCAGTACAACATGACTTTCGTATCGAGGTTCGAACCGTTTGACCGGCAGGGATTGCAGGTTTGGCCTGGAACACATGTGTATATGAGTTTATTTTGAAAATAATATTTATTTATAAATAATTATTCAAGGTCTCGCAGGATAGAGCATTTTAGTTAAGTTGACAACACGCCGTCATTCTTCGTAATGCATAACTCTGGGCCCCGCCATGTGAGTTCTCTCTGCACTGCTTGCTGGATAGCCGCCGTGTTTGTTATTTAGATGTTAATTTACTTCCACTTTCTAGACAATGCGTGTTGGTGTATTGGTACGCGCCTCGACTACTGAGTAAAACATGACTTTCGTATCGGATTCGGGTTTATATTAAATTATAGTGTAGAGTAGGAATAATGGTATTTAAGTTAGGGCTGTTAAGGGTCGGTGGGTGTAGGAAGAGTAATGTTAGTTTTCAAAATACAATAAATGCTATGGGTTAATATAGTTATTAGGAATACTAGGGGGATATGTTATGTTTTTGGGAAGGTTATTTGTAAGGTTAGAGGAGTTAAGAAATAAAGATAAACAAATTAACAAATTTTAGAGTTTAAAAATAAGTCTAATGCTAGAAAGAGGGGTTGTTGGTTGTGAGGAGGGGTGCTATTATTTGAAACCCCATTTTTCTCCATTCGGACACTCCTTTTTCTTTTAAATTCGAAATTATTATTGTCTCTAGCCCAAAACCCGTCTTTAATCACAGTTCTCCCCCCCCCCATTTTTCTTCCTTTTCAAATAATAAATACACTCAATTGACCTAAATCGACCTAAATTCTCAACCACGACCAATCTCTACTGGCATTGGACTTAGCAAATGCCAAAAATAACTTTATCTCTATAACCCACCTTTCACCCCCCCTTCTCCCTTTTTCCATCAGCAGTCATGGCTTTTCCATCTAACCTTCTTCTTCCCTTCCCACCTCGTAATTTGACTTTGATTTTAGCTTAGGGCTTTTTTCAGAACTACTTCATTTTTCCATTGCAAACATCATTCACTTACGACTCATTTCTTGGCCGAGGAAGCATTGTTTTTTAAATGGCCAGATTTCTTCATTTTAATTCCGTTTAAGTGCGATCAATCTACGACTTGAACTAAATTTTCACCATTGGATTTTCTTCATTTTGAACGCCTTTCTGTGATGCCCCCACGAAACTTTTTCTTCTCCATCGAAACTTCCTTCCATTGGACACCTTATCGGCGGACATTTACCACCTGGACTAACCTAATATCTTTTTACACCAACTTTTTTTCACCCATCATGTTCTTAATATTTTTTTAAATGTTGAATTTTGGCTTTTCTATTGCAAACTTATCTATCTGGATAATTCCTCTGATGATAAGATCTCGATCTTTGAAAAGCCTTGGCTTAAGGAAAGAATAATAAACATAATTTTATTACAGAATATACCTTGCATTGAACAATCGAAGTTTGAAATAAATTTGGACATTCGTGCTTGTTTATCACTCTTCGTCTATCTATCTTTAATATATATATATATATATATATATATATATATATATATATATATATATATATATTAAAATGATACTTCAAAGATTTAAATAATATCTAATATCTTTAATTAGTGAACTATCAAAGCAAAGACAAATGCATAGCACACCAATTTTTAAATTTGAAACATTTTTGATTTTGAATTAATTTTCACTACTTGGACTGTTGCTTTAGAAACTTTTTTATAAAAAAACTTTCTTTAAAAAACGTTCTTTAAAAACTTTTAACATCAAATCAGCCCGTACCTTGATGGGGTATGTAACATAAAAATGTGTTTTTGCCGTTTTATATATTTTTATATATTTTTAAAGCTAATTTTTTTTACTCGCAGTGATGTCATTGCGGTAATAGTCCTCTGAGGAGAATATTTTCTTTGAAAATCCATGGATTAAGGACTTTACAGTAATTTATGCTTGAACTTTTTCCATTCTCTCTCTCTCTCTCTTTCTCTCTCTCTCTCTCTCTCTCTCCCTCTCTCTCTCTCTCTCTCTCTCTCTCTATATATATATATATATATATATATATATATATATTAAGCTTTATTATAGCGGGCGGGATTATGACAGTTCCTGATGGCCTTTCAAAGCGAGGACAGGTACACATCTGCAAATGCTGTGAGTGCTGAGCTGTTGTACCGCAAATTAAAAACTTAGAGTGTGTATAATTTTACCCTGGTTGGGAGGCAAGTAAATACGGATTATTATTGGCCGTTCTTAAGTATGACTTGTACATAAGTTAAGTCGTTCTCAAGTCAGATACTTAGCTATCGTTCTATTAGTTTTGTTTTAATGCATTTGGATGGTCTTGCAAGCTCCTAAATTGAAATACTAGAGTATATTGGGGAGGAGGTAAGTAAGACAGAAAAAGTTTTACAAGGTCTACTGAGACAAGAGTATCTATGCTAGACAGATATACTGTCACCTGGCTTGGAGAATTATCCAGACAGGGCAGCATCGATGGTTATAGAGAGGCTAACGATTATAGTTTGCCTAGAGACATTCATTAAGATTGCTTCGAAAATTACGATAATTATAGTTACGGAGATAATGTTGATTATGAAGAGGATATGTAATTACATACATTTTGACACGTGATCTGCACGCAGAAGTATGTCAGTAGATCACACTATTAGTTAATACAGGATTTTTGAAACTCTATGAGGGTAGAAGCTTGCTGATAAGTTGACCCAAATAGCTATAATAACGCATGCACACAAGTTTTCTCTCGGATTAGTTTTAAAAAAGAAAACAGTAACAGCGCCGTTCGGTGAGTTCCCTAATGGATAAGTTTCTGCCTTAGTTTTGCTGCATTTAAAAAAAAATTCTATTTGCAATTTTATTTATTGTAACTAAATCGAATTAGACACAGGGTGATTCGGGTTTGACCAAAACATGTTTGACAAAAGCTTTATTAAGTATTTCGATATTCGCAGAAGCACATTTTCAGATATCCATCCATTTACCTATTTGAGTTTTTCTCACTCCTCACCCGTTTCTCTGTCTCCCCCTCTCTCCCCCCTTCTCTCCCCCTCTCTCTCCCCCTCTCTCTCTCCCCTTCTCTCTCCCCCTCTCTCTCCCCCTCTCTCTCTCCCCTTCTCTCTCCCCTTCTCTCTCCCCCTCTCTCTCCCCTTCTCTCTCACCCTCTCTCTCCCCTCTCTCTCTCTATATATATATTAGGTAAAATGTGATCCGTTGAGTCACTTTTGGAACTCTGTTATTAGAATGAGGGTAAAGTGAGTTTGCAAAGCCAGTTAAATATAAAAAGACAAAATCCAAAATTAATCTATTTCTGAACGCCATATCTTCCATCTCTCTCACTCTCTTTCTTTCTCTCTACAGATACAGGTTAAATAATATTACTACTCTGGAGATATTTTCTTTTATTTATAATGGACTATTCCAATCTTTTTATTCTTTCCTTTCTTTTTATTCTTTCCTATGACTGCTAATAAGTATATAGAGAGAATGACGGAAGCGAGAATGGTAGATACTGCATAAAAAGAGCGAGGGGGGGGGGGCAAACAACATTCAGTGTGAGAGGGTGAAAGTGATAGAAACTTAGTAAGAGATGTGTTACTTGATGAGTTCGTTAGATGTGAATAAAAATCTCGGTGGCACCAACATCAGTTGGTATTATCATACGAAATGATCGTGAAGGGTCAAGGAGGATGGAAAGACCGAGAAGATATAGCACCGTCTAGACCTCCACGGGAATGACACAGAGAATACTGGAATCCTCACGAGCCTTATTAATGAGTTCCAGATAAAACCACCGACTGTTATTAGCGAGAAATCACTGGTAAACAGTTGGTGCGAGAACGCCAAGTAATTGTGTTGGAAATGGCGAAGAGAGTACTCGAAACCTGATATTTTTTATCACTAATACTCCAAGGAAAGTCACATGTGTGAGAACTCTTAGAAAGTCTAATCTCCCAGGTTTTACCTTCTCTCTTGAAAAGGGGGTAGTTTATTTCTGATCGCCTGAGGCGCTCCTACCAGGGAATTATGATGCGGCTGCTCAGGCATTTTTCGTAGGCCAGAGTGATCTTCCTCTTGCGCGCTGGCTTTTCAACTCTCACCTTCCAACCTTGTGTCACATGTTCTCGCGGTGGGAGGGAGTTAAATACTAACAATTATTGTGTAAGAAATGATAATGGGAATGATGTCTATGTTAATATAGAGAAAGGGGGTGTTTGGGGCAATTGGCATTTTTGATTTGATTCGTTTCTCTGTTTTACGGCATATTATAACTGTGTGGGTCATTAAATTCAAATAAAATAATACCTATTGCAAACAATTGATTGTATACGAGTTATTTAATACAAGTTGTTATTTTACACAAAGCTACCAGTATAAGCGTGTAAATGACCATATTATACCCCCCCCCCCCTGAACTCGGCATAGCCGATTTCATAGTCTGCGGCGTTATCCACTTGGTTAATAACACACCTCTCTGTTCATTGGGTGAACGTTTTTTTAAGGGCAGGGGGCGTTAAACACCTTGATCTTTATCGCGTCTGCTGCTTTTTTCGGTTAGGTAATCATGTTTTAATAATAGACATTGTGCATTTGCTTTCGGGGTAGACCGTGTGGCACTGGTGGGAGCCCTACACCTGTTCTTTTTATGAAAGTATTACGAATGAGATGCTTTATCATCGGCATCGTTTGCCCCAAGAGATAAGCATATCAAAGTGAACAGCATGCATATCTACGAACATCAGCAGCATCCACAGAGGTTTATTAACTCTTTATCAACATCCCACCTCACATCCCCCAAAACACACACACACACATATATGTATATATATATATATATATATATATATATATATGAAAGTACTTGCGAGTATGACCTTTTCTTCGATGCATAAGAAAAGGTCATACCCACAAGTACGTCCAGATTTTTAAAACACTCACACATATATATATATAATATATATATATATATATATATATATATATATATATATATATATATATATATATATATATATATATATATGTATATATATATATGTGTGTGTGTGTGTGTGTACATAACATAACATATATTTGGGAAAAAGGCTTTTGCCTGTAACTCCCGTTCCTTTCCTTCTTGTCCACTATATCAGTTCGTGCACAGGTCTGACTGAATATTGTCTGTGAAGCCAATGTTTGTCCAACTTTCACTTAAAGTCGTTTATGTCTGTTGCGTCGATGACCCAGTCTGGCAGAGAATTCCAATTTTTCACAAACCGTATATTATTTTAAACTATTATAAAGAAAAAACACGTATCCTACGGTATAGAAAAAAGAAAGGAAAAAAAAGAAAACATCTGATTATGTGGAGGATTTCTGTCCGAATTTATTTCAGATAGCGTTTTCTCCCTTCCCCTAAATACTCGGTTTCGCTCGAAATATTTTTTAGTCGCGTGATGGAAGAGAAGTATATATATATATATATATATACTCTATACATCATTTTGATTATCCAGCGGTACCTTCAGTTTTACGGAAAACGCAGGGTTAAAGATAGCAAAAGGTATCTGTGGGTTGAGTTTCTAGGGTTTCCGTCTAATACGCAATTACACTATATATATATATATATATATATATATATAGAGAGAGAGAGAGAGAGAGAGATAGAGAGAAAGAGAGAGAGAGAGAGAGAGAGAGATAGAAGAAAAAAGAGTGATAAATATGCGACGATTGTCTAAATTTATTTCAAATGAAAAGAAAAACTTTTTCTTTTCATTCAATACGTTTTTAATAACAATTCTCATACTTTTCAAATATTTGAACTTTGGTTTTTTCGAAAGCCAACTTATCCATCTGTATTTCTCCTCTGATGATAAGATTTCGATATTTGAAAAGCCTTGGCTTAAGGAAAGAAAAATAAACACTAGTTTATTACTGATTACACCTTGCATTGAACAATTGAAATTTGAAATAAATTTAGACAATCGTCGCATATTTATCACTCTTTTTTCTTCTATCTCTACTATTGCTCTATCTCGTATATTGAGCTAATCCTTTTCACAATAGGTTCCATATACTATAAGTTTTCACTTTGGTTTATTTTGATCCTACTATATATATATATATATAAACTAATAGATTCGACAGTTTGGATAAACGGTGAGGTCAGAACACCTTATTTTAAATGAATTCAAGTTTATACAATGGCAGTATCATATCATATCAGTAGTAACGTTAACTAATTTGCATATTGCAGTGAAAAAAGATACTTTATTAATAAACTATGTTATTTTATTGTTTGTTTTAATTCAACGATTGTCTTAATTCTGATATAACAAATAGTTCCACTTAGAATGATTGTCTTATTTCGAGAACAAATGTTTAGCAAGTCAATAGAAATAAGAAATTCCAATAATGGTGGGGTTTCTTTGATTATTATGGCAGGGCAGTTATTTATGCACCACTATTGTGTTCTTTTTCGATCTATTCTTTGGAGGAACTAACTGGATTATTGATTTCTTTTTTCTTTTCTTTTCTTTACGGTCATATTTTAAAGATATCAAATTATTAAAATAGTAATGTTTATCTATCAATATGAATAAGTGCGAAAGTGTTTGTTTCGTGTTTACAACAATTAAATGTGTATCATTTAATGGTCTTGTTTCAATTGTTTGAAGTAGGTACCTTTGTGAAACAATAGAAATCTGGTAAAGCTATCTAGTATGCAAATAGATATACACGTGGCTCTTTATTATAGAGCGAAAGATTCTCTTTATAACCAATAAAAATACACACTATTTATATTAGTCATTTTCAGACTTAGTTCATTTTGACAGTAATGGATATTTGTCACTCCACAAAATATTTTTTTTTCTCTGAAATTACACTTTCTCCAGAAGTCATACCTTTTTAAATGTATCTTGGACGTTGGATACTAACCACTTCCGCAGACTACGCATCAAGATGAAGTACTTCATTCGCTTTGCCGCAAATCTTCCACAACCATCATAAACACGTTTACGCCAACCCAATCGCTCAGAAGCCATCCTCTCCCAGTCCTCCACATTCATACTCAGGCTTTTCAGATTAACTTTGTTTACATCCTTAAACGTCTCTTCGGCTTGAGTATCGGGTGTTTACCATGCCACACTTCCCCATATAACCATTGTTATGCCCCACACTATCTACCAAGTTCCAGCCCCTATCCCATCGCTACAATGTTGCATTCCTTTGCTTGTTTTACAAGTACTTTTAATGGAATCTGCCCCGAAGAACTTGATGCACTGGTGTCCAATTGACATAAATACCCCCGACCAACTCGTCAGTCAGCAAAATCCCACCCCTTCACTGTATAGGTACCCAGATACAAGTGGGCTTTCTACTCTAATAGTTTCTTTCTTCTGACAGATTGCCTTTGGAATTCCCTCCATGCCTTCTGTTTCCCTGACGTTTCCAACATGCAGAAGCTTAAATTTAATGTGAACAAACATCTCGCTGCACAACTCCTGACTTATGATGCCCCTGTAGGTATGGTCACTAATTCACAGTAGTCCCGTACGTCTCAGTGGCAATTGCCTTATTTTGAGTGAATGAAAGTAAGAAAAAATGTTATGGGAGTCTGTCATCTTCCACCATAACGAGGTTCTCTGACCAGCATACTTCTATGCGAGACACACCAGCTTGCTTCAGAACAGTGTTATTATGATGTGGGCGATAGTTTATTAACGTTTAGGATCTCCTAGACTTTGGTGTATCGGTGGGACGTGGTCCAGGTTTCCGGGGAATACAGGAGAATAAACGTACGCTTGAGTGGTGAGCATTACCTTTATTTCCGGCAGATTGATCGTTGGTCCTAAGGTGGTGCACGCTCGAAAGAAGAAGCTCATTATCACTTGCATATTCTCCTCGGTGTGGGGAACGAGGTTCTCATCATCGGAATACCGGAACTCTCACACGAGAGTTTGGAACGTCTTTGACCTTGCATTAAATCGAGCGAGATTAAATATCCTACCGCTGATTCGGCAACGTATGAGAAAAGGTCATCGCAAAATGTATATAGAACAAGATCGCTGCAAGAATGTTTAACATCGTTATCGATAGCTATTGGTTCAAAGAGTGCACCGTCGAAGTAGAAGCATGTTTCTGTCCTTGTAAAATTGTTAAGCATTTTGTAAGTTGTTAAGTATTGAGAATTTGTTAAGCATTTTGTAACTTGTTAAGTATTGAGAATTTGTTAAGCATTTTGTAACTTGTTAAGTATTGAGAATTTGTTAAGCATTTTGTAACTTGTTAAGTATTGAGAATTTGTTAAGCATTTTGTAAGTTGTTAAGTATTGAGAATTTGTTAAGCATTTTGTAAGTTGTTAAGTATTGAGAATTTGTTAAGCATTTTGTAAGTTGTTAAGTATTGAGAATTTGTTAAGCATTTTGTAACTTGTTAAGTATTGAGAATTTGTTAAGCATTTTGTAAGTTGTTAAGTATTGAGAATTTGTTAAGCATTTTGTAAGTTGTTAAGTATTGAGAATTTGTTAAGCATTTTGTAACTTGTTAAGTATTGAGAATTTGTTAAGCATTTTGTAAGTTGTTAAGTATTGAGAATTTGTTAAGCACTGTTGGCATCCAATTTTATCAAGGATTGTCTATAGTTCTGCTCTATTATTAACAGTGTCGAAATCTTTCGACAGGTCCACAAAAACCTGATAGAGTTCTACGCATTTTTCGTGACACTTTTTCTGAAGTTATCGGCCAGAAAAGATCATATCCATGTGGCCCCGACCGGATCAAAAACACTTCTTACATTTCGGGATAACTGAGTATCATACTTGGTGAACAGGTTAAGCAATAGCTTTGAAAAGAGCTTACCCATCGTTTTGAGAGCTAAGACTTCGATAATTTCCACACATATACGAGATGGTGGACTTCTCCAGCGTTTTTATCATCCTCAAAACGGAAAAGCTCATCAAGGTCAGGTTCCTTCTCGATATTTGTTTTCTTAATTGTATTGTGAATCTCAGAGACGGTGAGTGTATCTATAATCACGTGGTTGATAGCATTCTGTGGCCGATATCTTTATCAACCACGGACAGATTGTGCAAGAGTCCGCTATTTCATAATATATTCGGGACTTTTGTGGAGGAGGAATCCATATTTAGACCTGAGTGGTACCATAGTGAGTATTGCTGCCTGAAGACCTACCTAATCAAGTGGTACATCGTTTTGACATTTTACTCATCATAGATCTTCTGTTTTATTTCGGAAATATCCAGTCACCAATGGTTGTTCATTTTATGTATACTGCGTTGGAATGACGATTTTGCATTCTTGAAAGTCTGCTGTGTAGATTCGCGGTTTTGGGTTATCGTTGGCACAGTTTGTGTTTCTCTTCCATGAGCTTATTAATCTGCGTCTCGTTTTCATCAGACCAATCGTGATGATTCCGTTTCTTAAGACCAAGAACTTCAACACTGGCCGTTTAGATCCAGTCCTGAATTGATTCCATCTGCCGTAAAATTCTGCACCTTGAAGATCCCCACGTACGCTCTTGTACTGCAGTCTAGATAAATAAATGCGTTTCAGAACTTTTACGCCTTAAGACCGCATACACAAGCCTTTTCATGAAAGTGGATTCGAACCCGGCACACCCAGGTCCTTAGTCCGAGTCGTTTACCACTTAGTCACCGTGCGAGGCGTATCAAATATTCTTCCGAACATTTAAAGTCGCAGTATTTCTCACTTTATAACTCATTGTTTTTACGGTCCGTATTTAAATCAGATTAACAGCCTATGAGAGAGGAAAACACACACGCACGTACACATAAACAGGTACACGCATATGTGTTTATTTTTATTTATAAATAATATATGTTTACATTGTAAAAATAAAGTATATACATATGTATGATTATATATTTTTTGCATCTTAAATATTTTGCTATTACTTATGTTCTACAGACAAAAGTATTTTATTTGTTTTACGAATTTCTTTCGAGTGAAAATTCAGTCGTTTTTATCTTTCTTTAATATTTATCAATGAAAACAAATGTTGCGATTATTCAAATGCGATTATTTAAATAAGTAAATATATTTAATTTAATGATGGACACACACACATATATATATATATATATATATATATATATATATATATATATATATATATATATATATATATATATATATATTAGGAAAAATGCGACCTGTTATGTCTAACTCAGGTTTGTTTGAATCATGGAAAGTAAGTTTGCAAAGCCAGATAAATTTGTTAAAAATATAAAAGCAACTTCCGGAATTAGTCTCTTCATTTTTGTTATCTCTCTATGTCACTCTTTTTTTTTCTCCAGTTGTGGATTGAATAGTATTACTACTTGTAGGGATATTCCCTATTGATTATTATGAACTATTCTAATCTCTGTTTTATACTTAATTTTATTACCTTTGACTGTTTATAAACAGAGAGAGAGAGAGAGAGAGAAAGAGAGATTGACGAAAGCGAGAGTGATGGGCACTGTATAAAATAGGGAAATCAAACCACATAAAGTGAATGAGAGAGAGAGTGAGAGTAATTGACAGAAAGATAATAATAAATGGCTGACATGGTGAGTAAATTTCAAATTATAGCTAATTAGACCACTTAAAATTATTTGTTTTCTAAATATAACTCAATCCCAATACAATGAATATTTTAACACGTATTTTATGTGATTTAAATATATAAGAAACAAACGCTTTTGTAGAATAACATATATAAACGTTAGGCACTTGAAATAAATGAGTATCCAGAGGATGTCAGTACTTTGACGGATAATTCCAAGTTATTCCAGAAAATGGCCGAAGCAGTTTACGATTTGAAAGCCACCTTCTACTCTTTTCTACTTTTTTTTTTGAGGGAGTTTTTAAAAACTTTTTTTTGAACAGTTACAATTATTTTAACCTTAACGCTAACCCTAACCCTAACCCTTAACCCCAATGATAACCTAACTCTAACTTAACCCTTCGCATGCTTAGTGGCATCTGCGGCTTCCCAATTGTAAAATGCTTCGACCATATCCGGTACAGATATTCTCTGGATACCCATTCGGTACAAGTACCAACTATTATTTTCAATTAATCTTAAATAGTTAATTCTTTTCTTCAAATAAAAAAAAATCACTTACGAATTTCCGTTCTGAGTGAAAGAGGAATTTACTATCCGACATGTTGTTTTTGTTTTTCTTTTGATTTGGAAAATTTTATCTAAATATCTTCGTTGTAATGCCAAAACGTTTCGCCCTTCTTCGCACATCTGTCATCGTCAGTAACTCTCGTGAAATTTCAAACCACGCCATATTGTTTTTTAATTTATGCCCACAGATTAGTTTCCTATTTCTCATTTATTACTCGAACACGCATTAAATGGGGTTTGAAGTTATGAAAAAAAATGCGATTTACTTTGGTCTGTCAAGTTTAAGTTTGAAATATCATTCATGAAATATCATTCATGGAATATCATTCATGAAATATCATTCATGAAATATCATTCATGGAATATCATTCATAGAATATCATTCATGGAATATCATTCATGAAATATCATTCATGGAATATCATTCATGGAATATCCTTCATGAAATATCATTCATGAAATATCATTCATGAAATATCATTCATCAAATATCATTCATCAAATATCATTCATGAAATATCATTCATCAAATATCATTCATGAAATATCATTCATGAAATATCATTAATCAAATATCATTAATCAAATATCCTTCATGAAATATCATTCATGAAATATCATTCATGAAATATCATTCATCAAATATCATTCATCAAATATCATTCATGAAATATCATTCATGAAATATCATTCATGAAATATCATTCATCAAATATCATTCATGAAATATCATTCATGAAATATCATTCATCAAATATCATTAATCAAATATCATTCATCAAATATCATTCATCAAATATCATTCATCAAATATCATTCATCAAATATCATTCATGAAATATCATTCATGAAATATCATTCATGAAATATCATTCATGAAATATCATTCATGGAGAATTTTGAAATAGCATTTTTATCATTACACGCGCTGATTGAACGGTTCTTAAGAATACTTATCCTTATTTGAATAAATACTTGGTTCTGCAGACAGCCTGGGGCTCGCCGTCTTGTGCCAAGAAAGAACAAATTAATGTGTTGGGGGTCTGCATCAGTCTAGTCATTTGCAAGAGTATCGAACACCTCATTTTGTTCAAAGTATATATATATATATATATATATATATATATATATATATATATATATATATATATATATATATATATATATATATATATATCATGGGAAGCCATGAGATAAAATACTGTTTTTTTTTTAAATTCCCGAAACAGTTTTTCATGGTAAACAACTGATGATCCCTTAAATAATGTTAAGACTAGCGTAAATTCTTGGAAGCAAACTAATATAGTGACTGTAAAAAGTAAATTGACTTACAAGAAAAGTGATTTTCCACCGAACGACCTGGGACTAAAATGATTTTTTTGTTTTCAAAGTTGAAAAACTTCGGAAACATATATATATATATATATATATATATATATATATATATATATATATATATATAATTACTAGTTCATGCACCTACTTATATAATATTATAAAATAAGTTAGATATCTTATTTACCCGGAGATGAAGTTAGACACAAGGGCAGGTGTGGGTTTTGATGAAAGTGTTTCTGTGGAATGAACTGGATTCGAACCCGGCACACCCAGGTCCTCAGACCGCATTTTCAACTACTAAGCCATATATAAACTTAGGCTTTATGTGCTCTACCACTTGGATTTGTCTCTACTCACGCTCTCCATTTTTAAAAAAGAGTCGCTCTAGCTCAATTTCTTCTTCTTCTTCTTCTTCTTCTTCTTCAAATATAAAAATAAAGTAGCGGCTCTTCTGCAGCGCTTTATAGTGAAAATGTACCATATTTTCATAAAGCTTTTAGTTCGCCAATGAGTAGTCAAAGTATAAGTGTTGGCATCAAATGATGTCTTAAATATAGGCGAAGATGTCACTCTAAGTCAGACCGTAAGACAAAATTCCGCTAATATTTTGAGATTAACTGAAATTCATTTGTTGGGCCCATTTAGACATGTAACAAGTCCTGCTTGTCTTTATACAAAAATCCGAGACGTTCAAATTTTTCGGGTACATGTCTAATTTCGGTGTAATACCACCCTCTTCTTTATCCCTCTTATATTTATTTATTATAATTATTTAAAAAAAACTCAAAGAGTTTAGCTCTAACTTTCTTTACTTTTATATTAGTGTTTAATGTTTAAAAGAATCAAATAATTTGGGAGCAAAGAACACGGAGCGCTATAACCACGCTCTTTACCCCTAAATGGAGTTGCACACGCTCCACTCTTGCTAAATATAAAAATGAGCCTTTTTCATCTTCGCTCAAGAAAAAAAAAGGAGCTCTGGATATGTGAATATGTTTATATATTTGTATGTACAGCATTTACTCCTGAACTAATTAACATACGCTATGCATTATGGAACACAGCTGCTAAGCATAATGGTGGGTAATGTATGCTATATTTTGTTTTATTTTATTTCATACAAAGGGTAAAAAGGGTGTAAGCCCTACGTGAAAATTCAGATACGCTTGATTTTTGTGAAATTTTAACAATACGAATTAGACATCAATTCACGAAAATTCATTTTTTGGAGTATTTTAAAGGTTTTTTAGGGGACCAGATTTGTATTGAATTGAATTTCAAGACATGCGGTTTAATATTCCTGATTTTAATTTTCGTAAGGAGACACAAAAGTGGTTATGTACGGGGAATTAATTTTACCTTTCTTCAGACGGGTATTTTTCTAATATATATATATATATATATATATATATATATATATATATATATAAAGTATGAAAATATATCTATGGCAAGTAAGCTACACAGAAACGTCCATGTTTTCCGGAGGAGATATATTACCTATAATCCCTAGTTACTGTTGAGCACCGTTGAAGTTAATACTGAACATATATATATACACACTATATTGTATTACCGTATAATATCATATGTGTATATCCATGAAAAAGTAATATCATATATTCATATCAAACTGCAGATTTTAATCTTTGCCTTGCAAGTCACGTGTCACGCAGCTTCTAACAAAATAACCGTAACCTTACACACACAGATACCGGAAACACACCCTCCTTCTCTCTCCCTCTCTCTCATTTTTATGTCTTTGCATCTGTGTGAAAGGTTTGTTCGTCAGTACGTCTGTCACGCTTGAAATAACATATTTGATCATCCGTCACGCTTAAGTTTTTACTAGCGTTTTTAACAATGTGAACGCATCTTTAAATCAAATTCTGCCCGTGCGTCGGTCTGTCACGTTTCATTTTCAAATAGCATTTTCATCGCTAAACGCGTAGATTGAATGGACGCATCTTACAAATATATGTTTTTGCTTTTTTTTTAGTTTTTTGTTCTGTTTTTGTTAGTAAACTCCGTAACTCGATCATTCGAAATGCAGAAAGCAATTAGAATAGACGCAACTTATTTGCCATTGGAAACGCGATTTTGGTGAAGCAGGGTAAGTTTCTCGTCTGTGCAGACACGTCAAATCTAACCGAATTGAAGAGATATAATTAGACGTAGCTTGTAGTGTTTCAAATCGTTTAAACACCTGGAAAATGATATAATCTTTCAAGAAAATCCAATATTTAAAAACCTGTTATGAAAGGGAAATCTGTTTTCGTCGACAGTTTTCCAAAATAAATATTTTATCATAGATTTTTTTTCTCTGTTTTTACCGTTTTTAATTTTTCTTTCTTTCTTTTTAATTTAATTATTTATTTTTTTTATTTTACATTTTTTTCGTTTTTGTCTTTTTAATTTTTTCTCTATTTACTATTATTTTTTTTGTCTTTTTTCTTTTCTCTTTTTTCCTTTTCTTTTTTCCTTTATAATTTTTTTCTCTTAAAAAATTGTTTTTTCTTTTTCTCTTTTAAAGCTTTTTCTTTTTCGTCGTTCATTTTATAATTGTTTCTCGTATTTCTTCGTTCTTTTTCCTTTCATCTTTCTTCTTATATTTGTTTAGTTGTTTTTTATTTTATTAAAAAATATATAATTTTAATAAGAAAATTTCCATCAACATCAAATGCAACGTGAGAAAAAAAGCGTCCGCCATTAGAGTCTATCACACTTTAGTTTGAAAGAATGTTTATATCTGTTTCGGAATTTTTGAGATGATGGTTTGATAATTTGTTTTGATAATTTGTATTATTTGTATTATTCCGACTACTGCTCTCATCTAGGATGTTATCTCAAAACGTTTCGACTGGTGTAAGGACTCGTAGCGCAACGGATAAAAATCTAAGTAATAGTCAGTTCTAAGTGATAGTCTTCTGGAGGTGCAAGGTTTAATTCTCAGTGCGGGCGATACTAAGAATCTAATTACGAATTACTTAAGACATTGCCAGGGCTGCTGCAAAGAAGGTGGGCTCCCTCTTCTGTGCTAGTAAACTTCTCACACCCGACATCGTCCTATATCTCTACAAAGCCACCATCCGCCCATGCATGGAGTATTGTTGCCACATCTGGGCTAGGGCCTCATCCACTAGTCTCTCCCTCTTAGACAAGGTCCAAAAAGAGTCGCCAACTTTATAGGTACCTCACTATCCACCAAGCTCCAACCCCTGAACTTGCTTCTCTAGTGCCCCCGCGACGTAAATTTACTAGACCAACCCGACAATCTGCCAAATCCCATCCATTCACTGTGGAGGTCTCCAGATGCCGAACAGCTTTCTACTCCAAAAGGTTATTTCCTCGTGCTGCTGGACTCTGGAACTCCCTCTCTGCTACCTGTTTTCCTGACGGTACTGACATGCAGAAATTTAAAACTAATGTAAAGAGACATCTCGTTGCACAGCTCCCAATTTAGGTTGACCCCCCCTCCCCCAAAAAACAAAAAAAACTTTCACCCTTTTTCTCAGTAGCCCCTTACGTCTACAGAAGCGGCCTGCCTTGTTTGGGGGTGAACTCTGTTTAAAAAAAAGAAGAAAAAAAGAAGACTTCTACCCGGTCATGGCTGACGGAACGAGAGCAAACTACCCCCGTGGATTAAATAAAGGGTCCCGTTCGAAATTCCGTACAGATTCCCGAGTTCGACAGAAATATTCCCGAGTACGACACAGAGATTCCAGAGTTCGACATACAGATTTTCGAGTTCGGCGAGAAGCAGCTGAAGAAGAACGGAGGTTACATCGGCCGAAACCTTGTGAGAATTACATAGAAGGTGAGAACAGCAGTCCGAATAGTCCAAATAATACAGTGCTTATATCGCCAAACCAGCAAATTGAATAGACCATATTTTATTTAAGACGAGCGTACACTGTCCGTCAGAAATTACGAAATATAAATTATGCTTCGTCAGTGTTCGTATTAATATAAAATCATAGAATTACGCCAGTAATTTATTTTTTCATATACAAATTATCATTATCATTTCTGATGACCTAAAAAAGAACACCTACCGTTGAGCTTTTTATTTAAAATAGGAGATTTCAGCCCGAATTCATTTCAAACGGTGGAAGTTGTCTGACTTGCTATTTGTTTTCTCGCTCCCCTTCATCATTTGAAATGGTTTCGTCTGCAGGCTAGAAAAAAGCACGATTTATACTCACTAACGTTTGTGTGGCGGGGATTCATTTCTATAGAAATATAAAAATAAATACACATTGGTCTTTATTATAGATTAGAAGATCCGTTCAAGCATCTCTATTAGATATTCAGTCCGTCGATCGGTCTGTATGCCTGTCAGGCTCAAGTTTAAAATAGCGTTGTTTGATGCGTCAATTCGTCTCCAATAAAAGGCTCTGTTTATTCGCCGTTCGATTCGTCGGTCTGTCACGCTCAAGTTTTAAATAGTGTTTCCATAGCAAACCACGCAGTATACTCGTTTGAAATAAATTTACTAAATTTAAACCAATATCACATGAAAGAATACGATTGTGAAAGAAAAGCTTATATTTAAAAAAAATCAGAACTAATTCTGAAAAATGTGTAACTAAAACCAATTAAAAATCACAGGGTTGACCATTTGAATGCAACCTGTTGTCCTCGATGTTTTTAAGTTTGAAGTCTATTTGCTGCGTGTCAATGTCACATTTACTGCAGTAATGCAATACAAAAAGATATTACCAGCGATTAAGTCAACACAAGTTTCGGCAGATTTGAATCACTCATGATTTGATAGAGAGGTCTCACCTCGAAATATATTATAGAACACGGTCACGCACATTAGATCACTGTGCAGAAGTTGTGGCGAAATCAAGTGAGATTTACTAAATAAATCTCTTTGTTTTCGGCCACCTTTTGAACACCAACATATTTCAACTTCTTGCATTATGATAGCTTTCTATGACTACTCTATGGGCATATTAAATACAATCGGGACTTTTTTCTCTTTTGTTGGTTACCTTTAGTCATTATGTTTATTACATACAAACTAATCTAGTTCTTTTTTATTATTACTAAGTTTAAAGATTTTGTATTATTTGTATTATAGGGCCAGATTAAGTTATTTTGGAAACAAAAGTGTAGCAAAGTACATGGTTATATTAACAATAACAACTGAAAATAGGGTAATCGAAAACAAAGTTTGATTTGTCAAATTTATAGCTAATTCGGTCTTACCTTAAAAAATTGATAAGATAACTATAGCTATAGGATTTTAAAAACAAAAAATGCAGAAAGATGTCTCAAAATAACGAGTAATTCTTATATATAAAAAACAAGTATTCATTTTTCAAAGGTAATTAATAATATTAATAATATTAATAATAATAAAACAAAGCTCTCATCCCTAAGGAACGAAGATTGGAAGAAATCAAAATTAGAAACAGAGAAAGTAAAAATACTCCTCACGTACATCTCAACAGATAATCACAGACCTAAACAACTTGATATATGCGGGGTAAAAAATCAATAAGTATGAAACTAAAAAGAGAAAAACAACTGGACAAAAGAATAGACTGACAAACCTAAATGGGAAATCAGACTGGAAACCCAGATCAACAAACATCAAAAAGAAGCTAAAACCGTAAACAGGACGAAAGAGAACAAAAAACGATAGAAGAGCGGAAATCTGACTAGCAAGGAAAGACTAAATAAGAAATATGAAGAACTAAAACAAAAGATAGCAGTACAAGAAGGAAGACTGAGATAATACAGATACAAATCTGAACAGCACAAAGAGAACTACACCTTTGAAAACAATCAACGCCAGTTTTACAAAAACGTAAACGGAGAAAGAACAACAACAGAACAATCGAACCTGACAGAGACAAAACACTTCTGGAGCAAGATATTGGAAAATCCTAAAACACACAACAAAAATGCCAAATGGCTGAAAAAGATGAAAAATAAATTACAGTAAATTTTAAAAAGAACAGAAACAGAAATGAATGAAGAAACGATTGAGACAACTCTAAGGAAAATGGTAACTTGGAAAGTACCAGGCAACGATGGAATTCATGCATAATGGTTTAAAAAATTCACGACCCAACATGAGAGACGAGCGCAGAAACTGAGAGGATATATCCACGAAACAGACGTACCAGAGTGGATGACCAAACGAAAGACAACGTCTATACAAAAAATACACCAAGCAACTATAGATCAATAACCTGTTTACCAACAATGTAGAAAATCCTAACGGCACAACTGAGAGAACAAATCTACCACTCCCTGAACAAACGTGAACTGATCTCCGAGGAACAAACATGATGCTGAAAAAGGAAAAGAGAGACGCATGATCTGCTCTACATAGCTCAAAAGATCTTGAAAGAGATAAAAAGCAGAAAAAAGAACATATCCATGGCATGGATTGACTAAAAAAAGCATACGACAAAATCACTTAATCATGGATAATTGAATGCTTAAAAATATACCAGATATCCGATAGGATTATTAATCTCATTAAGAAAGCAATGGAAACATGGAGAGTAGAACTGTCAGCTGGAGGACAACACCCGCCTAACATAAAAAAACAAAGAGTAGCATCTTTAAGGAGACTCATTATCACCACTACTGTTTATCATAGCCATGATTCCACTCAACTACATACTTAGGGAATCTGATGCCAGATTCAAGTTTACAGACACAGAACAAAGAATAAGCCACCTGATGTACATGGACGACCTGAAGCTATTTGCAAAAAGCACAAAGGGAACTGAAACAGCTGATGAATACAACCAGAATATTCATCCAGTGCATTCAAATGGAATGCGGAATGGAAAAGTGTACACGGCTAGCGATGAAAAGGGGGAACACTGGAGACAATCGAGTGCGTGGAAGTGCGAAATCAAGAGGAGATGAGGGTGTTAAGCGAACAGGATAGTTATAAATATTTGGAAGTTCTGAAAGCAAACACCATCGAATCTACAAAAATAAAAGAGAAGATTCGAAAAGAATACCTAAGAAGAACAAAGAAACTCTTAAAAATTAAATTATATCGCAGAAATCTAGTTAAAAGAATAAACACCTGGGCGGTATTACTAATATAATAATACTCTGGACCATTCATTGGCTGGACTAAAGAAGAACTTAGGCACCTTGACCAGAAAACCAGAAAATTAATTACGATGCACAAGGCACTACATCCAAAAGGCGATACGGACAGACTCTACATGAAAAGAAACGAATAGGGAAGAGGACTAGTAAGTATAGGAGACTGCGTGGAAGACAGAAAACAGAGCTGGAGAAACACATGGTGTTTCAAAAGTCTTAGGCACATTACAAGTCCTCATATCAGCTGGATTATTAATGGTAGTAAGATGAAACTGGTACCATTTGAAAGCTAAATTCATTAAGTTTTTTTATAATGCGAATGATTTTATACCTATCTGTTTAGGCTTCTTTTTAAAATTGTGTGCGAAATGCACGTTGAACGCATTTCCATGATTCAGTTTTTAAAAATTCAAAGACGCAAAACGCCTTTTCTGGTTGAGTGAACGCCATTACTGGGCCTAAAAAGATATGAAAAAAATCATTAGCATTACAAAAGACTTAATGAATTTAGCTTTAAAATGGTACCAGTTTCATCTTCCTACCATTCATAGTCCAGCAAATATGAGAACTTGTAATGTGCCCAGGCTTTTGTAAACACCCTGTAAATACCCCAAAACACCGAAAGGCTGATCACCGCAGAAAGAGACACTGTCCTAATGAACGAATAGAGACGCATCAAAACCGTGAAACAAAAACATAAGAAAAGAAAAATAGAAAGAAAAATAACTACATAGACGTTTCATAAGAATGACAAGATACAAACTAACATTCATGGGCATGGCTAAGAAAAGAACATTTGAACAGAGAAACGGAATATGTACTGACAGCTACACAGAACAATGCGATTAGGACTAACTACGTTAAATCTAAAAAAGATAGGACGCAAGAAAACAGTAAATGCAGATTGTGTGGACAAAGAGACGAACAGTAAATTACATAATAAGTGAATGCAGCAACTAGCCCCAAAATAATACAAGAACAGACACGACTGGATGGGGAAAGCAGTACACTGGGAACTATGCAAACGACTGCATTCTGAACATGAGAACAAATGGTATAAACATAAGCAAACGAAAATCACAAAATCCTCTGGGACATGCAAGTGCAAACAGATAAACTCATACAAGCAAGGAGACCAGATGTCATAATAGTCAACAAGAAGGGAAAATCCTGCCAAGTTGTAGACTAAAGACCAAGGAAACGGAATAACGAAGCAAAGACACGGAACTTTCCAGAGAATTGAAAGGGATATAAAGCATGAAGAAAGCCAATATAATACCAATAATCGTAGAAGCACTAGAGACAGTTCCAAAAGACCTGGAAGAAAGACTGGGAGTAATTGAAATCGAAGGGATCATTGAGACCATAAAAAGGACGGCAATGATGAAAACAGCTGAAATCTTAAGAAAATCCTCGAATGCGGAAACCCACTCGCATAAGCTACGAACAATAACCAGTCACATGGGTGTTAACACAGAAAGAAAACAAAACCACAGGAAGAACACCACCACATGAACCCAAGGAACAGAAACTGCAAGAAACCTCATAAACTGCCCCCCTCCGAAGTGATGGCACCAGCCTCACAAAATAGTCGTGAAGGGTGAAGGAGGATGGGAAGACCGAGGAAGGAGAGTACTAATCAGACATCCACTGGAAGTGTGAAAAAGTACTAGGACATTGGAGAGGCTTGTTGCCACTCAACACCAAGAGCAGACCAATGATCGTTGCTAGCGAGAAATAAATGGTAAGCGGCTATTGCGATACTACAAAGTCATTTGCAATAGTTATCGAAAAGAGGCGGAAAGTACTAAAAATCTGAAGAGGCTTGTTGTCACTCAGACTCCAGGAAATACCACCGGTTATTATCAGTGAGCAATCACTGACGATACTTTGAGTGCGAACTCCTTGTGAGTACAAATAATAAAACTAAAAAAGTCCGAAACATAAAGTTAAAAATATATGATTTAATGAGTTAATCTTCATTTATTTGTACAATCAAGATTTTTCGTTTCCCTTTTAAAACATTTTTTTTCAACTTAAATGTAATTAAGTTTGCTCCGTACACTTTAATGTATATGTTTGTTTTCTATACTTTATAGCTTACTTAAAAGATGACAAAAACGTAAAAACAAACCGGACAATTTATATCAACATAAATGATGCGCTTAATCGATTTCTTTATCTGTATACGTGTGCGGGTTTTGTAGAAAAATCTGAACACGATGACCAGAGCCCAGCCGACACCAACAAATTGTCTGCTGTTATTGTGCCTTACGAAATACGAATCTTAATATTCACTACTATTTGGTTCTATTAATAACCACTCCAGTTGGCATAATGGTTAGAGTGTTTTCTCATTGGCTGACAAAAAACAATCAAGGGTAAATGTAGCAATGAAATGGCGCTCTCCTACAATAAATTTCTGTTTATTAGCAAAAAAAAAAAAAAAAAAAAGATTTCGGGACACCCCTTGACTTTTTGTCTAACAATCCTCCTTCCTTGGTTTTTCTTGAGTTTTCTTTTATTCATTATTGGTCCCCCGATTTATAAAATCGGGTGACTTATGTTTTGAGGCATGTCCGTCCGTCCGGATTTTTCTCCGCAACCATCCATTGAATTTCTCTGAAATTTTGCATGAAGTTGTAACTTTGGTCAGGTTAGAAAGTGACATTCTCCGATATTTGAAAAAGAAATCTGGTTAGCCCCCCCAGGAGTTCAAAAGGCCCCGAAATGGCAAAAAATGACATTTTTTGCCCCATAACTTTTCATCCATCTAATTTCTTTGAAACTTGGCCAAAATGTGGAGGCAATTGTTCCTAATAGAAAATAAGTATCGCTGATCTTGGAAATAATCTGGTTCGCGCCCCCAGGGGGTCAAAAGCCCCTAAAATGACAAAAATGACCCTTTTCTCCCATAATGTTTGATCCATCCATTCAATTTTTCTGAAACTTGGCCAAAATGTAGAGGCAATTGTTATGGATATAAAATGAGCATCCTTGACCTCAGAAAAATTCTGGTTCGCGCCCCCAGGGGCTCAAAGTTGGGGGGGGGGGCAAAAATGCCCCAAATTGCCCAAATTTATTGCATTTTACACTCGCCACATCGAGTCACATACAAAGGGGGACCACGCATGGGCGGCTTGTTTCTTTCGTTTCTACCTCCATTTCTTACTTAACTCCTTTCTTCTGTTATTTATTCGTTCCGTCTGTCCTTCCACTTTTATTATTATTCATGATTTGCTTCCGTTCGTTCGTTCCCCTCTTTATGACTTCCTTTTCTTACGTTCGTTCTCCGTGTCCATCTCTCGATCCTTGGATCTTTCTGTGGAGTACTCTATCTACCGCCATCTCGCCAAGGCTGGATATGACACAAGGTCAGTTTAATGTGGGGAATATACAACTCCCTAAGAAGGAGCGCTTTTGATTGAGAATAAAATTAAAACTTGTCTTAGTTTAGCAGTAAGTCTGCTCTTATAACCGTGGACAGAACAGATGCTACACATTGATCATAGTAAAAAAAGCAGGTGAATTGATTAGTCTGATCACTAAATTTACCAACATATTAATACTATCGTTTCTTTGTTATCGATAGCTTTTTTCCTACAAAATCAGTATTTGATACAGGCTCGTCAGATTTTCTTGTGGGTCGTTGCTTGTTCAAACTGAAAAATACGTATTTTAGATATTTTGGTTAATGTATTTGGGTTAATGTATTTTGGTTAATGTATTTGGGTTAATGTATTTGGGTTAATGTATTTGGTTAATGTATTTGGGTTAATGTATTTGGGTTAATGTATTTGGGTTAATGTATTTTGGTTAATGTATTTGGGTTAATGTATTTGGGTTAATGTATTTGGGTTAATGTATTTTGGTTAATGTATTTGGTTAATGTATTTTGGTTAATGTATTTGGGTTAATGTATTTTGGTTAATGTATTTGATTAATGTATTTGGGTTAATGTATTTTGGTTAATGTATTTGGGTTAATGTATTTTGGTTAATGTATTTGGGTTAATGTATTTGGGTTAATGTATTTGGGTTAATGTATTTGGTTAATGTATTTTGTGTTAATGTATTTGGGTTAATGTAGTGTCAGGATATATCTGATTATGAGGGTCTATCTCCAAAATCATTGTAGGAGAACGTAATATATTTCCATTATTCCACGGTATTATTGTATCTTTTTTGGACAGAACATATACTATACTTTGATACTAACCGGAAGCTCAAAAAAGTGTATTTTAGTTCGAGTTCGACACAATAGTGACATCAGATGAAATTTTAAAAAACAACTTTTTGTTTGCATTAAAAAAAAAGAATGAGATGATAACGTACGATCAAACATCGAATTGCTGAAGCGTATTATTATTATAGATGTTATTTATTATTCTAAAGTAGGATAAGGGTATGACTTAGATACAAATATTCAACAGAAAACGTTAATAGAAATACTTTCTTATGTCCAATTCTTCCCTATATTCTTAGATATTTCTGTGTTCTTACCTTTGTACCTTTTTTCTCTCACGTTTTTATTTATTCATTTTTTTCTCATTTCTCCCTTCCTTATTAAAGTCTAGTATTTATTTTACCTTTTTCTTTCTTTCTTTTTTAGTCCTTTTTTTTTCGTTTCCTTTGTTTTTCATTATTTTCTTTCTATACTCTCCCGACTAAAATCCATTCTTTCTTTCTTTTCTTTCTTCCCTCCCTCCTCACTTCCTTCCTCACTTCTTTCCTTCCTGTCTAATTTACTTTTATTCATTTTCTTGATTCATTTTCCACGTGTAAATACATATGTGATACGCTTATGATATCAGTATTCTGTCAATATTTTCCGCAATTCATACGTGAGATTGATTATGATATCGCAGTTGTCATTGCCAGCTAACGGAATTTCTATCAATTCTACATGATATTTGACTCTTGACAAGGCATTCTCGAGGCGTCAGTTAACTAGTAAGCTACTTAAGAGCATAGCTTAGTTAAGCCACGTCAAAATGAATTCATCACACCCAACTTAATATCATAAGTGAACAGATTTGTTATTCAGCAAAGAGCACAAGTAATCTATTATTTATTATATAAAGTAATCTTGATGTCCCTTGCCTCTACAGTTTCAATAGGAAAATATCCGAACATTGTTTATACAAATCTCTCACATTCACCACTTATAGCACTTCCTAAAGCGAGTTTCACGAAACTATGTGTACATTTCGTCCCCGTTAACACATCATTACATTTATTCCGAATAAACTGCTTATCTCAAATACGTATTCACATAAAAAGGTAGCAAAGAGTTTCACTCTATCAATTTACTCCTAACACGCAACTCTTTGACACCGGGTCCATCCTTAATGTAAGAGAAATTCTTTAAAAACACCCGAAAAACCATCCATATTTCATTTCAATTTCCTTATTCTCTTCTTCATAATACATACACGTCTAGAACAAAACAATAATCGCTCCCTTCATAAGAATATGGGACTATCAGATTACATAGTTCGATTGTTACTATTTATTTTTCGTTATACTCTGTAAACATATTCCGGAATTTAGGTTTGTTTAAAAATGAACATACCTTCGACGCCGGCCATATTACAGAGAACAGGCAAGTACATTCTTTACGCTGGTCTTTTCCATTAAAACTGTTATTAGTTATGGTACGGTGGCTAAGTGGTAAACGACGCGGGCTGAGGACCTGGGTGTGCCGGGTTCGGATCCAGTTCGTTCCACAGAAACATTTTCATCAAAACCCACACCTGAACTTATATGTAACCTCTTGGAGAGGGGGTAAATAAAATACTTATTTATAGACTACATATTTTCCTATACACTTTTCAAAATAAAATGCTTATTTATCGACTACATATTTTCCTTTATACTTTTCAAAATAAGACAAGCCCCTCAAAACTCTCGCAAAAATAAACAACAGTTTCATTTCTTCGTAGAACAAATAAAATTATTTTCTTCGAAGATATTCCGTATTGCATACTATGTCATTAAAAACATTAAAACCATTATTCAAATAATTCATTTACTATATTACTTGTGGAAAATGTCTCGGTCTAGAAAGATTTCTTACGTGAATAAATATCAAATATCTTTGGAGTTTTTAGATTTTTATTTTTCGAATGGTTAGCGTCATACATTTTATTTACACGCACGTACTGGAACCGTCGAAGAAACGCTTTCTTCAGTAAGGTTTTCTTTTATTTGGGTCTAAGGTGACTATTAATTTTCTTACCCGCTCCCCCGAACAGAATAACTGGATTGAAACAAAATTAAAATTGCCTCAGTCTAGAAAGATGTCTCCTTCACAAACCGAGTAAAGAACAGATGGAAAAAACAACACGAAAAAAATGCTTTTAACATTTTCGATTTTCATTACTGGATTTCTAAATAATAACGTTATTATTACAGCATGGTCTGTAAACTGCAGAAGATTATTTAGAAAGTCATTCTTTACCTGGGGAGGGGGAGGGCTTTCTTACATATTCTATAACAATTTAATATAAATAAATTAATAAATCAAATTAGTACAAAACTGGGCAAACCAGAAAAGCAAACGACTCAACACAGGAAGTCTTCAATATCAGGAACTAAATCTGACCGAACACCGTTTCCTGCTCTTCTGGATTGCCAAAATTTAATTGACGCCATTGCATTAAAAAGTAATTAAATAAAAAGTGTGGATTTTGATATTACAGAGGCGCTGTAGAAAATGAATATGCTTTTGTTTTAGAAGCACAAATAAACCATAATGATAAGCTTTTGAATTTTAAACTTTAATTCAAGCCAGTCAAAAAAATAAAAATAAAATCAAAAGTGTGTTCTTTGATATGGCAGGGGTACGTAAAAAATAAATTTACTTTTGGTTCAGAAACACAAACGAACCATAATACTTAGCTTATGCATTTTAAACTTTACTTCAAGCCATTCAAAAAGACTCAAATCAAAAGTGGCTTCTTTGATACGGCAGGGGCGATTTAGAAAATCATTTTTTTAGGAGCACAAATTAATAATAATACTTGGCTTCTGCATTTAAAACTTTAATTCGAGTCACTAAATAAAAAAATAAATTCAGTCTGACGTTCTACCAATTGAGCTATTTCTACGACCACCGTAAAATAAGCAGGCACTGGAAAATTACGTCATGCTATAAAGTAACAAACGAGATCTGTCGAACAGTCAGATTATCGCCATTTTAACTCTCTTCACTAAAAAAATCATCAAAATTCAGGAAATTTACCAATTTTAATGAAATTTTCAGCATTTATTAAATAACGATCACGTGATATAATTAACCCATTACTTTATTAGAAAAGTTAGTGAAAATGTATTATTTCGTATAATTTGAATAAGCTAGACAGCAAACATTAAAGTAATACTTAAATTTTTATAACATGAACATTTGTCTTTGAAAAATAATTTGTCTGATTTAATATTCATTCTTTAAATAAGTTCATTCTTTCCGGATTATTTTTAATGTTTGAGATGATTGTTATGACAACCTGGTCTACATCGAATGAAAAGACTAGTATCAGTTATGCTGCATGAAAATATCTCTTGGTTTATAAACACATGAAGAAGATAAATCTCTATTCTTAAGCAGTTTTATATTTTATATGAACATTTCATTATCATTAGTTTTAACTGAATAATTTGATAAGAGTTGCTCTCATTACCAAAAATAACATGTTTTTGTTATTTTTCTTAACTTTTAAGTAAATCAAACATGAAAGATTACGAATTCAGTAAATTAACACAAAATCAATAATTCAAAATAATTAATTAATAGAACACTTGAAATAAATTAAAATTTCCTTTTTTCTGTTTTTGTTTTCAAAACGAACAGTTTATTTATAATATAGTAATAATTTGTAATAAATTAAAACAGTCATATTTTATTTTTTTGTTGGTTGCAAACAGTTTATTTACGATATATTATTATTTGAATATCTCGCTTATTTCGTAGGATTCTCGCACACATTTTGAATGAAACGCATTAATTAGTCTTAAATTGTATTATTTATCCCGAAATAAAATTCTAATTTATTTTTTAAGGCTTGAAAATCGAACTTTAATGCAATGCGGCCATATTGTAATTTTCTTTCGGGCTTGACATCTGTAAAAAGAAAATATGTTTGCAAAAAAAAAGAACAAGTTAACAATGATTTCTAAGTGAATGAATAATCCTTAAGAGGTTGGCCGTGTTCTTGACAGGGGAATAAAGTCATAATAGCAGGAACAAGTTAACAATGATTTCCAAGTGAATGAATAATCCTATGGTCGTGAGTCTGCTTGCTCTGATTACTTGCTGAAAACAAATGGACGCATGTTTGTCAGCATTTCTAGTCCTCATTGATAGTACTTTCTTTTACTACCACTATCAATGACGTCACTGGAAAACACTCGACTAAGTTAACTGGCCTGAATTATTACGATGGTCGTGGCTATTTGCACTTTCTTATAAATAGATTTTAAAGCATTCCCATAACAAAATAATTATAGTTTTGGCGTGACGTCATATATTTATGTTTTACGTCATGCTTCAAAACATGAATTACAAACAAGTAATAATACAAATAAATGAGTAAACATTATCAATAGCGTTTAAAATTATTTTAATAGTCCAAAACTATTTATTTAGCTTTAACTATGTATTTTATTTAGTTTATTCACAATTCTATAATGCTAGACAAGTAAATAGGAACACCCTCTCGCAGATAGTGAGAGAGAAGGGACTGACGTGGTAGCCTGTCAAAAATATGCTAGTTTATTATATAAAGAGCAGTCTATTATATAAAGAGCAGTTATCTGTCGGGCTAAAAATCAGAAACTACCAATGTTAATATACTTGGTGTGGATCAAGGCTGTGAGTAGGATTATATAGGGGTCCTTAATGATTCCCATTCAACACTGGAATTCTATTGGTAAAAGTACACAAAGGTGAGACGCTAAACAACGCATGTTTAAGAGTACGTCATTTTTGCATTTACTTATATGTAGCAAAACAAAAATAAAAAGCTTACTGTTTTACTCTTAATAAAAACGCGTATTCTTGTTTAGAGAAAACAATAAAGTTGAAGTTTTAATAGATTGCACGTGTAATAAAGTCGGTCATGTGTTTTCGACAACAGGATGTTTTAAATGTTATTCCCATAGCTAGTCTGAATAAACGATATGATTAAAACAGTGCAATTAGGGCGTTGTTAAACCAACGCCTTTTCAAGATACAAATATTTTCTCGTGTAATTACCCAGTCATAAAAAGGTAAATCTCATTCCGATGCAAATGAAAAAAAATCAGATTTTTTTTTTTAAAGAAAAGTTTAAACTTCAAATTTACACAGGTAACGCAGCGTTGATATTTTTGACCCCCCCCCCCACACCCGTAATAAAAAAAACTTCAAGCTTTGATTGAAAAAAAAGTTGAATTGACTAACCTTATTTTTGTAATAATATCACGTGGCAATGCGAGGGTGGTGGATCATATTAGAATTACGGACGATGGCATCTCGGCTCGAAACCGCGTATGGAAAAAGAATAAAAATAAAAATAATTATTTCTGATAGATTTAAAATCAGAATATGTTTTGCCTGTGGTGTCAATAGGTCGAAACTATGGACAATCGAATGACTATTTTTTTGAAAAGGAATGTGGTTGGAAATGTAGACAAGTCTAAGCGACAATAGAGCTAGTAGACTAGTGTATGCTAGGGTCAGCAGAGATGACGTACATTTACGTAAGCAAGTATTATATGACAAAGTAGACAGTAATTCCGGAAAGGAGAAGAGAATCCGATAGAGATGGACAGAACGGAGAGGCCAGAGTTTATGCAAAGGTCCCGAGATTGTTTAATCATTTCAGAAAGAATCAAGCGGGGGGGGGGGGGGAATGACAATTTTGATTTTAAATAAGCGTGTAAGCAGAATAACTCTGCTCCGAAAAGTAACCAACAGTTAAATTGAATGACGTCCATTGTACCAAGAACTTCGGATTTATAACCTAGACAGTAAACTTCGAATCTCATCGTGATACACGTTTAAGAAAGAGTAATTTTCTATTACTTTAACCTTTGAAGAATTCACTTTAGGATTAGAGTTGGGGTTGAGGTTTGAGTTTGAAATGCGGTTGAATATTTATCTCACTGATCACAGTTTAGCAGAGGATCTCTTTGATTCTTCTATTACTGCATTCGTGGGCAAGTTCAGAACCGGAAGGAGAAAATAACAAATGGCAAGACAGAACACTGAAGCGTATTTCACGACATACGTATGCACACGACATACGTATGCACACGACATACGTATTTCACGACATACGTATGCACACGACATACGTATGCACACGACATACGTATTTCACGACATACGTATGCACACGACATACGTATGCACACGACATACGTATGCACACGACATACGTATGCACACGACTCTCACAAACTCGAGAACTAACACTTTACCCGCCTTCCCACGAGGGCTGGATGTGACAACGGTTAAGTATACTGGTGGATGTAACCACTTCTAAACCTCACATGCGTGGTAACAAATCACATAAAAAGTAGCTTCGATCGAACCCGTCGGTGTTCCTGGTAGGGATGCCTAAGGCGACCGCCAATAAACCAATCCACCCTCCCTAATGAGAAGGGGGTAATGCCTGGAAGAATAATCTCCTGAGGCCGAACAGAACGGATAATACATTTCTATATTCTTTTGAACTTCTGATTGGGAGGTGACGGTGATTAAATGGATAACGACACGAACTGGAGACCTGGGTGTTCCAAGTTCGAATCCAGTCTGTTCCACAGTACCATTTTCACTTAGGGATGTTGGCAACCTTCTCGTGGTCCTTCCTGTAAGTACCCGATGTCTTTCCAGAAAGATTTCTAACTGGAAGAACATCTGGGAAACTAATGCCAACACCAGAATCATCTGATTCACACGAAAGAAGGAGCCCCTTGTTTAAAAAGTCCTATCTTTTTATCCAGGGCAAATGTCTTACGATTGGTCGAAGACGCGGGATAATTTGCATATTTTATTTAGAAAACCTGCTCTGTTCCCGGCGTAGTTTTCGTTGTTTCTTGTTGCGGGCAGAGCACAAATCGTCCCTCTGGGTACGTGATTCTTTTTCCCCAAACATGAAGTATAGGTGTACCAATATTTTGTTAGCAAAATGCTGGAAACACTTGCGTCGACCTAATTTAAAATTGAAATAAAACACGCGACGGGCTGTCTATTTATAAATTCTAAAATACATGTGTTTAAAAAGATTTCTCAATTTCAGCAATACAACCTGTTTCTATCGGCCGAACTAGATTTGATGATTGGATATCTACACCCGTTGTACATAAAATGTTTTACTGCCAATCAAATTAGAGTGTTTCAATAAACAAGTTTAGAAATTGGGCACCAAAAACTAAAAAGAAGCAAATGAGTCGCTGCAATTAAAATTAAAAGATAACGAATGAAAAACGTTAAATGTCCGACCAGTATTTATTTTGGATTCGTTTCCAGGTTCTTTTTTTAAACTGCAAAATCCCACAAACTTAGATAAGGTTTTAACCATTAGGAATTTGCAAAAGTATTTGTACGATATATTTATAGACGAACTGAACCCCCATGTAAGTTTGTACATAAAATGGATTAACCTATGTTCTATATTAACTTATGATGCTCTGGCGTTCTCAACCGTGCCCATGAGGTCACTCCCTATAGTAAGAAGGTCATCCTTATTAAATGATATATCTGTAACTCAACTAACCAGTTAATAGTTACCGAAGAGGCTGTTATAGATCTATATAATAATAGGCCAAGCAACTTCATGTTCTAACGTACATTATCACATTTCTCACACATTTAAAACAACAAGATCGTCCGATTATCAAAGATGATGATTGGTGGTTAATCTGATGTAACTAAGGTAAAAAATTCGGACTTTACCCATTTTAAAATGAATTGTTCCAAATTCAAATTCTCACTTTACCCATTTTAAAATGAATTGTTCCAAAATCAAATTCTCACTTTACCCATTTTAAAATAAATTGTTCCAAAATCAAATTCTCACTTTACCCATTTTAAAATGAATTGTTCCAAAATCAAATTCTCACTTTACCCATTTTAAAATGAATTGTTCCAAAATCAAATTCTCACTTTACCCATTTTAAAATGAATTGTTCCAAAATCAAATTCTCACTTTACCCATTTTAAAATGAATTGTTCCAAAATCAAATTCTCACTTTACCCATTTTAAAATAAATTGTTCCAAAATCAAATTCTCACTTTACCCATTTTAAAATGAATTGTTCCAAAATCAAATTCTCACTTTACCCATTTTAAAATGAATTGTTCCAAAATCAAATTCTCACTTTACCCATTTTAAAATGAATTGTTCCAAAATCAAATTCTCACTTTACCCATTTTAAAATGAATTGTTCCAAAATCAAATTCTCACTTTACCCATTTTAAAATGAATTGTTCCAAAATCAAATTCTCACTTTACCCATTTTAAAATGAATTGTTCCAAAATCAAATTCTCACTTTACCCATTTTAAAATGAATTGTTCCAAAATCAAATTCTCACTTTACCCATTTTAAAATAAATTGTTCCAAAATCAAATTCTCACTTTACCCATTTTAAAATGAATTGTTCCAAAATCAAATTCTCACTTTACCCATTTTAAAATGAATTGTTCCAAAATCAAATTCTCACTTTACCCATTTTAAAATAAATTGTTCCAAAATCAAATTCCCACTTTACCCATTTTAAAATGAATTGTTCCAAAATCAAATTCTCACTTTACCCATTTTAAAATGAATTGTTCCAAAATCAAATTCTCACTTTACCCATTTTAAAATGAATTGTTCCAAAATCAAATTCTCACTTTACCCATTTTAAAATGAATTGTTCCAAAATCAAATTCTCACTTTACCCATTTTAAAATAAATTGTTCCAAAATCAAATTCTCACTTTACCCATTTTAAAATGAATTGTTCCAAAATCAAATTCTCACTTTACCCATTTTAAAATGAATTGTTCCAAAATCAAATTCTCACTTTACCCATTTTAAAATGAATTGTTCCAAAATCAAATTCTCACTTTACCCATTTTAAAATGAATTGTTCCAAAATCAAATTCTCACTTTACCCATTTTAAAATAAATTGTTCCAAAATCAAATTCTCACTTTACCCATTTTAAAATGAATTGTTCCAAAATCAAATTCTCACTTTACCCATTTTAAAATGAATTGTTCCAAAATCAAATTCTCACTTTACCCATTTTAAAATGAATTGTTCCAAAATCAAATTCTCACTTTACCCATTTTAAAATGAATTGTTCCAAAATCAAATTCTCACTTTACCCATTTTAAAATGAATTGTTCCAAAATCAAATTCTCACTTTACCCATTTTAAAATGAATTGTTCCAAAATCAAATTCTCACTTTACCCATTTTAAAATGAATTGTTCCAAAATCAAATTCTCACTTTACCCATTTTAAAATAAATTGTTCCAAAATCAAATTCTCACTTTACCCATTTTAAAATGAATTGTTCCAAAATCAAATTCTCACTTTACCCATTTTAAAATGAATTGTTCCAAAATCAAATTCTCACTTTACCCATTTTAAAATAAATTGTTCCAAAATCAAATTCCCACTTTACCCATTTTAAAATGAATTGTTCCAAAATCAAATTCTCACTTTACCCATTTTAAAATGAATTGTTCCAAAATCAAATTCTCACTTTACCCATTTTAAAATGAATTGTTCCAAAATCAAATTCTCACTTTACCCATTTTAAAATGAATTGTTCCAAAATCAAATTCTCACTTTACCCATTTTAAAATGAATTGTTCCAAAATCAAATTCTCACTTTACCCATTTTAAAATGAATTGTTCCAAAATCAAATTCTCACTTTACCCATTTTAAAATGAATTGTTCCAAAATCAAATTCTCACTTTACCCATTTTAAAATAAATTGTTCCAAAATCAAATTCTCACTTTACCCATTTTAAAATGAATTGTTCCAAAATACAAATTCTCACTTTACCCATTTTAAAATGAATTGTTCCAAAATCAAATTCTCACTTTACCCATTTTAAAATAAATTGTTCCAAAATCAAATTCTCACTTTACCCATTTTAAAATGAATTGTTCCAAAATCAAATTCTCACTTTACCCATTTTAAAATAAATTGTTCCAAAATCAAATTCTCACTTTACCCATTTTAAAATGAATTGTTCCAAAATCAAATTCTCACTTTACCCATTTTAAAATGAATTGTTCCAAAATCAAATTCTCACTTTACCCATTTTAAAATGAATTGTTCCAAAATCAAATTCTCACTTTACCCATTTTAAAATAAATTGTTCCAAAATCAAATTCTCACTTTACCCATTTTAAAATGAATTGTTCCAAAATCAAATTCTCACTTTACCCATTTTAAAATGAATTGTTCCAAAATCAAATTCTCACTTTACCCATTTTAAAATAAATTGTTCCAAAATCAAATTCTCACTTTACCCATTTTAAAATGAATTGTTCCAAAATCAAATTCTCACTTTACCCATTTTAAAATGAATTGTTCCAAAATCAAATTCTCACTTTACCCATTTTAAAATGAATTGTTCCAAAATCAAATTCTCACTTTACCCATTTTAAAATGAATTGTTCCAAAATCAAATTCTCACTTTACCCATTTTAAAATGAATTGTTCCAAAATCAAATTCTCACTTTACCCATTTTTAAATGTTCCAAAGTAAAATTGTCTTCCCATCAACTAAAAAAGTACCGTTTTAAATAAATACACTTCAAAAAATAGCATTCGCTTCATTAACTTAAAGAATATTTAGCTGACAATTATTTTTACAGTAAAAAGCGAAGAATATTTTATAAACAATTAAATTGCTACAATTTTAAATAAACAAAGAGACACATTCGTTTTATTTATTTAAAAAAATACTTATCTCACAATGACAATAATTTTTACGGGAGAAGAAAGATTCGTTTCTCCTTAATAGTATTGATATGACAGACATTTATAGAATATTATTATTAAGTGTAAATTATAAAAATTGATGTAGAAAACACCGTGGAATTTCGACGTGATCCTGCTAGTATATATATGATACGTGTGTGTACTAAACGTACCAATGACCCGTTGGGTCCCACCCACTACTATTATTATTTGTTCCTGTTGGACTCCTCTCAGTCACTAAATAAGTGAACAGTAGTATGGGGTATTCGATTGTATTCTGCTAAATACTATTAGATTACCTGTAATTACTATTGTGTGTACAAGATATATACGTTAGAATAAACTGTACTATTTAAGACCTTTAGAATCTTGGTCATTTTGTTATTTATACCAACTTACCAAGTTATATCAGTTCCACTTTGATTTAATTCAAAATTTCATAAACTGCGACATGTTTGTTATGAAATTCTTCTTGCATAACTTAACCTAATAAGTCTCTTTACTTCTATATTATATGCTTATGGATAAGATAGAAGTAAGCCTTATTTTTTGCCATCTAATCTTTATACGTATCTGTGGTGTGTGCAGACATGTATGTAAATTAGATGACTACGCTTATTATTATTATTATTATTATTATTATTATTATTATTATTATTATAATATATAAGTATTATTATAATCATCATATATAAGTATTATAATGCTTTATTAATAGCATGACAACTCTAGAAGCGATTCTAAACAAGTAAAATAATGGTCAGTTTTGTCTTAGTAAAAGAAGGTGGGGAACGCATGTTTATAATAGGAAGGGATATTTATTTTCGTATAATGGTTAGAATGTTCGTTAATTGGTAGGGAGACCGGGGTACAATCTTCAGTCGAGTCATACCAAAGACTCAAAAACATAATACTTGATGCCTTCTTGCCAAACACTCACCATTATAAGGTAAGGATCAAGGGTAAATAGAGTAATCCAAGGAAAAGGTGGCTCCTTCCCCTACATTACCGTGTAATTACCACTGAAATATCGACTACGATAAAAACTACCTACTTACGTATCTAAAGTAGCGTTATTCATATTTTGATTGACTTCGTATTTTTATGTTTTTGTTATTTTATTTGCGATGCAGTTGTCCATATTGTACCTGTCTCCCCACAAGGGAGGTAAAATTAGACACAAGGGCGTTTTTAATATGAATAAAATTCATCTTGCTACAAGGTGGCACTTTCGATTGGGACAAAATTTTCAAGTCATTCGTACTTTGTGTTCAATTGGTGTAGCGCATCAAATCCATATAGAGTCCTCCAGCTAGGATAAAAGTGTAGTATCTGTTCTGTCCTCGGTCAAAGAAAATCATCCTTCTTGACTGGGGCAATTTTTATTTTTTTGCTTTTGGGGGTGCAACTAAATAGGGACTGTGAAGCCATTATGAAGACTAAAACCTTCCCAGATGCGTCTTCGCAACTCTACGAGATGCTTTGTCCGTCTGTCTGCCACGCGTCAGTTTGAAATAGTATTTGCATCACAAAACGCGCAGCTAGAATGGGCGCAACTTATTCATCAAAACATCTCTAGTAGACCTTCTATCCGTCAATCAGTCTGTCACGCTCAACTTTAAAATCCTATGTCGCTCGGTATGTCACGCTTAAGTTTGAAATAACATTTCTGTCGGTCCGTCACGCTTAAGTTTTTAACAGAATCTTTCGTCAGTCTGTCACGCTTAAGTCTGAATTGGATTTTCATCGTCAGTCACGCTTTAAATTGAAATAGCATTCTTATTAGTAAACGCGCAAATAGAATGGATACATTTTATTTTAAATGCATTTAAAAAATTATATAAGCGTTACTTGATCTGTCACGTTTAACTTTTAAATAGCAGGTTCGTCGGTTTGTCATGTTAACGATGGAAATTACATTACTGTCGGTTTGTCTGAAATAGTATTGTCGTTGATCTGTAACGTTAAAAAGTTAAATAGTATTGTCGTTGGTCTGTAACGTTAAAAAGTTAAATAGTATTGTCGTTGGTCTGTAACGTTAATAGGTTAAATAGTATTGTCGTTGGTCTGTAACGTTAAAAAGTGAAATAGTATTGTCGTTGGTCTGTAACGTTAAAAGGTTAAATAGTATTGTCGTTGGTCTGTAATGTTAAAAGGTTAAATAGTATTGTCGTTGGTCTGTAACGTTAAAAAGTTAAATAGTATTGTCGTTGGTCTGTAACGTTAATAGGTTAAATAGTATCGTCGTTGGTCTGTAACGTTAAAAGGTTAAATAGTATTGTCGTTGGTCTGTAACGTTAAAAGGTTAAATAGTATTGTCGTTGGTCTGTAACGTTAAAAGGTTAAATAGTATTGTCGTCGGTCTGTAACGTTAAAAGGTTAAATAGTATTGTCGTCGGTCTGTAATGTTAAAAGGTTAAATAGTATTGTCGTTGGTCTGTAACGTTAAAAAGTGAAATAGTATTTTCATCGTTAAATGTGCAGATTGAATGGACGCATCTAAACAATGGATCAATTCCTGTTATTCCTACAGTCGAATTCTCTGCCGTATCTGCGACGATAAAAGACTTGGTTCTTGTATTGGTGTTTGCTGCCATTTCTTTCCGCTTGTTTTTCATGTGTTTCTTCGTTTTAATGTCCTTCCTTTTTTTCATCCTTTCGTTTCCTTGATGTCTTCACTGACCTTTTAAATCATACCCCAAGAAATGCATTAATATCCTTGGGAAATGTGTGACTAGCTGTCAATCTGCCGCACTGTCTTCATCCGCTATGAGTAACATAGAAGAAGAAATGTATCTATGACTATAATACCGCTTGTAGAGGTGTTAGCAAGTTTACCCCTAAATTATCTATCACACCACGAAAGTAAGTCAACGTTCGTACATTGCACAGCATTCTCCGATAGGGGCGCCTCAGGCAGGCGATTAGCATTAAACTAACCCAATCTCAGAGAGAAGAGACAACCTAGGAAGGTGAGCCTCCTAGCAACCATAACTCAGCTCGACAGCAACAATACCACTGTCGAACTGATTGTTGATGTCACTCAGTTACACGATGGAAAACACTATGGAAGGATTGAAACTTTTGTCTGCCGGTCACACTTAAGTTTGAAATAATACTTTTGTCTGTCGGTCACACTTCAGTTTGAAATAGTACTTTTGTCTGCCGGTCACACTTCAGTTTGAAATAGTACTTTTGTCTGTCGGTCGCACTTCAGTTTGAAATAGTACTTTTGTCTGCAGGTCACAGTTCATTTTGAAATAGTACTTTAGTCTGTCGGTCACACTTCAGTTTGAAATGGTACTTTTGTCTGCAGGTCACACTTCATTTTGAAATAGTACTTTTGTCTGTCGGTCATACTTCAGTTTGAAATAGTACTTTTGTCTGTCGGTCACACTTCAGTTTGAAATAGTACTTTTGTCTGTCGGTCACACTTCAGTTTGAAATAGTACTTTTGTCTGTCGGTCGCACTTCAGTTTGAAATAGTACTTTTGTATGTCAGTCACACTTCAGTTTAGAATAGTACTTTTGTCTGCCGGTCACACTTCAGTTTTAAATAGTACTTTTGTCTGTCGGTCACACTTCAGTTTGAAATAGTACTTTTGTCTGTCGGTCACACTTTAGTTTTAAATAGTACTTTTGTCTGCCGGTCACACTTCAGTTTGAAATAGTACTTTTGTCTGTCGGTCACACTTTAGTTTGAAATAGTACTTTTGTCTGTCGGTTACACTTAAGTTTTAAATGGTACTTTTGTCTGTCGGTCACACTTCAGTTTGAAATAGTACTTTTGTCTGTCGGTCACACTTTAGTTTTAAATAGTACTTTTGTCTGCCGGTCACACTTCAGTTTGAAATAGTACTTTTGTCTGCAGGTCACACTTCAGTTTGAAATAGTAATTTTGTTCTGCCGGTCACACTTAAGTTTGAAATAGTACTTTTGTCTGTCGGTCACACTTTAGCTTGAAATAGTACTTTTGTCTGTGGGTCACACTTCAGTTTGAAATAGTACTTTTGTCTGCAGGTCACACTTCAGTTTGAAATAGTACTTTTGTCTGCTGGTAACACTTCAGTTAATAATAATACTTTTGTTTGTCGGTCACACTTCAGTTTGAAATAGCATCTTTGTCTGTCGGTCATACTTCATTTTGAAATAGTACTTTTGTCTGCAGGTCACACTTCAGTTTGAAATTGTACTTTTGTCTGCTGGTAACACTTCAGTTAATAATAATACTTTTGTTTGTCGGTCACACTTCAGTTTGAAATAGTACTTTTGTCTGTCGGTCATACTTCATTTTGAAATAGTACTTTTGTCTGCAGGTCACACTTCAGTTTGAAATTGTACTTTTGTCTGCTGGTAACACTTCAGTTAATAATAATACTTTTGTTTGTCGGTCACACTTCAGTTTGAAATAGTATTTTTGTCTGCCGGTCACACTTCAGTTTTAAATAGTAATTTTGTCTGTCGGTCACACTTCAGTTTGAAAAAGTACTTTTGTCTGTCGGTCACACTTCAGTTTGAAATAGTACTTTTGTATGTCAGTCACACTTCAGTTTGAAATAGTACTTTTGTCTGCAGGTCACACTTCATTTTGAAATAGTACTTTTGTCTGTCGGTCACACTTCAGTTTGAAATGGTACTTTTGTCTGTCGGTCACACTTCAGTTTGAAATAGTACTTTTGTCTGCAAGTCACAGTTCATTTTGAAATAGTACTTTAGTCTGTCGGTCACACTTCAGTTTTAAATGGTACTTTTGTCTGCAGGTCACACTTCATTTTGAAATAGTACTTTTGTCTGTCGGTCATACTTCAGTTTGAAATAGTACTTTTGTCTGTCGGTCACACTTCAGTTTGAAATAGTACTTTTGTCTATCGGTCACACTTCAGTTTGAAATAGTACTTTTGTCTGTCGGTCGCACTCTAGTTTGAAATAGTACTTTTGTATGTCAGTCACACTTCAGTTTGAAATAGTACTTTTGTCTGCCGGTCACACTTCAGTTTTAAATAGTACTTTTGTCTGTCGGTCACACTTCAGTTTGAAATAGTACTTTTGTCTGTCGGTCACACTTTAGTTTTAAATAGTACTTTTGTCTGCCGGTCACACTTCAGTTTGAAAAAGTACTTTTGTCTGTCGGTCACACTTCAGTTTGAAATAGTACTTTTGTATGTCAGTCACACTTCAGTTTGAAATAGTACTTTTGTCTGCAGGTCACACTTCATTTTGAAATAGTACTTTTGTCTGTCGGTCACACTTCAGTTTGAAATGGTACTTTTGTCTGTCGGTCACACTTCAGTTTGAAATAGTACTTTTGTCTGCAAGTCACAGTTCATTTTGAAATAGTACTTTAGTCTGTCGGTCACACTTCAGTTTTAAATGGTACTTTTGTCTGCAGGTCACACTTCATTTTGAAATAGTACTTTTGTCTGTCGGTCATACTTCAGTTTGAAATAGTACTTTTGTCTGTCGGTCACACTTCAGTTTGAAATAGTACTTTTGTCTGTCGGTCACACTTCAGTTTGAAATAGTACTTTTGTCTGTCGGTCGCACTCTCGTTTGAAATAGTACTTTTGTATGTCAGTCACACTTCAGTTTGAAATAGTACTTTTGTCTGTCGGTCACACTTTAGTTTTAAATAGTACTTTTGTCTGCCGGTCACACTTCAGTTTTAAATAGTACTTTTGTCTGTCGGTCACACTTCAGTTTGAAATAGTACTTTTGTCTGTCGGTCACACTTTAGTTTTAAATAGTACTTTTGTCTGCCGGTCACACTTCAGTTTGAAATAGTACTTTTGTCTGTCGGTCACACTTTAGTTTGAAATAGTACTTTTGTCTGCCGGTCACACTTCATTTTGAAATAGCACTTTTCTCTACCGATCACACTTCAGTTTGAAATAGTACTTTTGTCTGTCGGTCACACTTTAGTTTTAAATAGTACTTTTGTCTGCCGGTCACACTTCAGTTTGAAATAGTACTTTTGTCTGCAGGTCACACTTCATTTTGAAATAGTACTTTTGTCTGTCGGTCACACTTCAGTTTGAAATAGTACTTTTGTCTGCAGGTCACACTTCAGTTTGAAATAATACTTTTGTCTGTCGGTCACACTTCAGTTTGAAATAGTACTTTTGTCTGCAGGTCACACTTCAGTTTGAAATACTACTTTTGTCTGTCGGTCACACTTACTTTTGAAATAGTACTTTTGTCTGCTGGTAACACTTCAGTTAATAATAATACTTTTGTTTGTTGGTCACACTTCAGTTTGAAATAGAACTTTTGTCTGCAGGTCACACTTCAGCTGGAAATAACACTTTTGTTTGTCGGTCACACTTACGTTTTAAATAATACTTTTGTTTGTCGGTAACACTTCAGTTTGAAATAGTAATTTTGTCTACCGTCACACTTCAGTTGTAAATAGTACTTTTGTCTGTCGGTCACATTTCAGTTTGAAATATCACTTTTGTCTGTCGGTCACACTTCAGTTTGAAATAGTACTTTTGTCTGCAGGTCACAGTTCATTTTGAAATAGTACTTTAGTCTGTCGGTCACACTTCAGTTTGAAATGGTACTTTTGTCTGCAGGTCACACTTCATTTTGAAATAGTACTTTTGTCTGTCGGTCATACTTCAGTTTGAAATAGTACTTTTGTCTGTCGGTCACACTTCAGTTTGAAATAGTACTTTTGTCTGTCGGTCACACTTCAGTTTGAAATAGTACTTTTGTCTGTCGGTCGCACTTCAGTTTGAAATAGTACTTTTGTATGTCAGTCACACTTCAGTTTAGAATAGTACTTTTGTCTGCCGGTCACACTTCAGTTTTAAATAGTACTTTTGTCTGTCGGTCACACTTCAGTTTGAAATAGTACTTTTGTCTGCCGGTCACACTTTAGTTTGAAATAGTACTTTTGTCTGTCGGTCACACTTCAGTTTGTAAATAGTACTTTTGTCTGCCGGTCACACTTCATTTTGAAATAGCACTTTTCTCTACCGATCACACTTCAGTTTGAAATAGCACTTTTGTCTGCCGGTCACACTTCAGTTTGAAATAATACTTTTGTTTGTAGGTCACACTACAGTTTAAAATAGTACTTTTGTCTGCCGGTCACACTTCAGTTTGAAATAGCACTTTTGCCTGCCGGTCACACTTTAGTTTGAAATAGTACTTTTGTCTATCGGTCACACTTCAGTAATAAATAGGACTTTTGTCTGCCGGTCACACTTCAATTTGAAATAGCACTTTTGTCTGCCGGTTACACTTCAGTTTGAAATAGTACTTTTGTCTGTCGTTACACTTCAGTTTGAAATAGTACTTTTAGATGCGTCCATGCGTCTGTATAAGAGACTCATTTTGTCTGTTTATCAGTTCTTCGGTCAGTCACGCTGCTTAAATTAGAATAGGTGAAGCGCTCGTCGGTCTGATGACCTCTCAATCAGAGCTCATCTGTCCGTGCAGTTGCCGTTACTGATCGCCACGTGGCTATAAGCGTTGTCATGGCGTGCGATAATGCCCACCCCCAACATTTAACCCGACTTCGCGGGTAAATAAGAGCATTTTCTTCGTTAACTGAGCAGGTTAAAAGGACACATTTTAAGTTATCTGTTTTTGTTTCTTTGTTTTGTTTTTCTAAGAGAAAATCGGGGTGAGACTATCACTGTCTTACTGATTAATTATGTGAACTTGAGAACCGAGTTTACATCCATTTAAGCACCAAAAAAGCCTTGCCAAAATCTATGTATTTCCACTTCTATTCAACTCTGGAGCAAATAACAAAGTTTCTAGTTCATACAACAGACATCTGCAGTTAGTTACTTACAATAATGAAGTCTCAAGAAAGCCATCTTCACTTATTTAGTTACAATAAGTTTTCTGCTTTTATTGGCCAAGTTTTGTCTCGGAAGTGAATGGATACCATCTGAAAAGTGTCTATAGTCCAGTTTATAGTACAGAAATGATTACACAATTCTCAACCGCACTTGTCTTGACTAAGGATTGCACAAGTCTAGTGACAAGGAGAAATCCAAGGCAACTTGAGATAGACTTCCTTTCTCTAGACTAGTTTCCCTGCGTGTCTACTCGCCCATATCTAGGGGAGCGAATAAAGTGTACATACGTTTCTGAATGTTATTAAAGAAAATGACCTTTATTGCTCGACTTCTAAACTTATTGCCCCTTGTGTTCCCAGACTGTCACCTATTTACGACCAGGCTCAAGGTTGGTCCGATAATAAGTAATGTTTTATTTTGATCGAGCTTTGTATTTGAATAAAAAAAAGGCTTGTCGTAAAATAGACTTGAAAGATTGTAAAAATAGACGGACTGAATTAAATTGTAGATAAAATGTGACCACCAATGTTGTCGTGCCAGCTGAGGTCCTTCCTTAGCACCATTCGATCAATGTAAAGGATGACTTGAACCACAAGACCCTTCTTTGTCGGAATGGAGTTTGATCCAGCTCGCTCTTCGGAAGTGCGCCCTTCGTAAGTGCGGATAGTTTATTACCAATCGCCTGAGACATTACTATCGGGGACAGTTCCGTTCATGGCTATTTTTGTATCAGACCAGAGTGCTCCATTGGGAGGAAATGATTTAGCCCGCCTTACGGCATTGTGCCACATTTTCTGTGATGGGAAGCAAGTAAATATCCAGGGAAGTCTGTGGACTCCTGGCCGGATAAAAGTGTAGCGTTTGTTCTGGTCGCTCTCAGACATTACCCTCTATCATCCTCAAGAAATAACCTTAGGAAATGTGTGAATCCTCTGCTACGCTGCGCCTGAGGTGCCCCTACCACAGAATGACGACAGATCCGTTCATAGTTATTTTCGTAGAGTCTCTACTGGGTTCCCCCACCTTCCGGCCTGTGCCACATTTTCCTACGGTGGGAGGCGAGTAAATGGCAACAACAATGTATTTAAAAAATGATCATTAAAACAATGGCCACTTAAGAAAATAACATTTTCCGGTGAAGATCTTCACTAAACGTCAACAGGGCAACCATTTTCAGCAACTCCTTAAACTCAATTGCAACATTTTAACAAGAGAACGCCCATTTTTCCGACGCGTCTAAGCATCTTTACAATAGACTCTGTCCGTCGGTCGGTCTGTTACACTCATCTTTCCCATTGTTTACAATAGGTATTTTTTCGGCATCGAATAACTCCAAAACTGTCGATAAGCCGACACAAACAAACGAGAATAAACGTCATCTGTAACTGTTCAACTCTGGTTTCTAGACACCGGGAATAAAAATTGATAGTCAAACTTCTTCGTGAGAAAGTGGAAAGAAATGAATATTCGGCAGTGATCTTGTACGGTGCAGAGTTGTGTCAAAGCAACCATTTACTGGCGAAGCATTTAGTCAAACTTATTAAGTAACGTTATGTTGGCTGTTGCACTGACTGGATTAATTCGGAAAATAAAAATGTGGCCACAGAAATACTGACATTTTTACTTTCACTCATTAAAGACATTTTATTATGATATCAAGATTTAAAATATCCAAAACAATTTATATCATTTAATCATGATATCAAGATTAAAAATATCTAAAACAATTTATATCATTTAATCATGATATCAAGATTAAAAATATCTAAAACAATTTATATCATTTCATTATGATATCAAGATTAAAAATATCTAAAACAATTTATATCATTTAATCATGATATCAAGATTAAAAATATCTAAAACAATTTATATCATTTAATCATGATATCAAGATTAAAAATATCTAAAACAATTTATATCATTATATCATGATATCAAGATTTAAAATATCTAAAACAATTTATATCATTTAATCATGATATCAAGATTAAAAATATCTAAAACAATTTATATCATTTAATCATGATATCAAGATTAAAAATATCTAAAACAATTTATATCATTTAATCATGATATCAAGATTAAAAATATCTAAAACAATTTATATCATTTCATTATGATATCAAGATTAAAAATATCTAAAACAATTTATATCATTTCATTATGATATCAAGATTAAAAATATCTAAAACAATTTATATCATTTAATCATGATATCAAGATTAAAAATATCTAAAACAATTTATATCATTTAATCATGATATCAAGATTAAAAATATCTAAAACAATTTATATCATTTCATTATGATATCAAGATTTAAAATATCTAAAACAATTTATATCATTTTATCATGATATCAAGATTTAAAATATCTAAAACTATTTATATCATTTTATCATGATATCAAGATTTAAAATATCCAAAACTATTTATATCATTTTATCATGATATCAAGATTTAAAATATCTAAAACAATTTATATCATTTTATTATGATATCAAGATTTAAAATATCTAAAACAATTTATATCATTTTATCATGATATCAAGATTTAAAATATCTAAAACAATTTATATCATTATATTATGATATCAAGATTTAAAATATCCAAAACAATTTATATCATTTTATTAGGATATCAAGATTTAAAATATCCAAAACAATTCATATCATTTTATTATGATATCAAGATTTAAAATATCCAAAACAATTCATATCATTTTATTATGATATCAAGATTTAAAATATCCAAAACAATTTATATCTATGTTGTGAAGTTGTTCCACAGTAAATAATAAATAAAGGAAGTCAAGTCGAGGGTTGGTTTAACAAGTGTATTAACAAAGTAAGAAACTGACTAGCTCTTTGCTAAAATGATATAAATTGTTTTGGATATTTTAAATCTTGATATCAAAATAAAAGTATATAAATTGTTTTGGGTGTTTTAAATGTACGAAAAGAAATGTCGTTCTAAAACCAAGGTAATTTGACATTTGATTTGTTTCCGCTTCGGATGGCGTAAAGTTTGAGAAACGTTATCTATGGTTTCATGCTAAACCCATTCATTTCACTTCGCACATTATCGGATGTTGAATCTGCAGTTTTTCCATGTACGTTTTAGTTTCTGTCTTTTTTTAACTGTGAGATAACATTGACAGATGGCTTCCCATATGTTGTAAATGAATATATATATTGTTATATATTTATATATACTAATCAAGTACTATAGTCTAATTATCGCATGGGCTTGAAACTACATTCGTAATTATATCTAAACATATGCTTTATACTGTATATCAGGTACTGTTCTATTAATACATGAGATTGTTTATTAATATGCACGTATATATATATATATATATATATATATATATATATATATATATATATATATATATATAAATTATACATGCATTCCAATGACAATGACCGAAGTTATATAATTATATTCCAATAACCATGGTTTTATTTTATTATTTTAATTTTTTCACATTTCCAAAAAACATAACAATTCTTTGAGATATATTTTTTACAGTCCGTTTCATTTGTCTTGTGCCAAACAACGTTTTTATGTCAATATCGTCTCTGCAACATTACAAAATCATCAAAAAAATTCACAAAGAGTATATTTGCTCTGTTATTACTAATTGACAATCATCGAACTGAATCTTGTAAGGAGACTGCAAAGTAAAAGGGCACTGATAGTATATGCTAATACATATATTATCATTAATAATTATATGCATATATTGTCATTAATTATATATATATATATATATATATATATATATATATATATATATATATGTTGGCGTTAGTGCTGATAGAATGTTATGTGATCAGTCGTTGGGATTTCTAATCACGGCATAAATACACTTGCTAAATCTAGTCCCGAAACAACTATATATATATATATATATATATATATATATATATATATATATATATATATATATATATATATATATATAATGAATAAATGAATAAATGCGAAAGTTTTTTTTCATTTATCATTTCTATTTTATAATGAAAACGGGTTACTGTTATTTAAATCAATAATACAACATAAAATCTTGATATTCTGTATATATAGTGGAGATAAAAGATTACGAGAGAATCTTATGACTGCCTAATTAGCATAACTATTTTTTAAACAATTCATTATTAATTTAGAATTGCATTAGCTTATGTTTTATATCTATATGCAATAGTTTCGTTTACATTAATAGTAATCAATTAAAGCTATTTAATAAATAAATCGGAAATAACTAAAACACCTTACTTTTTAACTCCATGTGTTCGCTGACGACCTTACCGAAGGTTGTGCTTGCTACAAACGAGGCAGAAGCGAGAAGAGAAAGGGGAGATGGAAGGATGAGTGTGGTTGTCCCGCCCGCTCTCTCTGCCTCTTTCTCTCGCCCTCTTTTTGCAGTCTTTACATTTTCCGTGAAAGATAAATAAAAAACTGGTTTATTAAGTTAATACCTAATTTAAAAGTTTTAACAGCAAACTTATATTTTATGTTTACAAAGACCTATTCACAATTTTATTCCACAATTGATTTCAGTTTTTTCAGTTTTGAGTTAATTATAACCAGATTCTGGATTTCAAAGTTGCCTCCCCTTGACCGTTCGTATTCCTGTAACGGCTCAAAATTATCAAATTTAAATTTAAAATTAAAATTGAATTAAAGAAAAAAAAGAAAAGAAATAAAATAAAATAAAAAATAATAAAATTATAATAAATAGTATATAAATAAACAAACATTAATAAGATGACAAGCTTTAGCTGAATAATTATATAATTAAATTGTGATAGGAATAATTAATATTTATGTCCAATCAGCTTATCTTAACTCATTTTCTGCGTATCTACCTTTAATTCTCTGCGGTATTTTGTCAACAGTTGATTCCATCAGTCCATCTTGCTTTTTCGACCACTCGGTCATATATTTTTGGTCTTTTGATAATGAGAGGTCCCGCTCTCGAAAATTTAAGTTTACCTTATTCCAGAACTTTTAATTGCCTGACAGTAATCTCTTTTTTATTTACTGTTCTGGTATTGAATCTGTTTTACCTGAAATATTAATAAATTGATTTAAGATTCCATTCTTATTTTCTCTTCTCATTTATTTTTGTTCATCTGTTCCACCTTCCGGTACCTATATCACATTGCTCCTGCCTTGGATTACAAACTTACATTTGTATATAATATATATATATATATATATATATATATATAAAAAAATTGAGATATTTTCCGACAACAAAGTCCCGTATCAAGCAAACTTATTTTTTCATGAAATATAACGGCTGTTTCTTCATAGTTATTCAAGCAGAGCATTGGTAATTACAAAGTCTAAATCTTTTAAACAAATGAATTATCAGATTTACAAAAACAAGACGACTTACTATTGAATATTTTCAGGAAAAACATTCATTTAACCTTTGATACAAATATGGCTGACAAACGTCAGTTAGCGGTTTATACTTAAGAAAACCTAGTATTTTCCGCCTGGTTCCGCCTCCCCCTCCCAGCTTGAAACCTAAGGTACCATGTTGATCTGAACTTCTGTAACATTATATATCTATATCTATATCTATCTATATATATATATATATATATATATATATGTATTTTTATGTAATTATTTTTATTGGTGATTTCAGCGTTCGTTGTTTTTTTGCTTACTATTATTTCGATTGTCTAACTTCCTAAGTGATTAAGATGCAGAAAATTGCATTATTAGTCGCCCTTAACTTCATAGGACGTATTTTTCGTGTATATATATATTTTTATTTATTTTATACGTACATAAAATTAATCCATGGACACGTGTTTCTGGCTCACAACCGTCATCAGCATGGCTAACTTAGACAAGGATCGAACCTTCGATATTGATGTACTATAGTCCAGCGTCTTTACCACTGGACGAAGACGCTTGTCTAGAAATATGTACGATTTTTATCACCTAAATATTTAATGTATTTTTATGTAATCGTACATGTATTATATATATATATATATATATATATATATATATATATATGTGTGAGTGTGTGTGTGTGTGTGTGTGTGTATGTATACACTGTAATATATGTGTGTGTTTGTGTGTGCGCACACACGCGTGTGTGGATTATTTCCACCATTTTCAAGAATAAATGTGTTGCTGTTATAGTATCACCGATATTGACATTCGTGTCGTATTTTTATTTTAGTTTACGACGCTATTTTTTCACACCTCTTCTTCATAGGGATACATTATTTTGCCAACCGGTGAGTATACGTGTCATTCGTATTCACAGATCTCGAAAGCCGTCCCTCTCAACTATCCCCCAACATCGTATCAAAGTAATGGAGTCAGCCTAAATCCCTGATGTCGGGGGCCTAGGGAGCTTTAGATATTATTAGTACTGTCTTTAACGTTTACCAACACGCGGGACCCTGTTTTCAAACCTACGCTGTGTTATACAAATCTTGGTAGGGTGGTAAATAAGTACGATTACTTTGTCAACATATAATCTCGCCCCCCCTCTCATCTATAATAAAATGGAATGCACAAAGTTTAATTAAATAATGCTAAAAAGGGTTCATGGAAATTTCACGGTGAATTAAATGAAATGGGTTTTAATTTATCTTCTTTAAGACAAAAGTAGATATGATGTAAATGTACGTTAATCGTAAATAAAAAAGCTACATTTTGTATAAGTTACTTTTGAAACATACGAATATATGGTATTACCCTCTCTCTCTCATTGTCTATCCTTTTTTAGTATGCCTAAATAATGTTCAACTTTCTCTCTTATTCTCTCTTAGTTTTTCTTAATTTAATATTTTGGCGTTTTATACACAAACTTTCTCTACAGCAGTATGTTGTAAAGATAATTACACAGCATTTAGTACTTTTTTCATATATTGAATGGTATTTAGTAAATACAATCTTAGTTAGAACAAAACAAACCATACAACTTTGCAATGTAAATACTTTGATAACTCTTTTCTTAAGATTAGAAGTGCTTTGACGATCGAGATTTTCTAAAGTGCACACTTTCATCTTTTCTGACAAGAGACCATATATAATCTCCCATCATCGCAGTATCCCATCATCCTTGATATCTTCTTTCCATTGTTGCGAGGTCCTGATGAAATCTCTCACCATGTTCTTCACTGACATCACCTAAGTTTTCGGAGAAGGAATCTAGATGAGAATGTAAAAAAATGAACCTTTAAGGACATACGACAACCCAGTTTCCTGAAGTTCTCAATAAG
>OY744524.1:122115632-122153132 GCA_963556195.1 Sepiola atlantica | reverse complement strand
ATAGTGGAAATATTAATTTAGTACACGAACCAGTATTTTCGAAAACATAAAACTATACAATCATATATTATAGTGAAAATATTAATTTAGTACACGAACCAGTATTTTCGAGAACATAAAACTATACAATCATATATAATAGTGGAAATATTAATTTAGTACACGAACCAGTATTTTCGAGAACATAAAACTATACAATCATATATAATAGTGGAAATATTAATTTAGTACACGAACCAGTATTTTCGAGAACATAAAACTATACAATCATATATAATAGTGGAAATATTAATTTAGTACACGAACCAGTATTTTCGAAAACATAAAACTATACAATCATATATAATAGTGGAAATATTAATTTAGTACACGCATCAGTATTTTCGAGAACATAAAACTATACAATCATATATAATAGTGGAAATATTAATTTAGTACACGAACCATTATTTTCGAGAACATAAAACTATACAATCATATATAATAGTGGAAATATTAATTTAGTGCACGAACCAGTATTTTCGAAAACATAAAACTATACAATCATATATAATAGTGAAAATATTAATTTAGTACACGAACCAGTATTTTCGAAAACATAAAACTATACAATCATATTCAATAGTGGAAATATTAATTTAGAACACGAACCATTATTTTCGAGAACATAAAACTATACAATCATATATAATAGTGGAAGTATTAATTTAGTGCACGAACCAGTATTTTCGAGAACATAAAACTATACAATCATATATAATAGTGAAAATATTAATTTAGTACACGAACCAGTATTTTCGAAAACATAAAACTATACAATCATATATAATAGTGGAAATATTAATTTAGTACACGAACCATTATTTTCGAGAACATAAAACTATACAATCATATATAATAGTGGAAGTATTAATTTAGTACACGAACCAGTATTTTCGAGAACATAAAACTATACAATCATATATAATAGTGGAAATATTAATTTAGTACACGAACCAGTATTTTCGAAAACATAAAACTATACAATCATATATTATAGTGAAAATATTAATTTAGTACACGAACCAGTATTTTCGAAAACATAAAACTATACAATCATATATCATAGTGGAAATATTAATTTAGTACACGAACCAGTATTTTCGAGAACATAAAACTATACAATCATATATAATAGTGGAAATATTAATTTAGTACACGAACCAGTATTTTCGAGAACATAAAACTATACAATCATATATAATAGTGGAAATATTAATTTAGTACACGAACCAGTATTTTCGAAAACATAAAACTATACAATCATATATTATAGTGAAAATATTAATTTAGTACACGAACCAGTATTTTCGAAAACATCAAACTATACAATCATATATAATAGTGGAAATATTAATTTAGTACACGAACCAGTATTTTCGAAAACATCAAACTATACAATCATATATAATAGTGGAAATATTAATTTAGTACACGAACCAGTATTTTCGAAAACATAAAACTATACAATCATATATAATAGTGGAAATATTAATTTAGTACACGAACCAGTATTTTCGAAAACATCAAACTATACAATCATATATAATAGTGGAAATATTAATTTAGTACACGAACCAGTATTTTCGAAAACATAAAACTATACAATCATATATAATAGTGGAAATATTTAGTTAGTACACGAACCAGTATTTTCGAAAACATCAAACTATACAATCATATATAATAATGGAAATATTAATTTAGTACACGAACCAGTATTTTCGAAAACATCAAACTATACAATCATATATAATAGTGGAAATATTAATTTAGTACACGAACCAGTATTTTCGAGAACATAAAACTATACAATCATATATAATAGTGGAAATATTAATTTAGTACACGAACCAGTATTTTCGAAAACATAAAACTATACAATCATATATAATAGTGGAAATATTAATTTAGTACACGCATCAGTATTTTCGAGAACATAAAACTATACAATCATATATAATAGTGGAAATATTAATTTAGTACACGAACCATTATTTTCGAGAACATAAAACTATACAATCATATATAATAGTGGAAGTATTAATTTAGTGCACGAACCAGTATTTTCGAAAACATAAAACTATACAATCATATATAATAGTGGAAATATTAATTTAGTACACGAACCAGTATTTTCGAAAACATAAAACTATACAATCATATTCAATAGTGGAAATATTAATTTAGTACACGAACCATTATTTTCGAGAACATAAAACTATACAATCACATATAATAGTGGAAGTATTAATTTAGTGCACGAACCAGTATTTTCGAGAACATAAAACTATACAATCATATATAATAGTGAAAATATTAATTTAGTACACGAACCAGTATTTTCGAAAACATAAAACTATACAATCATATATCATAGTGGAAATATTAATTTAGTACACGAACCAGTATTTTCGAGAACATAAAACTATACAATCATATATAATAGTGGAAATATTAATTTAGTACACGAACCAGTATTTTCGAGAACATAAAACTATACAATCATATATAATAGTGGAAATATTAATTTAGTACACGAACCAGTATTTTCGAAAACATAAAACTATACAATCATATATTATAGTGAAAATATTAATTTAGTACACGAACCAGTATTTTCGAAAACATCAAACTATACAATCATATATAATAATGGAAATATTAATTTAGTACACGAACCATTATTTTCGAGAACATAAAACTATACAATCATATATAATAGTGGAAATATTAATTTAGTACACGAACCACTATTTTCGAAAACATAAAACTATACAATCATATATTATAGTGAAAATATTAATTTAGTACACGAACCAGTATTTTCGAAAACATCAAACTATACAATCATATATAATAGTGGAAATATTAATTTAGAACACGAACCATTATTTTCGAAAACATAAAACTATACAATCATATATAATAGTGAATATATTAATTTAGAACACGAACCATTATTTTCGAAAACATAAAACTATATAATCATATATAATAGTAGAAATATTAATTTAGTACACGAACCATTATTTTCGAAAACATAAAACTATACAATCATATATAATAGTGGAAATATTAATTTAGTACACGAACCAGTATTTTCGAAAACATCAAACTATACAATCATATATAATAGTGGAAATATTAATTTAGAACACGAACCAGTATTTTCGAAAACATAAAACTATACAATCATATATAATAGTGGAAATATTAATTTAGTACACGAACCAGTATTTTCGAAAACATCAAACTATATAATCATATATAATAGTGGAAATATTAATTTAGTACACGAACCAGTATTTTCGAAAACATAAAGCTATACAATCATATATAATAGTGGAAATATTAATTTAGTACACGAACCAGTATTTTCGAAAACATCAAACTATACAATCATATATAATAGTGGAAATATTAATTTAGTACACGAACCAGTATTTTCGAAAACATAAAACTATACAATCATATATAATAGTGGAAATATTAAGTTAGTACACGAACCAGTATTTTCGAAAACATCAAACTATACAATCATATATAATAATGGAAATATTAATTTAGTACACGAACCAGTATTTTCGAAAACATCAAACTATACAATCATATATAATAGTGGAAATATTAATTTAGTACACGAACCAGTATTTTCGAAAGCATACAACTATACAATCATATATAATAGTGGAAATATTAATTTAGTACACGAACCAGTATTTTCGAAAACATAAAACTATACAATCATATATTATAGTGAAAATATTTATTTAGTACACGAACCAGTATTTTCGAAAACATCAAACTATACAATCATATATAATAATGGAAATATTAATTTAGTACACGAACCATTATTTTCGAGAACATAAAACTATACAATCATATATAATAGTGAAAATATTAATTTAGTACACGAACCAGTATTTTCGAGAACATAAAACTATACAATCATATATAATAGTGGAAATATTAATTTAGTACACGAACCAGTATTTTCGAAAACATAAAACTATACAATCATATATTATAGTGAAAATATTAATTTAGTACACGAACCAGTATTTTCGAGAACATAAAACTATACAATCATATATAATAGTGGAAATATTAATTTAGTACACGAACCAGTATTTTCGAAAACATAAAACTATACAATCATATATAATAGTGGAAATATTAATGTAGTACACGAACCATTATTTTCGAGAACATAAAACTATACAATCATATATAATAGTGGAAGTATTAATTTAGTACACGAACCAGTATTTTCGAGAACATAAAACTATACAATCATATATAATAGTGGAAATATTAATTTAGTACACGAACCATTATTTTCGAGAACATAAAACTATACAATCATATATAATAGTGGAAGTATTAATTTAGTGCACGAACCAGTATTTTCGAAAACATAAAACTATACAATCATATATAATAGTGGAAATATTAATTTAGTACACGAACCAGTATTTTCGAAAACATAAAACTATACAATCATATTCAATAGTGGAAATATTAATTTAGTACACGAACCATTATTTTCGAGAACATAAAACTATACAATCACATATAATAGTGGAAGTATTAATTTAGTGCACGAACCAGTATTTTCGAGAACATAAAACTATACAATCATATATAATAGTGAAAATATTAATTTAGTACACGAACCAGTATTTTCGAAAACATAAAACTATACAATCATATATCATAGTGGAAATATTAATTTAGTACACGAACCAGTATTTTCGAGATCATAAAACTATACAATCATATATAATAGTGGAAATATTAATTTAGTACACGAACCAGTATTTTCGAGAACATAAAACTATACAATCATATATAATAGTGGAAATATTAATTTAGTACACGAACCAGTATTTTCGAAAACATAAAACTATACAATCATATATTATAGTGAAAATATTAATTTAGTACACGAACCAGTATTTTCGAAAACATCAAACTATACAATCATATATAATAATGGAAATATTAATTTAGTACACGAACCATTATTTTCGAGAACATAAAACTATACAATCATATATAATAGTGGAAATATTAATTTAGTACACGAACCACTATTTTCGAAAACATAAAACTATACAATCATATATTATAGTGAAAATATTAATTTAGTACACGAACCAGTATTTTCGAAAACATCAAACTATACAATCATATATAATAGTGGAAATATTAATTTAGAACACGAACCATTATTTTCGAAAACATAAAACTATACAATCATATATAATAGTGAATATATTAATTTAGAACACGAACCATTATTTTCGAAAACATAAAACTATATAATCATATATAATAGTAGAAATATTAATTTAGTACACGAACCATTATTTTCGAAAACATAAAACTATACAATCATATATAATAGTGGAAATATTAATTTAGTACACGAACCAGTATTTTCGAAAACATCAAACTATACAATCATATATAATAGTGGAAATATTAATTTAGAACACGAACCAGTATTTTCGAAAACATAAAACTATACAATCATATATAATAGTGGAAATATTAATTTAGTACACGAACCAGTATTTTCGAAAACATCAAACTATATAATCATATATAATAGTGGAAATATTAATTTAGTACACGAACCAGTATTTTCGAAAACATAAAGCTATACAATCATATATAATAGTGGAAATATTAATTTAGTACACGAACCAGTATTTTCGAAAACATCAAACTATACAATCATATATAATAGTGGAAATATTAATTTAGTACACGAACCAGTATTTTCGAAAACATAAAACTATACAATCATATATAATAGTGGAAATATTAAGTTAGTACACGAACCAGTATTTTCGAAAACATCAAACTATACAATCATATATAATAATGGAAATATTAATTTAGTACACGAACCAGTATTTTCGAAAACATCAAACTATACAATCATATATAATAGTGGAAATATTAATTTAGTACACGAACCAGTATTTTCGAAAGCATACAACTATACAATCATATATAATAGTGGAAATATTAATTTAGTACACGAACCAGTATTTTCGAAAACATAAAACTATACAATCATATATTATAGTGAAAATATTAATTTAGTACACGAACCAGTATTTTCGAAAACATCAAACTATACAATCATATATAATAATGGAAATATTAATTTAGTACACGAACCATTATTTTCGAGAACATAAAACTATACAATCATATATAATAGTGAAAATATTAATTTAGTACACGAACCAGTATTTTCGAGAACATAAAACTATACAATCATATATAATAGTGGAAATATTAATTTAGTACACGAACCAGTATTTTCGAAAACATAAAACTATACAATCATATATTATAGTGAAAATATTAATTTAGTACACGAACCAGTATTTTCGAGAACATAAAACTATACAATCATATATAATAGTGGAAATATTAATTTAGTACACGAACCAGTATTTTCGAAAACATAAAACTATACAATCATATATAATAGTGGAAATATTAATGTAGTACACGAACCATTATTTTCGAGAACATAAAACTATACAATCATATATAATAGTGGAAGTATTAATTTAGTACACGAACCAGTATTTTCGAGAACATAAAACTATACAATCATATATAATAGTGGAAATATTAATTTAGTACACGAACCAGTATTTTCGAAAACATAAAACTATACAATCTATTATATAAACGTCACCTGTCTGTATGTATGTATGTATGTATGTATGTATGTATGTATGTATGTATGTATGTATGTATGTATGTATGTATGTATGTTGGTCTTCTCCTCCGATACTACCCAACAGAAACTCACGCAGATGACTTTATTAAAACCAGCCAGCCCCCAGACGTGCTATCTCTGAAAATTGGGGGGAAACGTTCATATTTTCGTATAGAAATGGCTCGAAACGTTGAGGGGGGGGAGATGTTTTAAAAAATCAAGACATAGTACAAAAACGATTTGCGCATGCGTGAAATATATGTCACTTCCTCAATAAGACCATTTTGAACGCGCCAAATATGAAAAACGTAAGTTTACGTACTTTTTTTATTTGTTTCTGTAATCAACAATTATAAACAACTTAATTTTTATTTAAACAAAAAAATTCGCTAATATTATTTGTTTATTAAACGTATCGTAAAAAATATATATATATATGAGTTTATTATGCATTCTGTCCTCGTGGGGAGGCAAGTAATAACCGACACAAAAACATTTTTGTTTAGTTTTCCAACGTGAAACGCAATATATTTTAATAAATAAACAAAATATATACATTGGCCTCACCATCCATTATCAACAATTAAGATCGATAATTTTATTTACAAATATTTCTATAACTTAATTTTTTTGTTTATTAAACGTATCGTAAAAAAAAAAACACGATATGACTTTATTATGCAATCTCCCTTCGTGGGGACGCAAGTAAATATTTACATTTCTCTTCGTAAGCGAAATAAAACGGTATTTTCACACTTAAATAAAAACATTTGACTGACAAGTGTTCATCCCCCCCCCCCAAAAAAAAAACACAACAAATTAAAATATATTTATTGCTAATATTATTTGTTTATTAAACGTATCGTAAAAAAAATATATATATATGAGTTTATTATGCATTCTGTCCTCGTGGGGAGATACAAAAACATGTTTGTTTAGTTTCCCAACGTGAAACGCAATATATTTTAATAAATAAACAAAATATATACATTTTAAAAAATAACTGTACATCAGGCATAATCAACAATTAAGATCGATAATTTTATTTACAAATATTTCTATAACTTAATTTTTTTGTTTATTAAACGTATCGTAAAAAAAAAAACACGATATGACTTTATTATGCAATCTCCCTTCGTGGGGACGCAAGTAAATATTTACTTTTCTCTTCGTAAGCCAACCCCAAATAAAACGGTAAAACATTTGACTGACAATTGTTCATTCCCCCCCCCCAAAAAAAAACACAACAAATTAAAATATATTTATTTTATTCATCTAATTCAGCTCTTATCATTGTTGCTACAATACTAACGTAATAAGTTCAGAAACAAAAAAACACTTACAGATTTAGCGATTGTTATTCTATTATTTATTCTTTCTTCGTAGCATTTTCACGTTAGCAAACAGTTTAATTTATTTTGCACAAAGAATACACATCAAACATATGATATTATAATACATACTAAACAATATTCCAAATAACTTTTATATTTCGTAGGGGGGGAATTCAGTTGGTAAATTTATAGAAGTGCACCTTTCGTATTTCGACCCCTAAAAAAAAAGTATCAACTTTTTTGGCAAAATTACATGTAAACAGCCTCAACAAATATCCGCTATGAAAAAAATTTATGAAAATTGTTATTATTTTAGATTTTAGGAGGGGGGCACTTTCCTATATAAGTTATACGTAAAGTGAGCACGCATTTCTTGACCACTTAGAATCGCACCTCTCGTATTTCGACCCCTAAAAAAAAAAAAAGTTTCTACTTTTTTGGCAATATTACATGTAAACTACCTCAACAAATATCCGCTATGAAAAAAAAATTATTAAAATTATTATTTTAGATGTTAAGAGGGGGGGGGTCACTGTTTTAAGAGTTTTTAATCTATGCATTTGTATGTTTTTGAATGTTTTTAATGTTTTAAATGTTTTTTTTTATTCTATGCATTTTGGGCGCTTATGGTCACGTTTTGCAAAATGAATGTCACAGAAAAAATAAGAATGTGTTATTTATTATACAGTTTTATTCTTTTAAATGCTTAATTTTTTTGCTTAGTTGGATATTCCGAACAAAGCAACACTAACCCTAACCCTTACAAAAAAAATTGTATTTGTGAAAAGTCTCAAAATTTTAAAAAGTTTCTTTTTTCGGAATATCCAACCAAACACTAACCCTAACCCCAAAAAATGTAAGCATTTAAAAAGAATAAGTCTGTTTTTGTCCGTTTCAAAAGCTATATCAGTACCAAAATGCCCAAATGTGTACCTGCCCCCCCCCCCCTTCGCCCCAAATAAAATCTAAAATAACGTTTGTTGAATATTTCTTTCAACACGTGTTCGCTAGGGTGCGATTCTAAGTGGTCAAGAAATGCGTGCTCACTTTACGTATAACTTATATAGGAAAGTGCCCCCCCCCCCATCCTAACATCTAAAATAACAAATTTCATTTTTTTTTTCATAGCGGATATTTGTTGAGGCTGTTTACATGTAATTTTGCCAAAAAAGTAGAAACTTTTTTTTTTTTTTTTAGGGGTCGAAATACGAGAGTTGAGATTCGGTGGACCAGAAAGGCGTGCTCACTTTACGTATAACTTATATAATAAAATACCCCCCCCCCTCCTAAATTCTAAAATAATAACAATTTTCATACATTTTTTTCTTAGCAGATATTTTTTGAGGCTGTTTACATGTAATTTGCCAAAAAAAGTAGAAACTTTTTTTTTTAGGGGTCGAAATACGAAAGGTGCACTTCTATAAATTTACCAAAAAAATTATACTCTAACATATAAGATACAATTTTTTTAACGTTTTCCTTCTGTTAAGAAATATACACCTCAAGAATCAATATATACCAATAATTATACCTTTCACTTCTTTTATAAACAAACAAATATGTGACTTCTACACTATTTGGACCGGACTGATTAGTTTATACTAAGCAAATACTTTTTACAAATGGGATTTCAATTATCCTTTCATTTTTTTTTTTTAAAACAAATCTGTGACTTCTATACTATTTGGACCGACCTGTTTGGTAGAATTCGTTCGTAAACTAAGCAAATACTTTTTACAAATGGGATTTCCATTAACGACTATGAGAAAAAAATATTCAAAAAACGACATCCTTGAATTTTATTGTAATAAATACGCGTGGACATGTATTCAATTTACACGGATTTTCTATTTTCGTCATCATTACACGTAACGGACATCGACTACCTATAACTAAGCCGACGTAATCAAATACGAATTTGTAAACGTCGCTAATTAAATATGATATACTTCTACAAAAAACAAAATGAATAATTCCGATATTTCATATTATAATAATTAAAAAAAAAAAAAACACCTAACAATTAATATAAAGATTTACATTTTACTTATTTACATGAAGTTAAAACAACTGTTACTTATACAGAATTTGAACTTTCTTAGAATCGTTTTAAACGATCACTATTGACTAATCACTAACTACTCATTTCATTGATAAATTTTCACTTCAGAAATTACTGTTGCCTACTTTCAGAAACTTTTCATTCATACAATAAGATAAATCAATGACTTTACATTCAGTTTGGCACTTCCGGTTGACTCGGTGGAATGAATGGAACTCTTCAATTATTAAGTCCAAGTGACGTTTGAAATGCAGAACTACCCTTACTTATTACAATAAAAAATATTCCCCCACCCACCCCCACCTAAATATATAAGACAGCGACTACATAATAACGTGCCACCCATTATAAATAATATTACAATATTTTTATAAATAATATTACAATATTTTTAAGTATAAAAACTCATCCGACATAATCAAATATGAATTCGTAAACGTCGATAATAAAATATGATACACTTCTTTTTAAGGCATTAGAACTTTACACGATAAAAAAACAATTAACAAATTCGGATATTTTCCATTATAATAAATTTTTTTAAAAAACCCATTAAACTCACAAAAAAAATAAAAAAACAATTGCTGAAATTTTTTAATAAACACTTACTCTGTCTGTGATAAGGGGGCCTTTGAAAATTAAAGAGGCCTACAGAGCCACATTACAATCACCCCCCCCCCTCCCAAAACTGCTGCCCTTATATTAAATACATTTTCTTCTTTTTTCAACATACACTAATTGACATTAATTTAGACTTAGATTTACCCGTGAGGCGGTGGCAAGCGACATATTGTCGATAGTGTTCACCACTCGACTACAACAATATTTCTGTTTCACACTTACTACAATAACTTCCAGTAGTATTTACTGACCAACACATCAGATTTGTTTGCCTTTCAAGCTCCATACGGAAATAGAATTTACATGCTTTAAATAGTTATTAATGCCCCCCCTTTATTTGCCCAATTGATACACATCAGAAACATATTACATACAATAACATATCCTTTGGACTTTTAACACAATACATGGTTCAGATCAAAATTGGTTTAATTTCTTGCAAATCAGACGTGACTAACCTGCCACATTTTCAAGATTTTCATAGCAAGAGTTTTCCATCTAAAGCTAGGTATCCAACTCCTAATGAAAGGAAACATTTTAGGAGTGGTCATAGCATACATGTACACTGTTGAGTGGCAGAAAAGAGGATTGCCACATGCTCATTGTCTGGTTTGGCTTCAACAAAAATTGAGATCCTCTGACATAGATTCAGTTATCAGTGCGGAAATTCCGGATCCAGTGGCAGATCCGGTTTTACATGATATCATTAGGCACCATATGATTCATGGACCATGTGGAAACATAAACAGATGTTCACTCTGTCTCAAAGATGGACACTACAGTAAGAGATATCCCAGACACTTCTTGAGTGAAACTCAATCGGATACAAATGGCTACCCACAATATCGACTATCTCCTTTAGCTGGAGGTTTTGAGACGACAGTTACCCTACCTGGCAACATAACGGTTCCTGCAGACAACCGATGGGTTGTACCACATAATAAACTGCTTTGTAAGATTTTTGATGCACATATCAATGTTGAATACTGCAACAGCGTGAAATCAATAAAATACATTTGTAAATATGTAAATAAAGGTAGTGATCAAGCTATCTTCACAATTGAAAGTAATGCTCATGATGAAGTTAAGAGATACGAAACAGGACGTTACATATCAACCAATGAAGCCATTTGGAGAATACTTAACTTTCACATACATGTACATCATCCCCCAGTTATTCACCTATCAGTTACTCTAGAAAATTGACAGCGGATATACTTTACTGAAAGTACTGCAGCAGATAGAGTTGCAAATCCACCTACAACCACTCTAACAGCTTTCTTCAAATTGTGTCAAACAGATTTTTTTGCACGTACACTTTTTTACTCGGAAGTTCCACTTTATTATACCTGGGACAGTAAAACTAAGCTCTTCAAGCGACAACTAAACTGTGTAGAACACAATAAAAATTCCAATATTCATTGCCACCATGTTCTTTTTCAGTAAGTCACAAATTTCAAACTCATCAAGAGTTTTTAGAATTCTAAATTCATTTTAACTACATTTTGTTTATACAAATTACCAATTCTAAAATGACAACTCTCCCAGAGTTTAGAATAATTAAATAATGAATGATGCCCCCCCCCCTGAGTTGAGAATAATTAGAAAATGAATGACACATCCACCAGAGTTGAGAATGACTTAAAAATGAATGACACCTCTCCAGAGTTGAGAATAACTAAAAATGAATGACAGTTGAGAATTGACTAAAAGAACATGGTTTTGGTTGCTTAACATCCAAACATGCCTCCCAAAATTCAACCTCTGGTCCCTGTTCTGGAAGGTGGTAACAGGGTAAAACAGTGTAAATGCTTAGGAGGTTATGGATGTAACTTTACACCAGTTCTTATAGCCCGTTTCACTCTGTATAACCCTGGCTAACAAGGCTCTGGTAATGTATTCTTCAACTATTTTGTTTCAAACAAGTATTTTTATTTGCTTGCTATTTATTCTATTAGTTTGTCGATGTTACATTCAATAAACAGCATGTGTATTATTCTATTAACTATGCAACACCATATAAATACTGCCACATGATATAAACCAAACCATGCACACAAATGAAGCAAGGGAGACAGTCGGACAGATAGGGGAAAACAGTCATTATCAGAGAAAATATTCTTTTTACTTTTTTGGTGCACATTCTTTTTTTTATAATTATTTTCACTTTCTAAGTAAATGTTTGAAAACTATTAGCACTGAAACTTAGTGAAAACAATGGCACTTTGGTGAGAAGTGAAATGACTGTATAGTCCCATTGAGACTCCCTCGTGAATATAGTAAGGCACCTCACCCAACAGGCAATAGTAAATACATCTCCTATTAGAAAGTTACACAAAGGAAAACGTCAACACAAATTTACACTAGAGTATTGATTTACTCCTCTCCAGGAGTTAGGCACAAGGTCAGTTTTTATCTTACTCCCACAATAAAAAAAATCACTAACTACTCATTTCATTGATAAATTTTCACTTCAGAAATTACTGTTGCCTACTTTCAGAAACTTTTCATTCATAGAATAAGATAAATCGATGATTTTACATTCAGTCTGGCACTTCCGGTTGACTCGGTGGAATGAATGGAACTCTTCAATTATTAAGTCCAAGTGACGTTTGAAATGCAGAACTATCCTTACTTATTACAATAAAATATCAGAATTTGTTAAAGTTTTTGTATTGTTTTTTTTCTTATTTTTTAGAGTTTAAAGTTTTATTTTTTTTTTATTTTTTTAAATGAAAGATCCGTGTAAACGGATTAAATGTTCCCCCACCCACCCCACCTAAATATATACGACAGCGACTACATAATAACGTGCCACCCATTATAAATAATATTACAATATTTTTATAAATAATATTACAATATTTTTAAGTATAAAAACTCATCCGACACAATCACATATGCATTCGTAAACGTCGATAATTAAATATGATACACTTCTTTTTAAGGCATTAGAACTTTACACGATAAAAAAACAATTGACAAATTCGGATATTTTCCATTATAATAAATTTTAAAAAAAATAAAATTAAACTCACAAAAAAAAAATAAAAAAACAATTGCTGAAATTTTTTAATAAACACTTACGACAATTAAGAGAAATTCAGACTAACACAGGACTCACTGCTTCAGTTATTTTTTTTGTGTGTGTGTAATCATTATGAACAATTTCTTTTTAATACATGACTTTAGTTTGATGTATGATTAGTAAAAAAAAAAAGATCACTGATCATCACAAACGAAGGACTCTATAATAATAACTCTATTGCAATAATAACTACGTCATAGCTCTCAATAAACAGCATGTGTATCATTCTATTAACTATGCAACACCATATAAATACTGCTACATGATATAAACCAAACCATGCACACAGATGAAGCAAGGGAGACAGTCGAAGAGAGAGGGGAAAACGGTCATTATCAGAGAAAATATTTTTGTTTACTTTTTTGGTGCACATTCTTTTTTTTATAATTATTTTCACTTTCTAACTAAATGTTTGAAAACTATTAGCATTGAAACTTAGTGAAAACAATGGCACTTTGGTGAGAAGTGAAATGACTGTATAGTCCCATTGAGACTCCCTCGTGAATATAGTAAGGCACTTCACCCAACAGGCAATAGTAAATACATCTCCTATTAGAAAGTTACACAAAGGAAAACGTCAACACAAATTTACACTAGAGTATTGATTTACTCCTCTCCAGGAGTTAGGCACAAGGCCAGTTTTTATCTTACTCCCACAAGTCTGGTTGGGAAAGTGGGGTTTAAAAATTGCCTGGGCAGCCCTGTCGGCATTCCCCGGTAGGGGCGCCTCAGGCAGTAAGCAATAAACTTACTCCTCCCCAAAGAGGGGAGGCAAAGCCTGGGAAGGTGGACCTCCTAGAACTGCACAGGACAGACCCATAGACCGGCGTAAATCAAGCCCCGAAGGCCAGACGATACCAGTTTATCGGGTGCAGTATCCATCGGAACAGATACTACACTTTGATCTTAGCCAAAAGGCGTTATTTAACCCCTACCCACAATAGGAATATGTGACACAAGGTCGGAAAGTGGGATTTGAAAAGCCAGCGCTCGAGAAGGTGAGCACTCTGGCCATTAAAAATTTCCTGGGCAGCCCCGTCGGCATTCCCCGGTAGGGGCGCCTCAGGCAGTAAGCAATTAACTTACTCCTCCCCAAAGAGGGGAGGTAAAACCTGGGAGGGTGGACCTCTTAGAACTGCACAGGACAGATCAGACCCAAAGATCACTGATAATCACAAACGAAGGACTCTGTTCTTGCAATAATAACTACGTCATAGCTCTCATGTTTTTAATTATCTATTCCTCAAAATCATAAAAGAAAGAACATTCTTTGGGGTGGATTCTTGATGATAGCAAGTCACTAATAAGAACTTAACACAAACATTTCAGTACTTTCATATTTTGAGTTTTAAAAAGTGATTATTAATGATGTACATTTTTAGCCACATCATTTTGATTACTGTACTAATTCAATTGAATAATATATTTTCTAATTTTATCTTCCATTTCAGACAATTTGGTTGTTTTTCCCAATTACATCTTTCATTTAAGTGAATTTGCCTACTTAGTTTCATTAACCACACAATCAACCTGGAGATTTCGATGATGACAATGTAGCTTGAAATTTATTTTTATATTCTTTTATATAAAATGAAGACTATAGCAAAAATCTTATTACAAATAATCAAAATGAGGACGGTTAAAAAAACGTTTTATTACTAAAACATCACGGTTGAACAATGTGTTTCTGTGATTGATATCATTAAGTGCTGCAGTTCCTTTTGTAAATTTGTGTTTTTATCTTTTGACACAATTACACATTCTCAAAAGACACATTAAAATAAAAATCACCCATTTAAATATAAAATTGTTTTTGTTTTTTTTTCATTATATTCTTGCTTGAAAGTGGTGAACAAACTTAAAATAAATGTGTTTCAATATATTGAGCAATAAACTAATCATTTTTCATAAATATGTTAAGCACATTTTTTGACTATTGTTTTGTTGTTCATGCCTAAGTTTATAATCTGAAACAAACTCAGGAGCAATAAATTATTACTGCACTAGGACACTTTCTAAATGTTATATTTTGTAGAAAACACTGATCAGTTCCCTAGATGCAACAGATGTGTGCAATAATGCAGTAGGACACTCAAAATATAGTAAATGCTGCATTCGGATGTACTTAATACTCTAGATAGAGCAAGTATGTGTTAGAATATAGTGTGACTCTTAGTATGTCTTATGGTGAATCTAACAGTGCACAATATCATAGAGATAGCATGTGTGTAATTTACTAATGGATATATACTAAATCAGTAACTGTTCAATATGTTAGATAGAACAGTGTAACACTTGGTAAGGTGTACCTGCTTAATCTGTCGATGTTCTTTACCCTAAATACAGCAGCTTTCTGTAAATTCGGTCTATTCTACTTTTAACTAGAATGATCAGTCACCACAATACGACATTTACTCATAACCTTATATTTGCTTTTTGCTTTATTGAACAAGTTGTAAACTTTCATTCTTTTTAGTTTTTACGGACGTTAACCAAACACTTAGACTGGTACCGACTTCAGTTACCAATTAAGGGTTGTAGCATCCATCTGAACAAATACTAAACTTTGAATTATTTACTTGCAGAAAATATGAAAAAATTACATTCAAAACAAGGCTTTCAAAAGTGTTCTAAAGTAATAAAAATATCCTACTATAACTAGAATGTTAGTCACCACAATACCACATTTACTCATAACACAAATTAGACACAAGACAGTCAGAAGTGTGGGAAAGAGTGTCGTCGGTCATCATTGTTCTAACATATGAAAAAAAAAAAATATATATATGTTAAATAACCCAGCTAAGACATTTGTTGCTGAGCAAGATTAGTGGAAGGTTAACATAAAATAGTAAATTCTTTACAGTAAGGTAACATTGGCATTTTCCCTTTAATGTTATCAATAATTAAACACTGCTTTTAATGTTATCCAGTAAAAGAGAATAGCAAATCAGTCAGCATTTTTTTACATTGAAATTTAACAAGTTCTAGGCGCTTGATTGTGATAGTGCTCTCTTGGCCTCCTTATTTTAAAAGTGCTCATTATCCTACATAGAACGAGTGTTTAATTAAATAGAGTTCAATATCCTAGATAGAGCAGATGTGTTTATTATACACACCATAGCACAGGATTAAAAAAAAAAAACTGATGTTCGGGGAGCAGTGAAACAGTGAAACAGTCAAAGCTGGAGGTTTGGGAAAAGATTCAGAGCTTGCAGTATATGAAAGAGTCACCCTGATGTTTAAGGAGTCGGAGCCAGCTCTTCAGGAAGTAGTCAGGTCCTAATTGTTCGGGTAGGAGTCAGAGCCTGATGTTCAGGAAAGAGTCAAGGCCTGGAGTTCAACCCAAATGGTATATTACGGAGTCTGAGTAGAATGGTATAGGAAGGGTCCCCATTGTTAGCACTATTATTTATATTCATATAAAATAATGTCTCGATCGGTGAATTTAAAAGAAAAAATTATTCTTCCCCATTGATACCATTTATTATATTCATATAAAATATTTAATCGGTGATCAACCTAGGTTATTTAATCTAACATACACAAACATGAAAGAAGTAAATAGACACCATTATTATCATTAACAAAGACTGCTGTCAGAGGGGCCTGATCGACCTAGGTTATTTTATCTAACATACACGGACATGAAGAAGTAAATAAACAAACACCCTTATTAACAATACTAATGAAGACAAATATGGTACTTTTAATAGAAATGTTACATTTTTACTCCAGGGAATGGAGAGGTAGTGCAGAGTTTTGGGGAGGCCGGAGATAGTGTAGCCAGGGTGAATTGGCAACCATGTACGTGACATCTTTTACTCCTGGCAACTGTGGAAGGAGGCGACTGGAGAAGTGATCGCCGTGCAACGCCAATAGGTACGTATATAGTATGCGCACCGGGGCTGTAATAGGTACGTAAGAATCTAAAACAAACGAATAAACAAAACAAAATTGACAACTGAAATGTGTAGAACACAATAAAAATACCAATATTCATTGTCATCATGTTCTTTTTCAGTAAGTCACCAATTTCAAACTCCTCAAGAGTTTTCAGAATTCTACATTTTGTTTATACAAATTACCAATTCTAAAATGACAACTCTCCCAGAGTTTAGAATAATTAAATAATGAATGATGCCCCCCCCCTGAGTTGAGAATAATTAGAAAATGAATGACACATCCACCAGAGTTGAGAATGACTTAAAAATGAATGACACCTCTCCAGAGTTGAGAATAACTTAAAAATGAATGACAGTTGTGAATTGACTAAAAGAACATGGTTTTGGTTGTTTAACATCCAAACATGCCTCCCAAAATCCAACCTCTGGTCCCCGTTCTGGGAGGTGGTAACAGGGTAAAACAGTGTAAATGCTTAGGAGGTTATGGATGTAACTTTACACCAGTTCTTATAGCCCGTTTCACTCTGTATAACCCTGGCTAACTAGGCTCTGGTAATGTATTCTTCAACTATTTTGTTTCAAACAAGTATTTTTATTTGCTTGCTATTTAATCTATTAGTCTGTCGATGTTACATTCAATAAACAGCATGTGTATTATTCTATTAACTATGCAACACCATATAAATACTGCTACATGATATAAACCAAACCATGCACACAGATGAAGCAAGGGAGACAGTCGGACAGATAGGGGAAAACAGTCATTATCAGAGAAAATATTTTTGTTTACTTTTTTGGTGCACATTCTTTTTTTTATAATTATTTTCACTTTCTAAGTAAATGTTTGAAAACTATTAGCACTGAAACTTAGTGAAAACAATGGCACTTTGGTGAGAAGTGAAATGACTGTATAGTCCCATTGAGACTCCCTCGTGAATATAGTAAAGCACCTCACCCAACAGGCAATAGTAAATACATCTCCTATTAGAAAGTTACACAAAGGAAAACGTCAACACAAATTTACACTAGAGTATTGATTTACTCCTCTCCAGGAGTTAGGCACAAGGCCAGTTTTTATCTTACTCCCACAAGTCGGGTTGGGAAAGTGGGGTTTAAAAATTGCCTGGGCAGCCCCGTCGGCATTCCCCGGTAGGGGCGCCTCAGGCAGTAAGCAATAAACTTACTCCTCCCCAAAGAGGGGAGGCAAAGCCTGGGAAGGTGGACCTCCTAGAACTGCACAGGACAGACCCATAGACCGGCGTAAATCAAGCCCCGAAGGCCAAGACGATACCAGTTTATGGGGTGCAGTATCAATCGGAACAGATACTACACTTTAATCTTAGCCAAAAGGCGTTATTTAACCCCCACCCACAATAGGAATATGTGACACAAGGACTGAAAGTGGGATTTGAAAAGCCAGCGCTCGAGAAGGTGAGCACTCTGGCCATTAAAAATTGCTTGGGCAGCCCCGTCGGCATTCCCCGGTAGGGGCGCCTCAGGCAGTAAGCAATTAACTTACTCCTCCCCAAAGAGGGGAGGTAAAACCTGGGAGGGTGGACCTCCTAGAACTGCACAGGACAGATCAGACCCACAGACCGGCGGAAACCAAGCCCCAGAAGGCCAAGACAATACCGATCTATGAAGTGCAGTATCCATCGGAACAGATACTACACTTTGATCTTAGCCAAAAGGCGTTATTTAACCCCCACCCACAATAGGAATATGTGACACAAGGTCTGAAAGTGGGATTTGAAAAGCCAGCGCTCGAGAAGGTGAGCACTCTGGCCATTAAAAATTGCCTGGCAACCCTGTCGACATTCCCCGGCAGGGGCGCTTCAGGCAGCAAGCAATTAACTTACTCCTCCCCAAAGAGGGGAGGTAAAGCCTGGGAGGGTGGACCTCCTAGAACTGCACAGGACAGATCAGACCCACAGACCGGCGGAAACCAAGCCCCGAAGGCCAAGACAACACCGATCCATGAAGTGCAGCACCCATCACAACAGATACCACACTTTGATCTTAGCCAAAAGGCCAAGCTATTTTACTACTAAACAATATCTTAGTTCTGTTTAAGTTTGGAATTGCTTAACAGCCTGAGACCCCCCAGTACCAGAAAATCTCAATTGAAGCAGCCTTTTTCAATAGAGTACAGCATTTGTTCTTTGTAATTTTATATCTTTTACTACAAAACTATCTATTTTTAAACAAACTGCATTTTATCCTTTTCTATTCACAATTCAGAACACCTTTGAAATAGATTCCTTTATGTTCTATATATTTGATGCTTTCTTGCCTTCAGATTTGATTATCAGAGTCCGGCTATACCACAATTTGAATTAAGAGAAATTCAGACTACTCATTACCTTATGCATGGATTAATAGACACCATTTATTCTTATAAACACAGGACTCACTGCTTCAGTTATTTTTTTTTGTGTGTGTAATCTTTATGAACAATTTCTTTTTAATACATGACTTTAGTTTGATGTATGATTAGTAAAAAAAAAAAAAAAAAATCACTGATCATCACAAACGAAGGACTCTGTTCTTGCAATAATAACTACGTCATAGCTCTCATGTTTTTAATTACCTATTCCTCAAAATCATAAAAGAAAGAACATTCTTTGGGGTGGATTCTTGATGATAGCAAGTCACTAATAAGAACTTAACACAAACATTTCAGTACTTTCATATTTTGAGTTTTAAAAAGTGATTATTAATGATGTACATTTTTAGCCACATCATTTTGATTACTGTACTAATTCAATTGAATAATATATTTTCTAATTTCATCTTCCATTTCAGACAATTTGGTTGTTTTTCCCAATTACATCTTTCATTTAAGTGAATTTGCCTACTTAGTTTCATTAACCACACAATCAACCTGGAGATTTCGATGATGACAATGTAGCTTGAAATTTATTTTTATATTCTTTTATATAAAATAAAATGAAGACTATAGCAAAAATCTTATTACAAATAATCAAAATGAGGACGGTTAAAAAAACGTTTTATTACTAAAACATCACGGTTGAACAATGTGTTTCTGTGATTGATATCATTAAGTGCTGCAGTTCCTTTTTTAAATTTGTGTTTTTATCTTTTGACACAATTACACATTCTCAAAAGACACATTAAAATAAAAATCACCCATTTAAATATAAAATTGTTTTTGTTTTTTTTTCATTATATTCTTGCTTGAAAGTGGTGAACAAACTTAAAATAAATGTGTTTCAATATATTGAGCAATAAACTAATAATTTTTCTTAAATATGTTAAGCACATTTTTTGACTATTGTTTTGTTGTTCATGCCTAGGTTTATAATCTGAAACAAACTCAGGAGCAATACATTATTACTGCACTAGGACACTTTCTAAATGTTGTATTTTGTAGAAAACACTGATCAGTTCCCTAGATGCAACAGATGTGTGCAATAATGCAGTAGGACACTCAAAACATAGTAAATGCTGCATTCGGATGTATTTAATACTCTAGATAGAGCAAGTATGTGTTATAATATAGTGTGACTCTTAGTATGTCTTATGGTGAATCTAACAGTGCACAATATCATAGAGATAGCATGTGTGTAATTTACTAATGGATATATACTAAATCAGTAACTGTTCAATATGTTAGATAGAACAGTGTAACACTTGGTAAGGTGTACCTGCTTAATCTGTCGGTGTTCTTTACCCTAAATACAGCAGCTTTCTGTAAATTCGGTCTATTCTACTTTTAACTAGAATGATCAGTCACCACAATACGACATTTACTCATAACCTTATATTTGCTTTTTGCTTTATTGAACAAGTTGTAAACTTTCATTCTTTTTAGTTTTTACGGACGTTAACCAAACACTTAAACTGGTACCGACTTCAGTTACCAATTAAGGGTTGTAGCATCCATCTGAACAAATACTAAACTTTGAATTATTTACTTGCAGAAAATATGAAAAAATTACATTCAAAACAAGGCTTTCAAAAGTGTTCTAAAGTAATAAAAATGTATATCCTACTATAACTAGAATGTTAGTCACCACAATACCACATTTACTCATAACACAAATTAGACACAAGACAGTCAGAAGTGTGGGAAAGAGTGTCGTCGGTCATCATTGTTCTAACATATGAAAAAAAAATAATATATATATGTTAAATAACCCAGCTAAGACATTTGTTGCTGAGCAAGGTTAGTGGAAGGTTAACATAAAATAGTAAATTCTTTACAGTAAGGTAACATTGGCATTTTCCCTTTAATGTTATCAATAATTAAACACTGCTTTTAATGTTATCCAGTAAAAGAGAATAGCAAATCAGTCAGCATTTTTTTACATTGAAATTTAACAAGTTCTAGGCGCTTGATTGTGATAGTGCTCTCTTGGCCTCCCTATTTTAAAAGTGCTCATTATCCTACATAGAACGAGTGTTTAATTAAATAGAGTTCAATATCCTAGATAGAGCAGATGTGTTTATTATACACACCATAGCACAGGATTAAAAAAAAAAAACTGATGTTCGGGGAGCAGTGAAATCGTGAAACAGTCAAAGCTGGAGGTTCGGGAAAAGATTCAGAGCTTGCAGTATATGAAAGAGTCACCCCGATGTTTAAGGAGTCGGAGCCAGCTCTTCAGGAAGTAGTCAGGTCCTAATTGTTCGGGTAGGAGTCAGAGCCTGATGTTCAGGAAAGAGTCAAGGCCTGGAGTTCAACCCAAATGGTATATTACGGAGTCTGAGTAGAATGGTATAGGAAGGGTCCCCATTGTTAGCACTATTATTTATATTCATATAAAATAATGTCTCGATCGGTGAATTTAAAAGAAAAAATTATTCTTCCCCATTGATACCATTTATTATATTCATATAAAATATTTAATCGGTGATCAACCTAGGTTATTTAATCTAACATACACAAACATGAAAGAAGTAAATAGACACCATTATTATCATTAACAAAGACTGCTGTCAGAGGGGCCTGATCGACCTAGGTTATTTTATCTAACATACACGGACATGAAGAAGTAAATAAACAAACACCCTTATTAACATTAATAATGAAGACAAATATGGTACTTTTAATAGAAATGTTACATTTTTACTCCAGGGAATGGAGAGGTAGTGCAGAGTTTTGGGGAGGCCGGAGATAGTGTAGCCAGGGTGAATTGGCAACCATGTACGTGACATCTTTTACTCCTGGCAACTGTGGAAGGAGGGCGACTGGAGAAGTGATCGCCGTGCAACGCCAATAGGTACGTATATAGTATGCGCACCGGGGCTGTAATAGGTACGTATATAGCATGTGAACAGGGATGGTGATAAGTAAGTACATACCATGCGCACCTGGGCGACAATAGATACGGATTTAGCATTCACACCAGAGTGGCGATAGGTACTTATATATTATGTACCTATATAGAAGGCACAGACAGAGGTGGTACTTTTTATAGAAATATGTCATACTTTTGCCCTGGCCAACGTAAGAGGAATGGTGGAGAAGAAACAGCTTTCGCAAAAGGCAAAATGAGAAAGTAGCTGTGAAATTGGGCGACCAGAGAAGAGAAAAGTAGAACGATAAAGAGACGGCTATAGAGAAAGGGAGAGAAATAGAAGTTTGAATATAAAGATGTTACACACGCGATTTTTCTTCTATTCTATAACCTGAGCAACGCCGGGTAGCCCTGCTAGTCATATATAATAGTGGAAATATTAATTTAGTACACGAACCAGTATTTTCGAAAACATAAAACTATACAATCATATATTATAGTGAAAATATTAATTTAGTACACGAACCAGTATTTTCGAAAACATCAAACTATACAATCATATATAATAATGGAAATATTAATTTAGTACACGAACCATTATTTTCGAGAACATAAAACTATACAATCATATATAATAGTGGAAATATTAATTTAGTACACGAACCACTATTTTCGAAAACATAAAACTATACAATCATATATTATAGTGAAAATATTAATTTAGTACACGAACCAGTATTTTCGAAAACATAAAACTATACAATCATATATAATAGTGGAAATATTAATGTAGTACACGAACCAGTATTTTCGAAAACATCAAACTATACAATCATATATAATAGTGGAAATATTAATTTAGAACACGAACCAGTATTTTCGAAAACATAAAACTATACAATCATATATAATAGTGGAAATATTAATTTAGTACACGAACCAGTATTTTCGAAAACATCAAACTATATAATCATATATAATAGTGGAAATATTAATTTAGTACACGAACCAGTATTTTCGAAAACATCAAACTATACAATCATATATAATAGTGGAAATATTAATTTAGAACACGAACCATTATTTTCGAAAACATAAAACTATACAATCATATATAATAGTGAAAATATTAATTTAGAACACGAACCAGTATTTTCGAAAACATAAAACTATACAATCATATATAATAGTGGAAATATTAATTTAGTACACGAACCAGTATTTTCGAAAACATCAAACTATACAATCATATATAATAGTGAAAATATTAATTTAGTACACGAACCAGTATTTTCGAAAACATAAAACTATACAATCATATATTATAGTGAAAATATTAATTTAGTACACGAACCAGTATTTTCGAAAACATAAAACTATACAATCATATATAATAGTGGAAATATTAATTTAGAACACGAACCATTATTTTCGAAAACATAAAACTATATAATCATATATAATAGTGGAAATATTAATTTAGTACACGAACCATTATTTTCGAAAACATAAAACTATACAATCATATATAATAGTGGAAATATTAATTTAGTACACGAACCAGTATTTTCGCAACGGAAAAATCCTTATCCTTTTTTTGTTTGAGAAGCTGGGGTGTTTATACTCATAAAACTTAAAATTGTTAGTCTAGTACTCACGTACAATTATTCCAGTAAGAGAAAAACAAACAATAAGGCTTGAAACAATTGTCAGTGAAAGAAAGAGAGAGTCAACAGATGACGATTAGAACGGAAGTGACGTAACTGCCATAGCGTTGCATAAGTAAATAAATTAATAATTAAACTAACATTCTCAAAGCCTGTATATATCCGGCAAATTAGCGTGACATCTTACATAGATAATGGTATGTTAGTCAATTTTAACTTTGGTAAACCCGAAGAAGTTTTTCATTGGTTAATTTAAAACTTCGCAATTGTTATTCTTGGAAAGCGTTGGATGTGAGGTGTTTGGATATTGTATTTCTGGAGGCAGATAAGTGGAAATAACTATCTTAGTCTTATTAATATTGAGTTTTCTTCCTTGGACCATTCCGTATGTAAATATGATCTATGGTATTTATTTTCAACCTTTTTACATTTAATATTTATTTTTCCCGCTAATCTGATTTAATTAGTAGAGATTAATTAAATTTATTATAAGTAATTTTAAATAAAGCTAAACTATAAATTCCCATAACTTGAGGTTATTCTATCAGAGTTAGCATAAATTAAAAAATATATATAATCTAGTTAGGATTAAAATGTAGCGATGTGGAAACTTTTATTAAAAAACCCTTACGTATATACGACGAATGTTGAATTCACCATAAACCTTACCGTATTTTCGGATTTTATCTTACGCAATGATCTTACATATAATAATAATAATAATAATAATAATAATAATAATAATTACCCACCTTAATTTCTAAGTTTAATTAACCGATTTTTATTTACACTTTTATTTCGTGTCCTTTCTGAAATCGAATGCTGTATAATAGGAGCGAACAACACATTTTTATGTATAAACATATATTTAATTAATTTTTTTCTAATTTTCGAAAAGAACAATAAAAAAACTCGAAGCTTTGTTATTGTTTTTTTTTCATAACTATCTGAAAGCGTAGCTCCGAACGATGAATTCATAATGGCGGCTTGATTTGAATGTTGTCATCTTATTTCCGGGAGAAGGAGTCGCGTGAGTGTAGTCTGCTTGTAGTTTTTTTTTCATGAAATTACTGCATGATATAGCATCTCTATAAATGTTTTTTTTTAATTGTGGTTTCTGAAGAGCAGCGTGTAATTGCGTTTAATTGTAGCATATTGCACGTTGCGAAACAATTGGAAAACCTTCGTCGATTCTATCATTGCAAAATACTTTTGACTTTTATTTGTATATATATATATATATATATATATATATATATATATATATATATATATATATATATATATGGGAAGAGAAGGATGAAAGTAATCCGACGTGATGGGAAAATGAAAAAGGAAAATCAAAAAATGGATGTTTTTTATGTGTACATCAACGTTTCGTCTTTATTTATAAGACTTCATCAGGATGATAAAATAGAGAAAAAATGTCATGCAAGCACAGATACATGTAAGGTAGACATATTGGGAAAAATAGAATGAAAATAGTGGCCAACTACTGGGTGGACGTCCGTATTTGTTGGAGAAATAGAAATGAATGTAGAAAAGAATGAGTGGGGAAAAAATGGAAGGATGGGGTGAGCCAGGACTACTGTAGCTGGTGGTAAGAGAAAGAGGTGGGGGATGAGCAGGGGTAAAGTGGATGCCAGAGAGGGAGGTGAGGAAGAGGGGGGGGGTGTTTGACCAGATGGCTGCGGTCAAGATTGAAGGGGAAAAAGTAGGTTGGAATGTTTGTGTATGGGGGGTGTATGCAGGAAAAGGAGGATGGGTAGAGAGGAAGGGGGGGGCTGTGATTTTGGTGGATGGGCGAAAGTTATGGTCTTAGAGAGCGTTTTGAGAAAATGAGGGAATTTAAGAAGGGGTATGGGAGAAAATAGTTGAGTGGGGGAGAGGGAGGATTTGTTGTGATAGGGTGTGAAATATTTGAAATATTTGGAAAATGATAGCAATGAGTGCCATCCACTTTACCCCTGCTCATCCCCCACCTCTTTCTCTTACCACCAGCTACAGTAGTCCTGGCTCACCCCATCCTTCCATTTTTTCCCCACTCATTCTTTTCTACATTCATTTCTATTTCTCCAACAAATACGGACGTCCACCCAGTAGTTGGCCACTATTTTCATTCTATTTTTCCCAATATGTCTACCTTACATGTATCTGTGCTTGCATGACATTTTTTCTCTATTTTATCATCCTGATGAAGTCTTATAAATAAAGACGAAACGTTGATGTACACATAAAAAACATCCATTTTTTGGTTTTCCTTTTTCATTTTCCCATATATATATATATAAACACAAACACATTTCTAACTACTTACAAGCTAAATGACTATAGTTTTGAATAGGATTAAATAGTTCTGTAAATGGTTATCATCTCACCCAAATATGGGTTTCAAATTCGTTAAAGATGAATTCTAAGTATTAGATTGCATTAAATTGAAAGTAAAATGAAGACTCTTTTAACTATATCTCTGTTTTGAGTACGAAATCTCATAGAATCTAAGACCCCTGTCCTCGCCAATCTACAACTTAGGTTAGGTGTACTATAAAACATAACTATAACATTTTTATATATAAAAATATATTTAATTTATTTTTTCAACTTCCGAAAAGAACAATTAAAAACTTGAAGTTGAGTTGGCGAGCTGGCTCGGGACCCTCATGTGTCCTATACAAAAAAATTTCAACTGTTAAACTCCCTCTCACTGTGATAAAAAACGACAGAGAAAGAGGGGGAGAAAGAGAAGAAGAGAGAGAAAGTTATTGTAATCACACAGTAGAAACACACAGAGATCGACTACAGTGACTGACGTTCTCAATTCACAAGTCCTGGCGACAGCTGATTTGACCATTCGATGCACCCATCAACCTGATTTCTTTGACACTGCTGTTAATTTTCTCAAAAAACCTGGATTTCTGACGCGGGCTGACATTTGAAGTGCATTGTTTTCGATTTTTTTCCCCACGACAACAAGAATAGTCAGGCACAACGCTTTTAAATGTGGGGAAACTCAAGATGACCCAAAACGGTCACTATCGTTGTGCCACAAAGAAAACATAGTATAGTTCCGATTTGTCAGCATTTTCATTACATCATAAGTTTTAGGAGGAGGCATCTCCCCGGTAAGGGTGATTTTCCGGTTACAAAACCTTTTAATCCCTTCCAATACCCGCTATTTTCCAGGGATCCCCGCCCACAAAAATCACTCCCACGAGGAGGGATTTTCGGGTGTCTGCATTTTTCGAGTTTATTTTAAAACTAAATTTGCTGTGAAAATGTAGCAAAATTCTTGCATTAAATACTTAATTTAATCTTGAATTTCTAAAATTAGTTATTCTTATGAGAAAATCAAAATCATCTGGTGCCATCTTGGAAAATGGTAAAAAAAAAACAGACCCAAAGCACAATTTGACACCCTATATTTCGCTTTGATGAGATCAAAACACAAGTCTAAAATGACAAATGTCTTTGTTCATGATGTCATGAATATAAACCATAAATATTCATTCTGTTTCTTATCAGGTCAATTTAATCTCTTTCTTTCTCCCCCCCCCCAACACTTACATGTCACGAAGCTGAAGAAGCAAACAAGAAAAAGTTATAAATGAAGTTTCTTTCTTTCGTTTATATGTTTGATTCGTGAAATCAGTTAATGCTTAAGATATAGATGAAATATAATATGATGTGAAATTATGTGTTCTTTTTCAAATGGATCTATGCAATAAGTCTAGGTTCAAACAGAATTAAAGTATTTCATATTGATTTTGTGAATAACTTCTAAATATTCTTATTATCGAACAGAATAAAGTGTCAAGATGTCAAGAAAGTGCAAAAAATGACAGAGATTCTTTTTGCTACACATGTGATGAGTTCGTCTTCAAATGGAACAGAAAAACAATTTACGAGTTCTAAAAGAAAGCCTACAACACATACTTCAAAATCAACTAAGCGACCTTGATATGTGTTGTGGTGGCAACCACTCATTTGCATATACGAATAACGTTACACTATAAATGGCAAGCCTAGGTTGGCCTTAGTGTGTGTTACCTAAATGCCACCGGAAGTGACGCCGAAGAGCGTACATGTCCTCCCACCAAGACTCTCTGACTCGACACCTTCATTTGTACATACTGTAACTATACCTTTTCTTTAATACACTTATTATTGCATTCTCCTTGTTGTTTGCTTCTTCATTGTATTCCTCACTAATTATTGTTCAACCTTGCAACCACAACAGTTGGCGACGAGATATGAAGCGTCAAATATAACAGTTTGACGAAGAACTATTAAAAAAAAAAGTACAATGCATAGTGTTGACGAGCAAACGGATTTTACGCTAAAGAAAAGTTTCAACTTAAGTGAAAAAAAAACTCGAACGTGGCAAAAGCGACAATTTACGCCGTTTTCTGGGAATCCGACTTGCAAACGAATGTAAAAGTGAATTTTTGTTTTGTCGCTAAACGACAAATCTGTTTTGTATTACTAAAGGACCAACTTGCAAACGAAAAGCGGATGTTGTTCTGTCGCAAAACGACAGGTCAGACTCGTATTACGAAAAGCAAGGAAGTAACCTACGACAAAAAAAAGTTCACCAGTGGATTCTAATTACTGCTCCCCGTTAGCAAAACAACAACTAAAGGAATTTTTTAATTAATAATTTGTTTGGCGGCGGTACTAAAAGGAAATACCATAGCTAGAAATTAAAGCTCAAGGAAAGGATTTTTTTTTTTAAAGTTGTCACTGGATAACGGATAATACAGTAAAACGTCACGAAAAAAAAAAAAAAAAAAATGGAAGACTTATCAAAAATGTTCATGCAATTTTTACAGGCACAAGCTGACCGCGAGGAAAGACAAAATCAGGCACAAGCTGACCGCGAGGAAAGACAAAATGAACGTTTTGCTAAAACACTAGAACTACTAAAGAGTAATCGAGAAAATGTCGACAGTGTTAATTTCTTCCATACAACTATCTTTAATAGTATGGACACATTTAATTATGTGTCGGAGGAAGGAAAGACTTTTGAAGCATACTATACAAGATACGAGGATGTCTTTCAACTGGACTGCAAAAATTGGCCAAATAGCCAGAAAGTGAGCCTCTTACTCAGGAAATTGGGTACATCAGAACACAGCAAATTCATAGATTACATATTACCTAAAAAACTGCGGAATTAGAGTTCATGGAAGCTGTGAAATTACTAAAAGAATTATTTAATCCAAATATATCTCATAAAAGATGGCTGTGCATGAATCTAAGAAAGATGGACAACCAAGATTATTTGACATACGCATCAGTTGTCAATAAAAACTGCGATAATTTTAAGCTTGCGGAACTAACGGTAGAAGACTTTAAATGTATAATCTTCGCACAAGGGTTAGTTTCCACGAAAAATGCAGAAATACGCAGACGAGTGTTGTCTAAGCTGGAATCTGAGCAAGATTTAACCCTCCAGAAACTAGCAGAGGACTGTGAAAGGGCCATTACACTAAAAAAGGATTTAAAAAATATAGAAAAATCCGGAGTGGCATATGTAAGAAAAGTTAGAAAACCATACACACCAACCAAGAACTTTACAAAGAAAAGCAATCAAAATGGAACGGGATATTACAATCCTAATAACCATAAATATAGAACAGAATATAACAAGCCTCTTCCTAGATATAACTGTAAGAGATGTGCAGAAAAGCATTGGGAATCAGATTGTCCTTATAAGAAGAAAAAATGCTACATTTGTAAGAAGGTGGGACACAAAAGCGATTGCTGCAGATATAAAGATTACACCAGAAAGAGAGTACAGCAAACAAAATCAAATACAAAATTAGACAAAGATCGGCGAAAATACGTAAAAGTGGAAATATTTAAAACACCAATAAAGTTACAACTCGACTCCGGCTCCGATATTTCTATTATAAACCTGAATAGATGGAAAAAGTTGGGTAAAAAACCAACCATGATGAAAACGAGTAAATCAGCCCGGACGGTAACTGGTGGTGGTATAAAATTTGAAGGAGAAGTTGTCCTTCCGATAAAATTAAAAGGGATTACGAAGAAATTAAAAATATTCGTACTGAAAAATAGTGAAAATCTGTTTGGAATAGATTTAATTGAGAAATTTGGACAATGGGATAAGCCAATCAATACATTCTGTAAAAAAATAGAATGTTCTTCTCCAACAACAGTAAATATAAAAGACGATTTAAAAGAATTATTTCCTGAAGCATTCACGACTAACTTAGGTCGCTGTAATAAATTCAAGGCCTCGTTTGAACTTAAAGAAAACGCCAGCCCAATTTTTAGAAAAAAGCGAAACGTTCCGTTCGCTGGGTTGGAAAAGATTAATAAAGAATTAGATAGATTGGAACAGACAGGAATTCTATCAAAAATAGAACACAGCGAGTGGGCAGCCCCCACCGTATACGTAAAGAAAAAGAATGACGAAGTTAGAGTGTGCGCAGATTTTTCAACCGGGGTCAACTCCCTATTAAAAGATCACCATTACCCTCTACCAAGCCCAGAGGAAATATTCACGAAGTTAAATGGTGGTAATATCTTCTCTAAGATAGACTTGAGCGACGCATATTTGCAAATACCGGTCGAGGAAAATTGCTCAAAAATACTATGCATCAATACGCATAAGGGATTATTCAAATACAACCGATTGCCCTTTGGCATCAAAGTAGCGCCTGCCATTTTTCAGCAAGCGATGGACACCATGCTAAGTGGTATTGAGTGCGCATGTGCATACCTGGACGACATTGTTGTCAGGAGCAAATCCCTACAAGAACATAAGGAACATTTGAAACAAGTATTTACTCGAATACAAGAATTCGGCTTTAAAGTAAAAGTAAGTAAATGTGACTTTTGTATGAGCGAGATTAAGTATCTTGGACACATAATAAACAAACATGGACGACGTCCAGACCCAGACAGATCTGCGGCAATAAAAAATATGCCAGCACCTGATAACGTAACAACCTTGCAGAGTTTCTTAGGACTCGCAAATTATTATCAATCTTTTATTGAAGGAATGCATAACTTGCGAGCCCCCTTAAATAATCTGCTTAAAAAGGATACACCTTGGAACTGGACGCAAGAATGTCAAACCGCTTTTGACAAAATAAAGAGCGCACTAACATCCGAATTATTATTAACGCACTTTGACACAAAATTAAAAATAGTCGTCGCTAGTGACGCTAGTTCCTACGGCTTAGGAGCATGCATTCAACATATTATGCCGGATAGGTCTAGAAAACCAATAGCGCACGCTTCGAGAACGCTGATACCAGCCGAGAGAGCATATTCACAAATCGAAAAAGAAGCATTGAGCATAATCTTTTCCGTGACTAAATTTCACCGATATTTATATGGTAGACAATTCTTACTTGAAACCGACCATAAACCGTTAGTCACGATCTATGGATCAAAAAAAGAATTGCCGGTATACACCGCAAATAGATTGCTGCGCTGGGGTACAATCTTACTTAATTACGATTTCCAGCTACAACATCTAGCATCAAAAAAGATTTGCCATGCGGATGGACTGTCAAGACTGATACCACAGAAACACAATCTGGAAGAATCAGTCATTGCAGCAATTCGGACAAATGTTGAAGTAAAAAATATGGTAGCAAACATCATTAAGGAACTACCCGTAACTTTGTCGGACATTAAAAGGGAAGCCGAGAAAGACGAATACATAAAGGACATAAAAGAGAAAATTATAACGGACACAAAGGTGCAGGAAGTTTTCTCCATATGTAACGATGTGTTACTGTACAGTGAGAGAGTGGTAATACCCAAAACATTGCAGAATAGGATGTTAAGAGATTTCCATACGGGACATCCGGGGATAAATCGAATGAAGTCGTTAATGAGAAGCTACGTGCACTGGCGTAACATGGACACTGACATAGCAGCAACAATAAATAAATGTAAAGGATGCCAGTTAGCAGCAAAATCCCCACCTATAGTACACAAACCTTGGCCGAAAACCGACCAACCATGGTCGAGAATCCACATGGACTTCGCTGGTCCAGTAGGAGAAAACTATTATTTAATTGTAGTGGATAGTTACACAAAATGGCCGGAGGTAATGCGTTGCAGGAATCCAACAACGAACAACTCAATAGGGTTCCTACACGAGTTGTTTGCAAGATTCGGTGTACCAGACACACTGGTCACTGACAACGGAACGCAGTTCACATCCGCAGAGTTTAAGGAATTTTGCGACACGTTCCGAGTGAAGCACATCACGACTCCGCCGTATCATCCAAGGTCGAACGGCCTTGCGGAAAGGTTCGTGGACACGCCATAACGAGCGTTAAAGAAATCCATTGGAACACCAACAGAAAAAGCTTTGCAACAATTCTTGCAAGTTTATAGGATCACACCACATCCTAGTACACCATCAAACATATCACCAGCTGATCTAATGTTTGCCAGAAAGGTAAAATCAGCGTTTGATAAACTGTTGCCAAGACAGGCAATTATCCGAAACACTACACACACGAGAAGAAAGAAATATAACTCGGGAGATCGAGTATATTTTAAGTGCTACAAGAATAACACATCTTACTGGGAATGTGGAGTGGTGGATAAACGCATTGGTGATTGTACATATATGATTAAAGGTCCACAGAGTATACATAAAAGGCACCTAAATCAGATAAAAAAACGTCATATCCAAGATGATGATTATACGACAACAGTCGAAGAGGAGGAAACCATAGATATCATATACGAATCCTTTAATTTGGAACCGCCTCAATATACACCTGAACCCCGAAGATCAGGTAGGAAAAGAAAATTTAATGAACCATTGATGGTAAACCCAAAAAGAAAAAGATATTGAAATCTGTGTGACTTCAAATCTTGGGAGGGGGGTGTTGTGGTGGCAACCACTCATTTGCATATACGAATAACGTTACACTATAAATGGCAAGCCTAGGTTGGCCTTAGTGTGTGTGACCTAAATGCCACCGGAAGTGACGCCGAAGAGCGTACATGTCCTCCCACCAAGACTCTCTGACTCGACACCTTCATTTGTACATACTGTAACTATACCTTTTCTTTAATACACTTATTATTGCATTCTCCTTGTTGTTTGCGTATTCATTGTATTCCTCACTAATTATTGTTCAACCTTGCAACCACAACAATAAGACATGGACTGCACGTACTGCAAAGAAAGCCTACGACTCTAGGCAACCAAACAGCTCTTAAATTCGGGATTCCTGTGATCTAGCGTGAATCAGCCAATCATTTTGATGATTGCTATTTCTACATGACGAACTTAGTTGGATTCAACAAATAGAATCGAAAGAACATTCTCTATCCATCGATTTTTTCAGTTGCACGACCAATTCCTAATTCTAACGGAATTCCAGTGCTAGTTTTTAAAGAGTTACTTGATATTTCTATTTCAGCGGCATCTCTTGCACAAGATCATGTACTCGAAGAGTTTTTGTATGGAATAAACAATGACATCCACGGGAAGTGTTGCCGTAATCAAACCAAAAACCAATATTGTTGTTTTCTTGTGTTTGTATATTTCTCATGTGCTGAAAAAGAAGAAGATAGTTTCACTCGTCTATTTTGAACTATCTTCATGTATCAAAATGGTCAAGAAAGAATAAACATCATTTCAAATTCTACTTCCTTGTGTCATTGTTGTCCCTTTGAATCACATATGTTTATTACATGCTTCATGGGTGAAGGCTCAATATATTAAACTGGTCCTCGAAATATGGTAGAAATAGTACTTAGTGGGTTTAAAGCAACCATTTTAATAAGTTAATACTGATTTAAAAGTTTCTAAGTCTTAATCTTCACGATGATTTCAGTTTTGCTCAAATCCTAGCATTTTTACAGAATTTAAATTTTAAGAGTAGAAAAAGTTGACGTGAAGGGACAAAATGGTTGTTATTGTCACAATATTAAAACTTTAACTGACTAAAATCACCTCAAACAGAAACAAGCAGAGGACAATTTCTTTTGGTGTTGACCAGTGTTCAAAGCTAGAATAGACTCACTTTAACTAATTTTAAATTGTTCATATTTGTATTTCTGTTTTGTGTAAACAATTGCAAATAACTTCCGATTTCTTACTAAAAATGTTAGAATTGTTTTTCATACTAGATGTTTTTTATAACATAGATAGTAAGGGTTTGCTTTTTTATGATGGCCCATTCCATACCCTATAGTGTCTACGTCCGTTAAAAGGCTCAGATATGTTGGTCATCGTTAAAGAAGTAACATGTGTTGCAATTCTCCATTTAATTTGCGTTGAAGTTGAGCCAATGTAACTAAATGTCTTTATATTAGTACTACATTAATAATAATTGTTATTGTTGCTATTAGCATTGCTATTGCTGGATCTATAACCGTTATTATTAATATTATTACTATTGTTATTAGGGCTATTGGTGAATGTTATTTACTTTAACTGGATTCTGAAGAAGATGTTTGTTCAAGTTGAATCCTCTAGTGAGAAGATTGTTGTAAAGTTAACTTTTTTATATTGATTCACTTACATTTGAGCTCTGAAACATGTGTAAGTCAGGAAGATTAAAATAATTTTGAATTTATTTGGTGTGAATGTATCTCTGAAACCATATAAACAAATAGTTAAGCTTTGGTGTTTTTGGAGAAAAATCGAGCTTTAACGTGAAAAGTTAATACATAAATTCTTCTAATTCCATCTATATGTGGGCTATATTAAATGAATTAGAATTGAGTTATCAAGCATAATTTAATTACACACACGCACATATTTAAATACGTATATATATATATATATATATATATATATATATATATATATATATATATATATATATATATATATATATATATATTCCTTTCTCTTTGCATATCAAAGTAAATAGCAATGTGAACTTTATTAGCCTATTCTCAGTAAGCAATGATGCAGCCGAGACTAAGTATCAAGCATTTATAATTATGAGGAATTAAACGTGTCTGAATTTCTTGAATAAATATTTAAGTTAAGTCATATTAGAAGTGCTGCTTATTATTTTGTATATATTTTTCTTTTTCTTAATGAATGATTTATTTTTGTGTGGAGTGTGGAAGATCTAGGATCATCTCCCTTGGCTAACGAAAACTATTATGCCTCCTTGGAGACATCAGCTGCAGACTCAATATTTACCATTCTATTATTTACTCACTAGGAGGTTTCACACAAGTCAATATCAGTGATTGCTAACGGGCAATACCAAGTTGTATTCCCTGGAGTCTGAGTGATAAACAGTTTCCACGGTTTCCCAGTACTTTTTCGATAACTACTAAACATCTCTTTCCTTTATCACAACAGCCGTTTACCATTGATTTGCGCTGGCAACGGCCCTGGGTCTTCTTTTGAGTTTGAGTGGCAATAAGTCTTCAAGAGGTTCGAATACTCTCCACACCCCTTCAATGGATATTCCTTGACGATTCACGACAATTTTTGATGGTATCAACCGAGGCTGGTGTCAATATTTTTTTTTGGGGGGGAGGGGGATATCGGCTCATGGGATGCTTGGCAATTTTCATTCCCTCGAGTTCGTGTAATGTTCTTTTTGTTGTTCTTCTTCTTTTTCTTCTTCTTTTTCTTCTTCTTTTCTTCTCTTCTTTTTCTCTTCTTATTAGTGTACAACCGACGTAAAACATGACAGACAAAATATTATGTTTCACCAGTGTTCGCACTAATATTCACATAAGATCATAGAATTACGTCAGTAATTTAATTTATATACATATATATATATATATATATATATATATATATATATATATATATATATATATATATATATATATATATAAGTGTAGGTACCGGAAGGTGGAGAGGGTGAACAGAAACAAACGAGGAGAGAAAACGAGAATGGAATCTCAAAATATTTATTAATATTTCACGTAAAAACAGATTAAATACCAGGACAGTAAATACTGTCAGGTAAATAAAAAGTTCCGGCACAAGGTAATCTTAAATTTTCGAAAGAAAAAGTTTCATTCTCAAAAGACCAAAAATTAATATATATATATATATATATATATATATATATATATATATATATATATATATATATATATATATATATATGTATGTATATATATATGTATATATATATGTATATATATATATGTATATATATATGTATATATATATATATATATATATATATATATATATATATATATAAGTTTTATCATTTCTGATAGTCTAAAGAAAAAACACCAACCGTTGACTTTTTTTTATTTAGAGTGGAGGATTTCTTTCTGAATTCATTTCAGGCGGTGAGGGTTGTCTGACTTGCTATTTGATTTCTTGTTTCTTCTAAACAATTGAAATGTTCTCGTCTGGGGACTGGGAAAAAACACGTTTTATACTCACAAACTGTTGTGTGACGAGACGGATTTATATTTATTTATACACTAATAAATACACATATGTCTTTATCATAGAGTAGAGTATTATTTCTGAGATGTTATTCAGTTGATGTCTCTTCTGCAAAGGGGATTAGGCATAAATCACATTGGCATTCTTGCAGCATTAAACTATAAAATATTTGAATTTTCTTTTTTTTTCATACATGCGTCCACACATCTCTATAATAGGATTCGTCCGTAGGTCTGTTTTTCCATCGGTCCGTCACACTTAAGTTACAAATGGTATTTCTATCGCTGAGCGCGCACATTGAATGGACGCACGGTATTCGTTCTTGTTTCTTTTTGTCCTTTTTGTTTCTTTTTTTTGTTTTGT
>OY744524.1:122105715-122115432 GCA_963556195.1 Sepiola atlantica | reverse complement strand
CTCACTAGGAGGTTTCACACAAGTCATTATCAGTGATTGCTAACGGGCAATACCAAGTTGTATTCCCTGGAGTCTGAGTGATAAACAGTTTCCACGGTTTCCCAGTACTTTTTCGATAACTACTAAACATCTCTTTCCTTTATCACAACAGCCGTTTACCATTGATTTGCGCTGGCAACGGCCCTGGGTCTTCTTTGAGTTTGAGTGGCAATAAGCCTTCAAGAGGTTCGAATACTCTCCACACCCCTTCAATGGATATTCCTTGACGATTCACGACCATTTTTGATGGTATCAACCGAGGCTGGTGTCAATATTTTTTTGGGGGGGGAGGGGGATATCGGCTCATGGGATGCTTGGCAATTTTCATTCCCTCGAGTTCGTGTAATGTTCTTTTTGTTGTTCTTCTTCTTTTTCTTCTTCTTTTTCTTCTTCTTTTCTTCTCTTCTTTTTCTCTTCTTATTAGTGTACAACCGACGTAAAACATGACAGACAAAATATTATGTTTCACCAGTGTTCGCACTAATATTCACATAAGATCATAGAATTACGTCAGTAATTTAATTTATATACATATATATATATATATATATATATATATATATATATATATATATATACATATATATAAGTGTAGGTACCGGAAGGTGGAGAGGGTGAACAGAAACAAACGAGGAGAGAAAACGAGAATGGAATCTCAAAATATTTATTAATATTTCACGTAAAAACAGATTAAATACCAGGACAGTAAATACTGTCAGGTAAATAAAAAGTTCCGGCACAAGGTAATCTTAAATTTTCGAAAGAAAAAGTTTCATTCTCAAAAGACCAAAAATTAATATATATATATATATATATATATATATATATATATATATTATATATATATATATATATATATATATATACATATATATATATATAGTATATATATATGTATATATATATGTATATATATATATGTATATATATATGTATATATATATATGTATATATATATGTATATATATATATATATATATATATATATATATATATATATATATATATATATATATATATATATATAAGTTTTATCATTTCTGATAGTCTAAAGAAAAAACACCAACCGTTGACTTTTTTTTATTTAGAGTGGAGGATTTCTTTCTGAATTCATTTCAGGCGGTGAGGGTTGTCTGACTTGCTATTTGATTTCTTGTTTCTTCTAAACAATTGAAATGTTCTCGTCTGGGGACTGGGAAAAAGCACGTTTTATACTCACAAACTGTTGTGTGACGAGACGGATTTATATTTATTTATACACTAATAAATACACATATGTCTTTATCATAGAGTAGAGTATTATTTCTGAGATGTTATTCAGTTGATGTCTCTTCTGCAAAGGGGATTAGGCATAAATCACATTGGCATTCTTGCAGCATTAAACTATAAAATATTTGAATTTTCTTTTTTTTTCATACATGCGTCCACACATCTCTATAATAGGATTCGTCCGTAGGTCTGTTTTTCCATCGGTCCGTCACACTTAAGTACAAATGGTATTTCTATCGCTGAGCGCGCACATTGAATGGACGCACGGTATTCGTTCTTGTTTCTTTTTGTCCTTTTTGTTTCTTTTTTTTTGTTTTGTTTCTTTCTCTACACCCCACGATTACTTTTACTGTTTAGACATGTCTATATGTCTATGCACTTTTAAATAAGAAGCCATCACTTATGAAGGCCAAAAGCCACTCGAGGATAAGGATTAATGAGATGGATGGATTGTCAGTTGAATGATGAAGAATATCATGAGAGGATTGTTTATACTAATGAGTCACCACTTATCAAGACTAAAAGCCACTCGAGGATAAGGGTTAATGAGATGGGTGGATTGCCAGTTGAATGATGAAGAATATTATGAGAGGACTTTTTATACTAATGAGTCACCACTTATCAAGACTAAAATCCACTCGATGATAAGGATTGATGAGATGGGTGGATTGTTAGTTGAATGGTGAAGAATATTATGAGATGATTAAAAATAATGAATGTAATGGAAAAAAAATTTATAATTTATCAGGACGGTTTATGACAAGTATTATTGATTTGAAGAGGAACATGTTGTAGTCTGCTGGGAAGCAGTCCCGTGGTAACGTGTTTCACAGATGAGAAGTTATTGGAAAGAAACTCTGTTCATGGAAATTCCGTTTGAGGCTAGACATAAGGAGAAAGAATGGAAAGTTATTTGCGGTTGTAGTAGAAAGAGGTATTGTCGGTCTGTCAAGTTTTCTTCCTTAAACGCGCGAATTTGAGAGTAACGGTGAGAAGGAGGAGGAGAGGGAGAAGGAGGTAGAGGGGGAGGCGGAGGAGGAGGAAAATGGGGAGGTAGTGTCAGTCTGTCACGCTAACTTTGAAATAAGTAGGTATGTCCAAAATTTGCCAGCGTTCCAATTTTGTATTTCTACTACGAATCCTCTGCATTATTTGGATTATTCAGACAAGTGTCTCATCTAGAATGTTATTCTAACAACAATTCGGCCGATGAAACCTTCGACCTTCTCCGGGTGTGTAGTGTCGAACTCAGGAATATTTCTGTCGAACTCGGGAATCTGTACAGAATTTCGAATTGAACCCTTTATTTAATCAACGAGTGTAGTTTCTCAGGTCAACATCTTAAGTAATTCGTAATTGTATTCTTAGTACCGCCAGAAGACTGTCATTTAGAACTGATTGCCACTTATCACTTTTATCCGTTGGGCCACCGTTTTTTTGCGGATAATTCTTATATGAAATGTTAGGAACCTTAAACATATCTTGTTTTAGATTTTTAGATATTCAGTCTCACTATTTACTACTACTTATATATATATATATATATATATATATATATATATATATATATATATATATATATAGGCAGTAAATCATTATCAAATAAATAAATGAATAATAGTAATAATAGTAATAATAATAATAAATAATAATAGATAAATAAACTATAATAACAATAAGAATTAATAAAATAAACAAATAAAACCAAAAACACAAATAGATAAAATCAAATCAACTCAACCACACACCATCTCTTTTCTTTCATTCGCCCATAACGATACCTATAAAACATCAACTCAAGTCTTCTTATAAAAAATAACTAATCCTGAAGACGACTAAGAAGGTCGAAAGCGCTCGCAAAAATGGCCGATTTAAGAACTATCGGAGAAATACTCTACGGATTGCCACCTGAAACCAGAAGGATAGCTCGACGGTTGTAGAACCTCACGAAGAAGATTTACAAACGAGAAAGTTCCGTGACGTTCAACAACGCTTGCTTGAATATATATATATATATATATATATATATATATATATATATATATATATATATGTGTGTGTGTGTGTGTGTGTGTGTGTGTGTGTGTGTGTGTGTGTTGTAATCTATTATTTGTAATTAATCGTTCGCATATTGTATCAAATTCTACACGAAATCTACTTAGGAGGCTATTGTCGCCCAACATATGTGCTGATTCTTTTAGCCGTCTTACTCCCCAACGTTCTTCACTGTCTATAATGTTTCGAGGAACCTGAAGAAGGTCGGAGGTTACATCGGCCGAAGCGTTGTGGGAATAACATCTAAGATGAGAACAGTAGTCCGAATAATTCAAATAATACAAATTATCAATCTTCATCTAAAAGATTCTGAGACATAATACAATTCCTCTGTTTTCTAAACATCATGAAAACCCGATAATTTTAATTATCGGGTTTTCATGAAATTGTCAGTCTTTATTGAAAAGTAAATCATTTTTATCATGAAGTAGAAGAATTCCCGTTCCATGACGGAAAAAATGAATTTCCGGAAAAGTAAAGGTTTCAACCACTTTTATGTCTCCGTGCCCAAGATTAAAATCAACATATAATGATACTAAACCTTATGTCTAGAATCCTTATTCCAATTTTGATAAAAATGCTTCACATGATCTTGATTCTAGAAAATGTCTAAAATTTAAGACTTAAGCTTAAGGAAGCTTAAGAAGAAATTGAAATTCAGGAAGTTTTTCTTCATTTGTATGTAATGACAATAGATCAAATTAAATACAAATTTGATATATTTGAATTTTCAAATGCCAGGTTGTGTCTATATTATGTCCCTAAAAACCCTTGAAAATACTTAAAAGAAACTGAAATTTGTAGGATATTATTGACTTTTTATGCCTGTTGTTAAAATTTCACAAAAATCGGAGATATTTGAATTTTCACGAAGAGGTTCCGACCCCGTTTTACTCCATTTGTATGAAACAAAATTAAACTAAATATAGCCCACATTACGACTTCTTACGTCTAGAATCTCTGTTTAAAAATTCATGATGATCGGTGCATTAGTTAAGGAGTGAATCGTGTACATACAATTATATAAACATATACACATACCTAACTTTATATATAGATAGAGATTAACGGAAGCCGTGTCTCGACGTTTCCTGTGAAAATCGATGGATTTCCAAGAATCGCAACCCCTTGAATTAAATTGATCGGAAGGGACCGGAAAGACCCTTTTCATCTAAAATACTAAGCATTTATCCACGATATTGAATAAATTCGTATATAGAACCGTGGGTAATTGTCAAATGAAAACAATCATTGAGTAAAAATTATTAATACGAGTTATTTTGACAAGGCAATATGCAAATCAGTTAACCTAGGTTCTATAAATGCCCTGACTGATGTGAGTCAAACTAGTTAGAAAACTGTTTTGGGTTCTTTTATGCTTAATAGGAAAATGGCGTTTTTATTTCACTGCCAGTAAGACAAATGACTAAACTTTATATATATATATATATATATATATATATATATATATATATATATATATATATATATAGAGAGAGAGAGAGAGAGAGAGAGAGATTTTTTTACCATAGTTCACCCCAAACAAAGCAGGCAGCCACTGTAGACGTAAGGGGCTACTGAGAAAAAAAGGGAGAAGGTTTGGGGGGAAGTCAACTTGAATTGGGATATGCGCAGCGAGATGCCTGCTTACATTAGTTTTAAATTTCTGCATGTCAGTACTGTCGGGGAAACAGGGGACAGGGAGGGAGTTCCAGATGCCAGCAGCACGAGGAAAGAAGCTATTTGAGTAGAAAGCTCTCCGACATCAGTGGACCTCCACAGTGAATGAATGAGATTTAGTTGATTGTCGAGTTTGTCTAGTGAATTTACGTCGAGGGGGTACCAGAGTAGCCAATCCATCGGAGCATAATCCATTGAAGTATTTGTAAAACAAGCACAAGGATGCTACATTGCGGCGATGGGACAGGGCTGGAGCTTGGTTGACAGTGAGGGACCAATTAGGTTGGCGACTCTTTTTTGGACTTTGTCAAGGAGGGAGGGATATGTCAGAAAAGCTTCTTTTTTGCAGATCACTTTCAAATGCCCCTTTAGTATTTAAATTTAAACTAACTAATTTAACTGTTGAAATACAAAGGAGCTAATGCATCGTCATAATCGACATAGGCAGATAATTATAAAGAAAACAAAAGGGGAATAACTCTTTTTATATTTTTAATTGATCACAAAATATAATGAGGACGTTATAAAGTTTTTATATTTTTTCTAAAAGTTTTACTTTAAATGTGATAAGAACAATAAGCTCTAAAACAACAGACGCCGAAACTTTATTATAATGCGATCGCATATACAGATTAATATTTGTTGTTTTAATGTGTGTGTGTGTTTTTTAAATTTATACATATGACTATTAGAGTTTCTTGTACGAAGAAAGACCTCACACATTTCGTGGCAAATTGTTATTTTCTTTTAAATGTGAGTTAATGTAATTATTTTATTTCAATTCTTTTTATTATTATTCTGTTAAGGTTCCCCAAATCAACATTAAAAGGACCAAACAAACTAAAATAAACCTTAACCAAATTAAATGTTTAGCAATCATCATCTGATTTTATTAAATGAGCAATTTATTTGCTTAAAAGCTTTTAAAGAAATTAATCCACTCAGGAAATAGATTTTTTTAAAAAGTGTAAATGTTTTATTTTTTTATTTTTTACAACCACATGTCTTCCTACTTACGAAAAAAGTAAAATTATTGAGCAGCGTTGCATTATAATTTAACTTAATTTTTGTAAAGTTTTGATGAAAAATAAGTAAATAAATGTTATATTTGTTTTAGTTTTATATCATTTAATTTAGTGATTATATCATATAAATGAATAATATTTTTAATTCATTCAATATGTTGATGAATGTGTCGTGGGCGGTTTACAACTGCCACTCCCTTGATCAGAAAGCAGACACTCTTCGCGCCATCTTTATTTTAAGATTGAACAAAACCGGATGTTCAATTCATTTGCGAGCCGATCGAATTTCGTCAACCTGTTAATATGAAGCAGCAGCCAACAAGCAAAAAAACCGTTCCAAGCAAGCTACTCGGCACTGCTTGGCCTTTTGGCTAAGATCAAAGTGTAGTATCTGTTCCGATGGATACTGCACGCCTGTCCTGTGCAGTTCTAGGAGGTCCACCCTCCCAGGCTTTGCCTCCCCTCTTTGGGGAGGAGTAAGTTTATTGCTTACTGTCTGAGGCGCCCCTACCGGGGAATGCCGACGGGGCTGCCCAGGCAATTTTTAAATGGCCAGAGTGCTCACCTCTCGAGCGCTGGCTTTTCAAACCCCACTTTCCGACCCGACCTTGGGTCACATCTTACTTGTGGGAGTAGGATAAAACTGGCCTTGTGCCTAACTCCTGGAGAGGAGTAAATAAATACTTGGCACTGAGCATCAAGATCAAAGTGTAGTATCTTCCAATGAGATTGCATATATATGTAAACAAAATTAAATTCAAACGTCCGGGATATTTTAAGTAGGGTAGCTGATAGGATAAATGTGGTATTCTGGCGACAGCTGAAATGAAATTGATGGGCAAATGGTGAAATAAAGAAAAAGAAACAGCGCTCGGACTAATGGGTCAGAATGCGCCTAGTTAAGAGTAGGATAGACATATGATGACCACAGATGCACCCCAGACTTTTGACGGCCTTGTCCGTAATGTGTAAAACTTGTATCAATATTCTTTAAGCAAATAAAACAAATCTAAAGTGTAATACATTTTCCAGCGCTCAGGAATTCCATCGATCGTATTTCAGATATCGGCTCAGAGTTGATCCCCTTGACACGACACCGTATTATATCAACTTCTTGATTAACGGGTGACGCTTGTTGCAGTTTGGCTAACAAAACTAGCCCACATAATCAGCTTTTACGCTCATAACCATCGGCTAAACCGTCCGTCTGTTGACTAACGCCGCTAGACCAGCCGTTGACTCGATCAGATGCTCTGACTAATGTTCCGACGACTTCTTCTGGCTGTCGACTAACGCTGCTTGTCCAGCTGTTGACTCAACCAGTATATTGAGCTTACGCTCAACACCCGATCATCATTTTACTTCCGGTTTTGAAATAAAAAGTGTTTATTATTATTTATCCGGTAAACTTTAGAAATGCAACACACAATGTAACTGAACAGTCAACAATTACATTATTTTAATTCATTTGAAAAATTAAATTACATAAAGTTTGTGTTCATAATGTGTTCATAATGTGTTCATCCCGAGAAATAGCTTAACTTTGAACTAGCATTTTCATCGCTAAACGCATTCTATCTTATTACAGAGGGTGGGGCGAGGCACGCATCTTTATAAGAGGCAGTGTCCATCAATGAGTCAGTCCATCGCATATAAGTTTGAAAGATTATTTTTATCGCTAAACACGCATATTGAATGGACGCATCTTAAGAATATCCGTTTAGAAATGTATTGAGCGTATTCGAAGGCGATCCGAAATCGCGGGAGACCTGAAGGCTTCATTTTCAATGGCTATTACACCGAGATGTAGGGGAGGGTGCCACTCCTTTTCCCGGATTGTTCCACTTACTTATAATGCTGAGTATTTAGCAAGGAGACTTCAAGCACCGTTTTTGAGTTTCCGGCCCACGAGTAAACACTCTAACCATTATGTCAAAGTGGGCCAATAATTGTTCACGATCTCTCTCTCTCTCTTTCTCTCTCTCTCTCTCTCTCTCTCTTCTATGGCCTTTTCTCTTTTTCCAACTATTTTTCTCTTTTCTCTTACCCTTTTCATTCTCAAGTCTCGTTTGTCTTTCTTTCTTTTCCATTTCCTCCATTAAATTTAGAAAAGCCAATATTTAAAATGTGTGAACATCGGCACTCACTGGAGGTTAGGTTTGTTTCACGTTTAAAATAAGCTAAAATATCCGTAACCCGTTGGCACATTGTACGATAATGTATTCATGTTTGCCCTTAGCCACATGTGAAGGTAAACAGATATTTTAACAGCATATCCAGAGAGGATAAAGTTACAAAATCATGGAAATTAGTGAAATTTCACAAATAAGCGTAGGAAATGTTAGTTACGACAAAAATAAACACGTTGTTTTAATGTCTCAAACGCTGCTGCTGAATAAATCTATATTTATGTCATCAAATCAAAACCCTTGTTGCCATGGTGACTGATCATATGGACAACCCTTTTCAGATTGACCTATTATCTACGTCATTTATTCATTTACATCATCCTCTATTCTCTTCTTAACACTTCTCGTCTCATTCACTCTTCTACACAATATATTCAATGAGAAAACTAGTAAGCAATATTATCAGTTTTATTATAATGTAGATATATAAAACACTTCGGTAACCTTTAACTTCATTAAATGTGATCGAAATTCGAAATACTGTTTTTAGCATTGATTAGTTGTCGTTTCGTTTGTTAAGCTCGCTTTGTTGCTGTTCGTTGTTGTAGTTCCTCCAATAATTTCACTCGATTATGAACAGGTTTTGTTCTTGTTATGTTGTTCTAAGTTCACGCAAGACACAGAAAGAAAACACGTACAATTATTATCTTTTTTTGTTTTAATAGTTTTTCGTTGTTTATTAATGGTCGATAAAAGCGTTTACAAGGTTCGGTGGTCAATCTGTTGTTGTTTAGTAGCTACATTGCTACGCGAATCGATGTGAATGATTGTATGCTTATTTGCAGGCGTGTGCATATACTTGCGTAAATGTGTACCTGGCTTAACGTAAATTCGTTATTCTGTAAGTCTCCTGTATTGTCTTTTGGTTTCCCTTCTCTTCTGTCTGTCTTTGTCTATTTGTCTATTTATTTATATCGCTTACAGCATCCACATTCCACGAATTTTCTTTTTAAAATACAGCTTTCTTATCCTCTCTCTCTCTCTCTCTCTGCCTGTCTCCCTGCCTGGCTGTCTCTATCTCAGTTTCTCTCGCTCTCGGACTTCTTCAAACATGTCGCCTAAAGACGTGTCGACCTATCAGAATTCTCTCCGGGTGAAAAGTCCATTTTAATTCTTTATTTGTTATTTTTAATATGTTGTTATTTCGACCTGATAACCAAATGTTCTTGTCACAAAGCAATTTTAACGGCTACGATGATTTAAAACGTTACCTTAAGTTGCAAATTGACTCTGTGTTTCCAACCCAAAAGATAATTTTGGTCGCAATTCAGATGTTTATGCGTCGATCTACTTTGGAATTTTATTTGTCTATTCAATCCTAATAAACTATATTCATTGTCCGTTGACTGCCGTCATAAAACAATTCTTAACACAATTGTGTGTATAACTTCATAACACTACGACGTTTTACTAATGATATTGTTGCTAGTCTTTTATTTTTCATCAATAAACTTTATGAC